>CM020620.1:22159903-22196525 GCA_009829735.1 Pyropia yezoensis
CGTACGGGACTATGCTCTGATTGCCCGGCCATTGACCAAGCTTACCAGCAAGAAGCTTCCCGCACAACTCCCGGTGTTCGACGAGAAGCAGACCGCGGCCTTCGAAGAGCTCAAGAAGCGCCTGACCACCACTCCAGTACTGGCGTTACCCAAGCGGGAGGGCCAGTTTGTTCTGGAGACTGATGCCTGTGGCGTCCAGGTCGGGTGCTCACTACTCCAGCAGCAACCTGATGGGCACTTCCTCCCGATAGGCTACTACAGACGCGTCTTGATTCCAGCCGAGAAGAACTATTCCACGACGGAGCGCGAGTGCTTGGCAGTCGTCTGGGCTTGCTTCCTGTTACGGCCATATCTTGAAGGACAAGAGTTCCTCATCCGGACGGACCACGCCAGCCTAAGGTGGCTGCTATGCATGGACAGCAGTCAAGGAAGGGTCGCCCGGTGGCGCCTACGCCTTTCGGAGTTCAAGTACAAGGTGTGCACCAGAGCAGGGAGGGAGCACCACTGCGCCGACACCATGTCCCGGCTGGAGACTCCTGCAGCCGATACCGGTCCTATCCCGGAGGAAATACCTTGCTTCATCCTCCCGAATGTCGGACGTGGCTGGCATGCTCCCCTGCATGAGACACCTGAAGCTGATCAACCGGTGACTATTCACCGGATGCTGGAGGCACAACTGACGGATCCTAAATGCTTGGAGCTTCGCCACCAAATGGACCTGAACCGGAACAGTCGTTTCTCCGAGTCTACAGACGGACTCCTAGTACGGGTGTCACCCTTCGATGGGGCCACTCAAGTCTACGTACCCCGGGGCCTACGAGCTGACATCCTACGCCTGGAGCACTCGTCTCCCCAGGCCGGACATCCTGGTATCAATCGGATGTATGCTTCCATGAGACGACACTATTACTGGGAAACCATGGCCAGTGACGTCCATAAGTACCTGGAGGCTTGTGTTTCTTGTGCAAGGAACCGGTTGTCCCAGAGGAAGAAGACTTCTAAGCTACGCCTATTCCCTGCGGCGGAGCCCTTTGCAAGCTTAAGCATGGACATCCTGGGGCCCCTACCTGAAACATCCAGTGGCAACATATACCTGCTCATCGTATGTGACCGGTTCTCCAAGTTCACTCGAGCAATCCCGCTGAGGACCATCACGGCTCTGGATGTCACGTCAGCCTTCTGCGAGTACTGGATAGCTGCCTATGGCCCTCCAGACTCCGTCTTAACCGACAACGGTCCCCAGTTTGCATCCCTGTTCTTCCAAGGAGTCTGTGACCTGATGGGCATCAAGAACTTGTACACCACGACGTACCTCCCGCAAACGAACGGCCAGGTGGAACGATTCAACCGGACCCTAGTAGACATGCTACGGCACTACGTGGAGGAGCACCAAGAAGACTGGGACGAGCTCCTGGCTGTCCTCACTCTAGCCTACAACTCCCGAGTTCACCGGACAACGGGGGTCGCTCCACTCGACTTTGTCACCCCAAGGCGGCTGACCAACTTCTCCCTGGAAAGAATACCAGACGGTCTCCAGCCTGCACTGAAGTCAGGTCCCAAGGCAAAGGATGAGTTCCTGGAACAACTGAAGCTCCTGCTCCCAAGAGTCAAGGAGTCAATCTCGAAGACCCAGGAGCGATACAAGCGGGGCTATGACAAGGGCGTTCGGGAAAAGAACAAGGAACTGGGTGGTGGCGACTGGGTTTTTGTGGACAACCATAGCAAGACCCGGGGGAAGCTGGACTCGAAGACGGATGGACCCTATGAGATCCTGAATACGGACGGTTGGACCTTTCTCCTAGACGTGGATGGCTCCCCGTACCGCGTGAGCAGCGACCATGTCACCCGAGCTCCACCGCCAAGCCAACGGGACTTGACCCGGCGCAAGCGGGCCGCAGTACCCTGGCTATCCCAAGAAGAAGGTCGGGGATATGTCTACGTCAAGTTTGTGGACCATGCCTGGAGAGACGGACGCCTGTACCTGCGAGTAAGCTGGTTCGGTTTTAACCCGGCAGATGATACCTGGGAACCCTCAAACCGGCTACCCATCGCGGATGTCTCTGCCTACACGCGACGGAACGGGATAGAGGGCACTCCAGTGGCCAGAGCCGGCAAGATTCTGGAGTCGGACTCGGAGGAGGACCAAGAGGATGGGGCCAACCAAGACCCTCGGGACGAGCCGAGTTCATCCGCAACGGATGCGGAACAAGAGGATTGAGAAGAAGGGAACGGGTATATCAAGGAGAACACGCAATACAAGCATGGAACAATCAAGGAAAACAAGCACCCGCTCGGGCAACCCTTCTCTCCGCCTCTTCCCTCCTCGCTTCTCCCAACACCCTCACCCTCCTTGCCTCCAACTACTACTCCCGGCGCGGACGCTGAGCCGCGGGAGTGTCCTCCAGCGCTGCCTCCGCGGCACGACGGGAACCGGAGGAAGACGGGATGACGTAGTGCGGTGGACGCGGTGCATCCCGGTATGACGCCATCGGAGTAGTACCGGTAGTTGCCGGGGGCTCCCGCTCATCCAGATATGCCCGTCGGCGCCCCTGGAAGCCAGTGAAGGTTTCTGACCACTGCTGGGCCAAGCCATGCCGCGTCAAGGTCGCCAGAAGTTCGCCAACCACCGGGCTGTTCGACATCTGGCCGCTGTCCGCGCAAGCAAACACCCGGTCAACCACGTTGTTCAAGACGCTGGCGTAAGTGCCCAGCACCAGGGAGGACCCGACGCCCTCAACCTGCACCGGAAGACGACCCAGCTGGTCTTCAATCATACCGACGTCGTATTGGTCGCATGTCGGGCCACCTTGGTTCAGGTACCAGTCAGGCACCCGGAAGCGGGTAAGGCGCAGAGTCGGCGCCGGAATCTCGAACCGCCCCGAGGATGACACCACCGGACGGTCCACAACGGCCCCCGAAACCGGAGTACCCAACTCCAGCGGAGGCACAGCGCCGCCGGCGTTGGAAGAAGGCGTCCGAGGCGGAGCGGCCGGAGTGGTAGACGACCGCACGGTCACCCCCAGACTCGCCGCAGACAGGCGCGGTGCCGGAGGAGCTTGAAGTACCGGCACAGCCGGAACAGCGCGTGAACGCGCCGGCGACGGTTCAGGCGAGGCCACCGGGGCGACAGGTGCAACAGGAGGAAGCGGAGCCGCCGCAGACGCCTGACCGACCGCCGCGGCCCATCCCGACTCCTGCACCGGCGGCCCAACTGGCAGGAGATCAAGGGCGGCTGGGGCAGGAAAGCTACCTAGCTGCGGCCACGCCGGAAGCGGCGTCGCCAGCTGCACCTTGGCCGGAGAAGACTGGTAGACCACCTGCGCCCAACCGAAGCCATCCCGACGCGGGCGGTTCTGGTCGGCAATCGCGTTCAAGAAGTTCCGGTCATGCACCGGCACCAGACGCCGGAAGTCAATCATCGCCTGGAAGAGCCCCTTGTACTCTTCGTCCTGGCTGCACAGGAAGTCAACGGTCAACTTGTCGACAATCCAGACCATCAGGAGGTCAGGGAGAAACCAAAGCCGGTTGGACACCAAGACCTCGTGAAGCCAGTGGTTGGCCGCCAACACTGTCATCTCGGACGTGTACATCATGTACGGGATCGAGTGGAAGAAGCCCTTGATCGACGCCTGAGTCAAGGCGTCCAAGAAGTACCAGGTGAAGGGGATGCTGGATGGAGCAAACCCGACCGGGATCTCGACTTCCTGCTGCTGCGGGATGACCTTGGGGTAGTACGCCGCCCGGTTAGCCTTATCCAGCTTCCAGAACTCCTGATGGTTGCAGCTCACGATGAAGTCACGCTGGTGCCCGCGCCGCTCGCCTTGCTCCCGCGCCGGCGACAACACGGAGTACTTCCGGGTCAAGAAAGGCGGCTCCAGAGCGACCATGCTCGGACGGGGGTCGCAGTTCAGGCTCCCCGACCCCTTGAGCGCCTCGTCCCAGACCTTGAGCGCCCGGTGGACGTACCCTTCCTCCTCCGGCCACCGGAGAACGGACGCGGACACGCGACGCTCGGTCAAGGGCAGATCCAGCACCAGCGCGAAGGGGAGATCCTCCAGACGAGCAACCCAGGAGGAACCCGAGAAGCTTTGGGAGCGGTCTTGTGCCAGGCGCATCTGGTCCGCCGTGTGAAGACGAGCCTTATCCATCTCTGTCAAGACCCCGCGCTGGAGTTCCTTGCGCCAGAGGTCCAAGCAATCCTGCTGGCACTGGGCCGCGCCGGCGTTGCCGACCACCGTGGAGTAACGCCGGGCCGCCAGAGGGTCCTGCCCAAGAAGCATCTCCGGGAGACCCACCGGGGGGGTCTCGACCGGGTGCATCACAGAAGCCGGGGGAACCCGATCCGTCCCCGCCGTGGCGACCGGCGCCGACATCGACACCTGAGGAGCCGGAGGCAGGAGAGGGGCGCGACTACCCGAGTTCTCCTCCGCAACACTCGCTGCCGGAACCACGGGCCCAGCTTGGATCTCGGAACTGGACATGACGTCCAGACTCCGGGGGAACGCGAGGGCCAAGGTGAAGGAGAGAAGGGGGGCAGAGAACCGGAGCAGGTGATCGTGACCAGGGTGAAGACGCTCGACCTCGGCACCGGTGTGGACGTGCTCGAGGCTGTGCACGGTGGCACCTGGTTGGGCCCGAGGACGTGCCGGACTAGGGAGGGAGCTATGTAGCATCCCTGGCCCCGACTTGGCGCCGACCCGGGACTACATCCAGAGGGCACCAGGTGCCAGAACACGCCCGCCGTGTGGTGATGGTTGGCGGCCGTGGCCCGTGCCCGGCACTGGGATGCGGTGGACTACGCTATCCATACGTGAGAGAGGGATTGCTGATGGGTTTTTGCATACTTGTGAGGGACTTGATTTGAGAGAATTTGAGTGTGAGATTAGTGAGTGGGAATAGAATTAGTAGTGATAGTGGCCCCCGACCTGACGAGGTTAGACTCGGGTCGGGGCCATTCGGGGTTATGGGGGGGCTACCTGGCCAACGTGCCGAGGCTCCCCCAGATGCACGTTGAGAGGGACAGCGAGGCGCCCTTGGCCCGCGCCCTCAGGGAGAAGACAACTGCGCGTTTGCTTTCCTCTTCCCCGTGTGCACTACCGTGCGTATCTGTTTGCTCTGCGAGCAGGCACGTGAGGCAACTGGCATACCATTCTCGTAGTTCCCCTTTCTGTGTTACCTGTCCCTTTCCCCCGAGGGATATTGACACGTGTCTGAGAGGATCGAGATTTATACCACACTTCCTCCTCGGCCCCGTGCCCCTCCGGCACCGGTCCATCTGCCGGTGGGGCTTCACCCGGCGCCCCCGATTCTTCCTGGTCCTGCCCGGGTTGCCCCGTTGGGTGGCGGCGTCGCCGTGGCGGCGGGTCAACCCGCCATGTCGATGTCCGACTTGGTGGCTCGGGTTCGCGGCCTGACTGTGCAAGAGTCAATGGAGTCCGATGGGCGGATGCGGGTGGACTTCCACCTGCCGCATCCCCGTGGAGAGTCTTCCCGGGGCGTCAAGGTGGACCCGAGTTGGGAGCGGGAGTTGGTGCGGCTGGTCAACCAGCCGAACGTGGTGCGGGTGGAACACCATTGGATCCTGAGTCAGCCGGACGACCGGCATGCGCAGCTCTGGCGCACCCGGGTGGGACGAGGTGAGGTCTACCTCGACCCCGCCTTCGGGATATGCGACCTGATTGGTCCCGCGTTACCGCGGGAGGTTGACTACCCGGCTAGTGCACGGGGGATTGCGGCGGCGGCGGAGCCGGTTGCGTTTGGGGAGACGGTGGGCGACACCGGTCGGTATCCCGACTTCGATTACTACCCGGGGGTATCCCCGTATCTGTCGTTGACGGCTCCCTACCCGCCTATGGCGGGTTTGAAGTCGGCGTCGAGCTGGCGACGTAACCATGGTGTCATGGCGGATGCGTTCCGCACCGATATAACGTGTGCGTTGCAGACCGGCAACGGTCGTGCGCCGGTATACACTCCCGTGCGCCCGCCTCTGTGGCAGGAGGGGTGGGAGCCCGCCCCTGCTTTCCGGTTTGACACCGGCTCCTGTCTCCGATACTTCGGGAGTGTGTTGGCCTCCCGGCCGGTCCACCCGTTGCAGGGTACCTTCACCCTTGAGGTTACCCTCGGGCAGGCTTCCTCCTTCTTGCTGTCCGTTCGCCGGCAGGGGCGCCTGTTTCATCTTCCGACGGGTGTCCGTCGGCACATCGCGCAGTTGGGCGTGGACCTGATAGCCGCCAAGACCGGGTTGGCCCGGGAGTTCGAGGCCCTGCTGGCTGTTCACGATGCCGTGAACTGGGCTGGGGTGTTGGCCCTTCCCCCGTACCGGGACCCGCAGGCTGGGGCTTCCCCCTTGCCTCGTCACTCGTTGCGTATCCGGCGTACTCAGCCGGGTGAGCCCAGTTGCCATGGGTGGGCGTCCACCGAGGCTGTTGCTGACCTGGGTATTCCCATGGTTATCCATGACCCTCTTCAGGTCCTTGCCCCGTGGTTCAATAACCCGATACCGGCGGCGGTTGGCCGTCGTCCCCGAGAGTGGGGCTCTGCGGGTGGGGAGCGTGAGGTGTCCCGTCGTCGGGCGGAGCCCCGCCGGGGTTACGGTGGAGCCCCTTCGGTGGGGTCCTACCGGGCCTCATATCAGGCGCCACCGGCTCCGGTGGTAGCCGTGTCGGCTCCTGTGGCTCCTCTGGCTGCGCCAGTGTCCCCTCCCGCCCCTGTCATACAAGACGGGAGTCCCCGTCTCTGGTATGAGGGCGTTGACGCCCTTGTTGCCCGCGCAATGCGGGAGAGTCTCTCTGTTAGCTGGGGGGATATCCCCCCAGGTGCTGCGCTGGTTGGGTCAGCGCGTTGCTTCGGTGGCGTGCTTGACCGCCTCCAGAGAGCTCTGGAGGACGTGGAGGCTGGCCGCAGCACCCTCGTTCAGCTATGCACCGAGGTAACTCGGGTGATTGACCGTCGTGAGATTGCCGACCGGTGGAGCACGGAGGTATACGCGCTTACGCGTGAGTGGCCTCCCTCGGGCAGTGGGTCTACCCACTGAGGAGTGCTATTGTTTGTGAGGGGGAGGGCCCCGGTAACCCTTCTGGTAGCCGGGTCGTAGTGAGTATAAACTCATCCCCTACGGGGGCATTGCTTGCCTCTGTTTGCTGCCCTGGGGAGTACCCCTTCCGGCTCAGTGGTGCCTTGCCTCCCGTCCAACTTCTTCCGGTTGGTTCATGCTTGGGGAGGTCATCCTCCCTCACTTTGTGTCTTGGCTTGGGGAGGTCCTCCTCCCGTGTAGGCCCCCTAGTTACTTCGATATTATCGGAGTTAGCCTTTACCTTTAAGTTAACTTATTAAGGTTTGGGTTTTGCTTAGTTACCTAAGCTGGACTCTACTTAGTTACCTAAGCTTGGTTCGACTTAGAGACCTAAGTCTGATTTGACTTAGAAACCTAAGTCTGCCGTAACCATGTCACACCCTACTTAGTAGGTATAAGCCTCACCCCCCAACAGCCGAAGTCGGTGTCGGTTGGGTTGTTACAGTAGGCGTCGTCGCCTCATGTAAGGCATGAGGAGTTGGCGGGGTATATTTGCCGCCTGTTCCCAGGTGGGTGAGTCGTATCCGACCCACATAACCTTGACGTACCAGGGTCCTGGTAGGTCCGGGTTGGTGTGTCCGACCACGCTCTCTACTTGGTATGGAATCCCATCCGGTCCCACCGGGTCATCTGACCGGTGGGTTGTAAGAGCTTCATGTAGCAACCCAGCCGGTACCGGCTGAGGCTGTTCCGGCTTCGGAGCAGGTGTGACATCATTCACACTGATGCGTTGGATCTCCGTATCGGAGTGTAAGATAACAGACTGGTCATCTCTGTGGAGAATCTGGTACGGTCCCTTGACCGGTTGCATGAGCTTGTTCCCCCGGAACTTCTGGTGTCTGATGTAGACCCAGTCACCTGTTATCAGGGTAGCGTTGCACACCCGTAGTCGGGCGTCGAAGTTTTTCTTGTAACGAAGTTGTGTTCTGTCAAGGGCACCCTTGAGCTTCGGTTTCATCCACGATAGCTTGGCCAACCAAGCTAGGTGGATACGTTCGGCCGGTCGGCCTTTCGGTGTATGATACCGAGTGCACCTGCCTGGCGGCAGCGTCAGATTACCGACGCCTAGTGGCATGACCCGCTCCAGCGGAGCGATGTTCGTGCTCCGATGTGGCCTGGCATTGTATGCCAGGGTGAGTACGGAAAGAAGCCTGTCCCAAGTGTTCGTGTGCTCGGCCACGTAGCACTGTAGCATCTTGACGATGGTGCGGTTGAACCGCTCCACCTGCCCGTTGGTTTGCGGGTGGTAGTCGGATGCCCGACGTGGTTCGATGCCGAACATGCCCAGGACCTTAGTGCAGAATGCTGACGTACGGTTTGCTCCGTTATCGGAGAGGAGTTGCTTCATGACTCCGTATGCACTGATCCAGTGGTCAACCACTGCGTTCATGATGGTGTATGCCGTATCATTCGGGATGGCTGCCGCTCGAGACAGCTTGGTGAAGCGGTCCGACATGACCAGGATGTACCTGTTCCCTTCTTCCGTTACCGGAAGTGGCCCGAGTATGTCGATAGCGACTTGCTCGTTGGGCCCATCGGGTGGGAACAGCTTCATGGAAGACGCCTGCCTATGTAGACTCATGCGGTTACGTGCACAGGGGTGGCATCCCCTTACGTGGTCGACCACGTCGACGGCCATTGCTGGCCAGTAGAAGAACCTTCGCATTGCTGCGAACATACGTGAACCCCCCGGGTGTCCGGCTGTAGGGTTCTCGTGTTCTCGTTCCATGACGGCTTGCCGTAAGGACACGGGAACCACGACTTGATGTCGTCCATCGGCGGGTGCCCGCCGGTATATGAGTCCGTCTTCATTCTCGGAGAAGATGCCGGCCGTGCCGGCCCGGAGGTTAGCGCGATGACGTCTACAGTCGTCGTCATTGGCTTGTGCCTCGCGGAAGTCCGCGAGGGTCAGTGGGCATGCTCGGTGTGCCATGGTATGGTCAACCATACCTTGGGTAGCGTTACCGACCATGCAGACCGGTACCACCGGGATGTCCTCGTCCACCGGGCATGTATCCCCGCTCGGGGTGTCGAGTCGAGACAGCGCGTCTCCGAGGTGGTGGGTTGACCCAGCCTTATATACGGTGCGGTAGTCGTGCTCGGCCATCTTCAGCCTCCATCGGGCTAGCCTCCCATGGCTATCGGAATCCTTGTCACCAAGGTTGAGGAGCCATCGTAGGGGTTCGTGGTCGGACCTCACGATGAACCTGGAGCCCTCCAGGTATGGACGGAGCAGTTGCACTGCCCATATAACTCCGAGGCATTCACGCTCGGTGGCACTGTAGTTACGCTCAGCCGGGTTGAGTGTCCGGCTGAAGTACCCTACCGGACGTAGGTCCGGGATAACGTTATCGGAACCGATCAACGTCTCTCCCTGTAACAGGGTGCATCCCACTTGTGTATCGCACGCATCGACATCGATGACGAAGGTCCCCCGTCTATGCGGTAACGCAAGGACGGGTGGGGACAGTAGGGCTCGCTTCAGCGACTCGAATGCCTCCTCTTCGCTAGGCGAAGGGGGTTGGAGTGCCTTGGGCAAGGTACTGCCCGTAAGAACCGTTAACGGTTTAGCTATCCGAGCGAAGTTCTTGACGAACCGTCGGTATACGTTGCACATTCCCAGGAAGCTCTTGAGCTGCGTCTGGGTATTAGGGAACCGGGCATCCCGGAGTGCCCGGGTATTGGCTTCGAGTACCCCTAGTTTACCAGGGGTTATCTGGTGGCCCAGATACTCGACCGTCTGTTGGAAGAAGGCGCACTTCTTCAGACGCAGGGTTACCCCGGCGTTCCGCAAGAGGGTGAGTACCTCGTCCACATGTTGCACATGGTCATCCATGTTACGCGAGAAGACGATAACGTCATCGAGGTACACTAGGCAGTTACGCCACTTCACTCGCGACAGTATAATGTCGATGGCCCGCTGGAATGTGGCGGGGGCGTTGGACAATCCGAAGGGCATCCTTAGGAACTCGTACACTCCACTGTGACAGACGAACGCCGTCTTGGGGATATCCTCGTCCGCCACTGGGATCTGCCAGTGTCCGGCATTGCAATCGATGGTGGTAAACACCGTAGCTTCCCCCAGGGAGTCGATGCATTCATCCATCCTTGGTAAAGGGTATGAGTCTTTCTTGGTAACCAAGTTGAGGCGTCGATAATCGACGCAAAACCGAGGGGTTTGATCCTTCTTCGGTACGATAACGACTGGGGCACCCCACTCCGACATCAAAGGTCGGATCACCTTTGCTTCGCTCATCCTCTTCACTTCTCCATCAACGATCTCTCGTTGCATAGGTCCCGCTCGGTGCGGTTGTGAGCGGGCGGGGCGTGCGCCTGGTACCAGGTCAATACGATGTTGGGTTGCCCCAATGGTACCCAAGGCCCCGCCTGTCCACATGACGTCATGCTTTCTTAGCATTCGTCGTACCCCTTCGGCTACCGAAGGGGGAAGATGGTCGAGGTCAGCCTCGGCCAGTGCCTTCAAGGCTTCTTGGTCCTTTGGCGGCATGTCCGCCGGAGCCGCCGATGGGTTAGGCTTCCCGTCATCGGGTTGCTGTCGCTCGGTGGTCTCGGCGGCCGCCAGTACCTCAAGTGGTTCCACTTGACCTTCCTTGTCAGGGGTAAGGATATCTCCTTCGTAGAGCTCGGCAATCCCGAGGATAGTTCCCTTCGGGAGGGTGACTGCCTTACGGCGATAGTTCGCCATCACTAGGAGGGACGACCCTCCTGCTGGGAGGTCTATGAGACCATTGGCCATGGTCAACCCATGGCGCTTGTACGTCCGCAGGTTGGACCGGACTCTGCAGATGCCCGCGAGGTCGCAGTTAACCGGGAGGACTGTTTCCAACAACGGCTCAAAGCGAGTTCGCTTGGCCAACCGAAGTGTCTTCGGCTCGACGCTTGCGTACACCTCAGCCACGCCAACATGGCTCCCTTGTAGCGTCAGGTCCCTGACGATAGCCGTATGTCCTCGCTTCGTCCCGTCGGCCTCTTGCAGCTCGACGGTCCTCCGGCCAGGCCGGATTGCATCAACGTGAACGTTGATGAAGGTGCATCCCAATATAAAGGGCACCGATAGGGTCTCACACACCAGGAAGTCGACTTCCGTGGTGAGTTCCCCGATGGTAACCTGCAGCGACATCGCTGCGGTCGTACGAATGAGGCGACCATTCGCGTCCTTGATGGTGGGTCCCCGAGTCACTCTGACTCGCGGAAGCCACTTGTCCGGGAGGGTGTCCTTCCGGATAAGGTTGGGTTCAGCCCCTGTATCCAGTACAGGGTAGTGCGATCGTGTCGACTGGGGGTCAACCCCCAGTGTGGCTGATACCTTGAAGTTCTCCAAGGTGAACAGTACGTGGCCTACACCGATATCCGGTGTAGCTCGGGCATCCTGAACAGGGCCCTCGTCTGGTTCCATGTGACGGGGCTTCCCGTCCTCTCCTCCCAACCTTGGAGGTTGGCCATCAATCCCCTGACGCCGTATCGTCGGGGCCGGAGGGTGTACCCGGGGGTTGATGCGGCGTCGGCTCAACCGCGCTCTCCGTGGGGCTTTCTCCGCGGTACTCCGGGGTGGCTTGCTTGGGTTACCCCAGCGCCCCCCGGTCATCCTTCCTCTTACTCGTTTCCCGCCCTTGGTAGGGTGCTGTCCGCCGGGACCTCCGGCTGAACAGGTGCCTCCTCGACGGCCAGTACTCCACCTGGAGCTGGCTGCCTACCCGGTGCGGGTCCGGGTTCTCTGGCGGGATACCCCCCGGTGGATGCCTTGTGTTGCGCCGCTGCCCGCCGAGACTCCTCGTGGATGAGTGGGCAGGAAGACACCCAGTGCTGGGGATCCCCACACAACGTACATCCGGACGTGCCGGTCCCTCCTTGAGTTCGCATCGGGGTAGCCCCGTAGCTGCGGTTGCCTCCCTCGGGCGCCCGAGTGCCTGCTCTCTGGTAGGCCTTGGGTCCTTGGGTCAACCGGAACATGGACTCCCCCAACCGGTTGGATCGGCCCGCAATCTGCGGAGGTGCCTCCGTGCGCACCGCCCATGTTGGCAAGGGTTGGTGAGGGTTACCCGTCACCGGGGAGTACCCCGTAGTCCGTACGTACGGGACACGACGTCCCGTGCCCTCGCTGACCTGGAGCTGGGTCCCCGCCGGAGCAATGTACGCTACCGTACCGTGCTCATCAATCACCGGCGTCGCCGGTAGCAACAGGTGGCCCTGTTGGTCAAGTAGAGGTTCATCCTCGCCCGTAGGGGTATGTTCGGTCGCCACCAGTACTGGTGCGGCCTTACGTTCCACCTTCTCTTGCCTCGGTACCGGGGTAAGACTGGGCTTGCCTCCCTCACCCTTAGGCTTCGGGGCCAAGGCACATTCCGGGTGTAGAACCCGGTAGGCGTCCCCCAGGGACTTGCACATATGCATCAGTCGACTGAAGTTCGTCCGGGCCGTGTTGGCTCCCCGTGCGGATATCCGCACGTAGTTGGGTACTCCTGCGAACAGGATGGCCCGTAGTTCCCCTTCACCGAGAAGCTTCCCCAGCTCGTAGTCGAGCTCTTGGACCCGGCGTCCGAACATCTTCTCATCCTCCCAGCTCTGGGCGGTGGCAGTGCGCAGGGCCCGGTAGTGGTCCTCGCACTTGTCCTCACTGAGGTAACTGCTCAGCAGCTCCTTGAGAATCCCACGGTAATCCATGGGGGTGGCCGCGACCCTCATTCCCGGCATCGGGGATGCCTGGCGAAGAATGCCTCGCACCCGTTCATCAACAAAGAACGGGAGGATCTCCAGGGCCAGCCCCTCGTTGACGAGCGCCTTGTCCGCGGCTGCCTTGAAGCTAGTCAAGAAGCCGATGACTGCCAACGGGCGTCCGTTCGGCCCCCTGAACATAGGGACTCCCTTCATAAGGGTCTGCATAGAGCGAATCGCTCGGTGCGACGTATTACGCATCGATTCCGATACGGTGGTAGATCGGTCCTCCAAACGATAACGTTCCGGAGTAAGAACCGACCGGAAGACCTCGTTAACGATCTCCGTGTCAGCGTCCTGGGTATCCAGTCGCTTAGCCAGTTGGTGAGCAAACTCATCGGACTCCATCCGCTTCAGTAGGCTCGCAGTTACCTGCGCGGTCATAGCTTCCACCACTGAAGATGGTACTTCAGGCGTCGGC
The DNA here is from genome assembly GCA_009829735.1 of Pyropia yezoensis. NCBI lineage: Eukaryota > Rhodophyta > Bangiophyceae > Bangiales > Bangiaceae > Pyropia > Pyropia yezoensis. The sequence continues at coordinate 22,173,130 of CM020620.1, forward strand.
ACCTCGGGAACCCGAGTTGCCTGGCCTCCTTCGTCGTGGGGGTACTGTGAGAGGGTACCCCCTCCCCCAATAACCGACTCTCCACCGGCGTAAGTATCCGCCGGGTCGTGTCCGCGGAGTCCGCTTCGGGTGCTCCGAGCGTATCGCTCCGTGTGACTCCGTTCCAACTCTGCCGACGAGTCGGATCCATACCCCATTGTGTCCGGGGGTTGTCCAGGAGTAGCAACACCGGGGTTGACCCTGGTGGACTCCGAAAGTAGTCCGGCCGGTTCGAACCGTACCGGTGTGGGAGGAACACGTCGGGGTCCCGTCGTGTGGCGTGTTGACATCAACACTGCCATTGCGTCCTCCGTCCGATCTTGACGGGCGTCGAGCCCGGAAATCCGGGCCCCGATGCGGGCCAATGATGCCATCAGGGAATCCCCTGGTGAAGGAGGCGGCGGAGTAAGGTCGGTCGATGACAGTTGAGGCGGACCCCCGCCTCCTGCCGTCCGAGCTGTGCCAAACGTCGATCCGGCACCGGAAAGCATGGGCGTCTTAATGTTGTCGATCGGGTTCCCGATCCCGGTTCTCGTAGTCACCTCCGGGGTCGGGGTCGACGTCGATCCGTCATCTTGAACGTTCCCCGTCTCTTGGGTAGCCATAGTCACAATCAGTCAACCGACGTAACAATCACCACGAATAAGAGAGCGAGGGGGTAGATTGGGGAGAGTAACAGTAGATCACAGTCAAAGGTAAAAACTCAACACAATCGATCAGGTCGCAACACCACGAGTACAAGAAAAGGACCGGATCCCTATCCGTGTGCCAGGGCCGAAGACGGCGTCACCACACGGGTGACGGAAACCCGTCCCCTGCTGCTCCACCAATGTAGCACAATAGGAATCCGTCGCACGTCCACTCTCAGGGAACACTCACCAAGGGGGATCGGCACCAACGTCACCGGGAGGCCAAGGTTGCTGTCCTTGGAGCGCAAGCCACGGGACCAAGATGGGAGCCCAAATGGGAGGGGTTTGTTGTTCTGCCTTGGCCGGCGGTGGATTCGCCGCCGGCCCCCTCGTTATAAACCCTCGGAGACACTACTAACTACCCTCCACCCGAAGATGCAAGTCCCTCTGGTCATACGTAACTTGTAGATACCGTTACCAGTACGGACTCTCAAATTGAAAGCCAAGGATTAGAAGTAGCCCCCCTAATTTTTAGGGTCACAATACGGCCAACCATATTGCTACACCCAGGCGTCGATCAAGGGCTTCTTCCATTCCATCCCGTACATGATATACACCTCCGAGATGACGGTCTTGGCGGCCAACCACTGGCTCCACGAGGTCTTGGTGTCTAACCGGCTTTGGCTTCTCCCCGACCTCCTGACGGTCTGGAGCGTCGACAAGTTGACCGTCGACTTCCTGTGCAGCCAGGAAGAGGAGTACAAGGAGCTCTTCCAAGCGATGATTGACTTCCGGCGTCAGCTCCCGGTGCATGACCGGAGCTTCTTGAACGCGATCGCCGACCAGAACAGTCCGCGTCGGGATGGCTCAGGTTGGGTGCAGGTGGTCTACCAGTCTTCTCTGGCCAAGGTGCAGCTGGCGACGAAGCTGCCGGCGTGGCCGCAGCTAGTCAGCCTTCCTGCTCCGGTCGCCCTCGATCTCCTGCCAACTGGGCCGCTGGTACAAGAGTCGGGATGGGCCGCGGCGGTCGGTCGGGCGTCTGCGGCGGCCCCACTTCCTCCAGTTGCGCCTGCCGCCCCGGTGGCCTTGCCTGATCCGGCGTTGGCGCGGTTGCGTCCCGCTCTGGCTGTGCCGGTACTTCAAGCTCCTCCGGCACCGCACTTGTCTGCAGCGAGTCTTGGCGTGCTCGTCCGGTCGCCGACTACTCCGGCCGTTCCTCCTCGGGCGCCTTCTTCAACTGTCGGCGGCCCTGTGCCCCCCCTTGAGTTGGGGACTCCGGTTTCCGGGGCCATTGCTAACCGTCCGGTGGTGGCAAACTCGGGTCGGTTCGAGATCCCGGAGCCGACTCTGCGCCTTTCCCGCTTTCGGGTGCCTGACTGGTACCTGAACCAAGGTAGCCCGACGTGCGACCAGTATGACGTCGGCATGGTGGAGGACCGGCTGAGTCGTCTTCCGGTGCAGGTCGAAGGCGTCGGGTCTTCCTTGGTTCTGGGCACATATGCCAGCGTCTTGAACGACGTGGTCGACCTGGTGTTTGCTTGCGCGGACAGCGGCCAGATGTCGGACAGCCCGGTGGTTGGTGAACTTTTGGCGACCTTGACGCGGCATGGCTTGGCCCAGCAGGGGTCGGAGACCTTCACAAGCTTCCAGGGGCGCCGACAGGTATATCGGGATGAGCGGGAGCGCCCGGCAACTACCGGTACTGCTTCGGTGGCGTCTGTGGTATAAAACTCGATCCTCTCAGACACGTGTCAATATCCCTCGGGGGAAAGGGACAGGTAACACAGAAAGGGGAACTACGAGAATGGTATGCCTGTTGCCTCACGTGCCTGCTCGCAGAGCAAACAGATACGCACGGTAGTGCACACGGGGAAGAGGAAAGCAAACGCGCAGTTGTCTTCTCCCTGAGGGCGCGGGCCAAGGGCGCCTCGCTGTCCCTCTCAACGTGCATCTGGGGGAGCCTCGGCACGTTGGCCAGGTAGCCCCCCCATAACCCCGAGTGGCCCCGACCCGAGTCTAACCTCGTCAGGTCGGGGGCCACTATCACTACTAATTCTATTCCCACTCACTAATCTCACACTCAAATTCTCTCAAATCAAGTCCCTCACAAGTATGCAAAAACCCATCAGCAATCCCTCTCTCACGTATGGATAGCGTAGTCCACCGCATCCCAGTGCCGGGCACGGGCCACGGCCGCCAACCATTACCACACGGCGGGCGTGTTCTGGCACCTGGTGCCCTCTGGTTGTAGTCCCGGGTCGGCGCCAAGTCGGGGCCAGGGATGCTACATAGCTCCCTCCCTAGTCCGGCACGTCCTCGGGCCGAACCAGGTGCCACCGTGCACAGCCTCGAGCACGTCAACACCGGTGCCAGGGTCGAGCGTCTTCACCCTGATCACGATCACCTGCTCCGGTTCTCTGCCCCCCTTCTCTCCTTCACCTTGGCCCTCGCGTTCCCCCGGAGTCTGGACGTCATGTCCAGTTCCGAGATCCAAGCTGGGCCCGTGGTTCCGGCGGCGAGTGTTGCGGAGGAGAACTCGGGTAGTCGCGCCCCTCTCCTGCCTCCGGCTCCTCAGGTGTCGATGTCGGCGCCGGTCGCCACGGCGGGGACGGATCGGGTTCCCCCGGCTTCTGTGATGCACCCGGTCGAGACCCCCCCGGTGGGTCTCCCGGAGATGCTTCTTGGGCAGGACCCTCTGGCGGCCCGGCGTTACTCCACGGTGGTCGGCAACGCCGGCGCGGCCCAGTGCCAGCAGGATTGCTTGGACCTCTGGCGCAAGGAACTCCAGCGCGGGGTCTTGACAGAGATGGATAAGGCTCGTCTTCACACGGCGGACCAGATGCGCCTGGCACAAGACCGCTCCCAAAGCTTCTCGGGTTCCTCCTGGGTTGCTCGTCTGGAGGATCTCCCCTTCGCGCTGGTGCTGGATCTGCCCTTGACCGAGCGTCGCGTGTCCGCGTCCGTTCTCCGGTGGCCGGAGGAGGAAGGGTACGTCCACCGGGCGCTCAAGGTCTGGGACGAGGCGCTCAAGGGGTCGGGGAGCCTGAACTGCGACCCCCGTCCGAGCATGGTCGCTCTGGAGCCGCCTTTCTTGACCCGGAAGTACTCCGTGTTGTCGCCGGCGCGGGAGCAAGGCGAGCGGCGCGGGCACCAGCGTGACTTCATCGTGAGCTGCAACCATCAGGAGTTCTGGAAGCTGGATAAGGCTAACCGGGCGGCGTACTACCCCAAGGTCATCCCGCAGCAGCAGAAAGTCGAGATCCCGGTCGGGTTTGCTCCATCCAGCATCCCCTTCACCTGGTACTTCTTGGACGCCTTGACTCAGGCGTCGATCAAGGGCTTCTTCCACTCGATCCCGTACATGATGTACACGTCCGAGATAACAGTGTTGGCGGCCAACCACTGGCTTCACGAGGTCTTGGTGTCCAACCGGCTTTGGTTTCTCCCTGACCTCCTGATGGTCTGGATTGTCGACAAGTTGACCGTTGACTTCCTGTGCAGCCAGGACGAAGAGTACAAGGGGCTCTTCCAGGCGATGATTGACTTCCGGCGTCTGGTGCCGGTGCATGACCGGAACTGCTTGAACGCGATTGCCGACCAGAACCGCCCGCGTCGGGGTGGCTTCGGTTGGGCGCAGGTGGTCTACCAGTCTTCTCCGGCCAAGGTGCAGCTGGCGACGCCGCTTCCGGCGTGGCCGCAGCTAGGTAGCTTTCCTGCCCCAGCCGCCCTTGATCTCCTGCCAGTTGGGCCGCCGGTGCAGGAGTCGGGATGGGCCGCGGCGGTCGGTCAGGCGTCTGCGGCGGCTCCGCTTCCTCCTGTTGCACCTGTCGCCCCGGTGGCCTTGCCTGATCCGGCGTTGGCGCGGTTGCGTCCCGCTCTGGCTGTGGCGGTACTTCAAGCTCCTCCGGCACCGCGCCTGTCTGCGGCCAGTCTGGGGGTGACCGTGCGGTCGCCTACCACTCCGGCCGCTCCGCCTCGGACGCCTTCTTCCAACGCCGGCGGCGCTGTGCCTCCGTTGGAGTTGGGTACTCCGGTTTCGGAGGCCGTTGTGGACCGTCCGGTGGTGTCATCCTCGGGGCGGTTCGAGATTCCGGCGCCGACTCTGCGCCTTACCCGCTTCCGGGTGCCTGACTGGTACCTGATCCAAGGTGGTCCGACATGCGACCAGTATGACGTCGGTATGATTGAAGACCAGCTGGGTCGTCTTCCGGTGCAGGTTGAAGGCGTTGGGTCCTCCCTGGTGCTGGGTACTTACGCCAGCGTCTTGAACAACGTGGTCGACCGGGTGTTTGCTTGCGCGGACAGCGGCCAGATGTCGAACAGCCCGGTGGTTGGCGAACTTCTGGCGACCTTGACGCGGCATGGCTTGGCCCAGCAGTGGTCAGAAATTTTCTCTGGCTTCCAGGGGCGCCGACGGGCATATCTGGATGAGCGGGAGCCCCCGGCAACTACCGGTACTACTCCGATGGCGTCATACCGGGATGCACCGCGTCCACCGCACTAAGTCATCCCGTCTTCTTCCGGTTCCCGTCGTGCCGCGGAGGCAGCGCTGGAGGACACTCCCGCGGCTCAGCGTCCGCGCCGGGAGTAGTAGTGGGAGGCAAGGAGGGTGAGGGTCTTGGGAGAAGCGAGGAGGGAAGAGGCGGAGAGAAGGGTTGCCCGAGCGGGTGCTTGTTTTCCTTGATTGTTCCATGCTTGTATTGCGTGTTCTCCTTGATATACCCGTTCCCTTCTTCTCAATCCTCTTGTTCCGCATCCGTTGCGGATGAACTCGGCTCGTCCCGAGGGTCTTGGTTGGCCCCATCCTCTTGGTCCTCCTCCGAGTCCGACTCCAGAATCTTGCCGGCTCTGGCCACTGGAGTGCCCTCTATCCCGTTCCGTCGCGTGTAGGCAGAGACATCCGCGATGGGTAGCCGGTTTGAGGGTTCCCAGGTATCATCTGCCGGGTTAAAACCGAACCAGCGTACTCGCAGGTACAGGCGTCCGTCTCTCCAGGCATGGTCCACAAACTTGACGTAGACATATCCCCGACCTTCTTCTTGGGATAGCCAGGGTACTGCGGCCCGCTTGCGCCGGGTCAAGTCCCGTTGGCTTGGCGGTGGAGCTCGGGTGACTTGGTCGCTGCTCACGCGGTACGGGGAGCCATCCACGTCTAGAAGAAAGGTCCAACCGTCCGTATTCAGGATCTCATAGGGTCCATCCGTCTTCGAGTCCAGCTTCCCCCGGGTCTTGCTATGGTTGTCCACAAAAACCCAGTCGCCACCACCCAGTTCCTTGTTCTTTTCCCGAACGCCCTTGTCATAGCCCCGCTTGTATCGCTCCTGGGTCTTCGAGATTGACTCCTTGACTCTTGGGAGCAGGAGCTTCAGTTGTTCCAGGAACTCATCCTTTGCCTTGGGACCTGACTTCAGTGCAGGCTGGAGACCGTCTGGTATTCTTTCCAGGGAGAAGTTGGTCAGCCGCCTTGGGGTGACAAAGTCGAGTGGAGCGACCCCCGTTGTCCGGTGAACTCGGGAGTTGTAGGCTAGAGTGAGGACAGCCAGGAGCTCGTCCCAGTCTTCTTGGTGCTCCTCCACGTAGTGCCGTAGCATGTCTACTAGGGTCCGGTTGAATCGTTCCACCTGGCCGTTCGTTTGCGGGAGGTACGTCGTGGTGTACAAGTTCTTGATGCCCATCAGGTCACAGACTCCTTGGAAGAACAGGGATGCAAACTGGGGACCGTTGTCGGTTAAGACGGAGTCTGGAGGGCCGTAGGCAGCTATCCAGTACTCGCAGAAGGCTGACGTGACATCCAGAGCCGTGATGGTCCTCAGCGGGATTGCTCGAGTGAACTTGGAGAACCGGTCACATATGATGAGCAGGTATATGTTGCCACTGGATGTTTCAGGTAGGGGCCCCAGGATGTCCATGCTTAAGCTTGCAAAGGGCTCCGCCGCAGGGAATAGGCGTAGCTTAGAAGTCTTCTTCCTCTGGGACAACCGGTTCCTTGCACAAGAAACACAAGCCTCCAGGTACTTATGGACGTCACTGGCCATGGTTTCCCAGTAATAGTGTCGTCTCATGGAAGCATACATCCGATTGATACCAGGATGTCCGGCCTGGGGAGACGAGTGCTCCAGGCGTAGGATGTCAGCTCGTAGGCCCCGGGGTACGTAGACTTGAGTGGCCCCATCGAAGGGTGACACCCGTACTAGGAGTCCGTCTGTAGACTCGGAGAAACGACTGTTCCGGTTCAGGTCCATTTGGTGGCGAAGCTCCAAGCATTGAGGATCCGTCAGTTGTGCCTCCAGCATCCGGTGAATAGTCACCGGTTGATCAGCTTCAGGTGTCCCATACAGGGGAGCATGCCAGCCACGTCCGACATTCGGGAGGATGAAGCAAGGTATTTCCTCCGGGATAGGACCGGTATCGGCTGCAGGAGTCTCCAGCCGGGACATGGTGTCGGCGCAGTGGTGCTCCCTCCCTGCTCTGGTGCACACCTTGTACTTGAACTCCGAAAGGCGTAGGCGCCACCGGGCGACCCTTCCTTGACTGCTGTCCATGCATAGCAGCCACCTTAGGCTGGCGTGGTCCGTCCGGATGAGGAACTCTTGTCCTTCAAGATATGGCCGTAACAGGAAGCAAGCCCAGACGACTGCCAAGCACTCGCGCTCCGTCGTGGAATAGTTCTTCTCAGCTGGAGTCAAGACGCGACTATAGTAGCCTATCGGGAGAAAGTGCCCATCAGGTTGCTGCTGGAGTAGTGAGCACCCCACCTGGACGCCACGGGCTTCAGTCTCCAGAACAAACTGGCCCTCCCGCTTGGGTAACGCCAGTACTGGAGTGGTGGTCAGGCGCTTCTTGAGCTCTTCGAAGGCCGCGGTCTGCTTCTCGTCGAACACCGGGAGTTGTGCGGGAAGCTTCTTGCTGGTAAGCTTGGTCAATGGCCGGGCAATCAGAGCATAGTCCCGTACGAACCGGCGATAGACGTTGCACATACCCAGGAAGCTCTTGAGTTCCGTCTGGGTTTTGGGTTGCCTTGCATGCCGGAGGGCCTTGATGTTCTTCTCATTGACTCGGAGCTCCCCCGGACTCAGCACGTGCCCCAGATACTCCACCTCAGTCTCAAAGAGGTGGCACTTCTCGGCCTTGAGGGTAACTCCAGCCTTGGACAGGAGGGCCAGGACCTCCCGAAGGTGCTCCAGGTGTTCCGCTGGGGTCTTGGAGAAAACGATAATGTCGTCCAGGTAGATCAAACATGTTCTCCACCTTAGCCCGGACAGGATGATGTCGATGGCTCTTTGGAAGGTTGCCGGAGCATTGGTGAGACCAAAAGGAAGACGCTTGCACCGGAATAGTCCCAGGTGGCACGTGAAGGTGGTCTTGTCCTTGTCCTCGTCAGCCAGAGGGATCTGCCAGTAACCGGCATTACAATCCAGTGTCGAGAAGAGGGTGGCATCACCAAGAAAGTCGAGGCAATCATCCATCCGGGGTATCGGGTATACGTCCTTAACTGTCATCTCGTTCAGGCGCCGGTAGTCAAAGCAGAAACGGAAGTGACCGCCGGTTTTCGGGACGACTACCACCGGGAAAGCCCACTCGCCATCAGACGGCTCGATAACATCCATCTTGAGCATCTTGTTAACCTGCTTCTCAATCTCATCCCGGCGATGAGGTCCGGCCCGATATGGTTGCATGTGCACTGGCTTAGCTTCCGGCTTGAGTTGAATCCGGTGTAGAGTGGCGTCCATCTTGCCCAGCTCTCCCGACCACAGGTGCCGATATTCCTGGAGAAGCTTCTCCAGTGCCTCCTTCAAGTCGGGAGGGACATTTTCTTGCTTGACCTTCGGCATCCCGGGTGGTGCTTGTTCGGGTTTCGGAGTAGCGCTGCCAGCCTGCTCTTGCTTCGGAGGTACGTCTAAGGCCGTCAAGTTGGATGCCAGTTCTTGTTGCAGGTTCAGGAGGTCTTCCTTGCTCATAGCACGGGCGGATCCCCGGTAAGGCTCTGCTGTACCAACTCGGGTGCCCTTGGCGAGGGTTATTGGCTTCCGGCTCACGTTGACGATGAGCACCGGGAACGGGGTGTGCCTTTCTACCTTCTTGTGATGTCCGTGGGCCAAGTATAACCGGTGTTTCGCCAGAAATCCCTTACGTCCGTAGATCAGGCATTGACCTGCAATCCGGGTCGTTACTTGAACCTTGGTCTCTGAGCGAGGAGGTAGGAGCACCGGTTTGAAGAGAGTCAAGGTAGAGGGTGGGATGCGTTCCCTCTTGCTCTTGGCTACACGAACCTTGGCGTCCAGATGCTCCAATACCGGTGACACAAACCCATGGTTGAACTGGACCTTCCCTTCTCCGGGTAGGATGCTCTTGACATGCTGCTTCTGGAAGTCCCAGCCTAGGATGAGGGGGACTGATAGGGTCTTGACTACTAGAAAGGGAAAAAGCATTGGTTCATTGTTGACATAGATGGCGACAGGAAGACGGCCAAGCGGTCGTAGGGTTTGACCCGAAGCGTCGACGATATGGGTCCGGGTAGGCGCTCTCCAGGCATGTCGACGCCAGCCCGGAGGTAACAGGTTCTCAGTGATGACGCTTGGTCCGGCTCCCGTGTCAACCACCGGCGTAACAGCTTGGGGGAGGCTATCCCCCACACGCATACGAGCATTAATCTTGAGGTTTTCTTTACGCAGGACGAGCAATGTCCCCTTGAACAAACAGGGTGTCCAGGCGGCTACCGGTTGAGCAGGTAACCGCCGTCCCTTCTCCCGGCACGCAAGGGGGGAACAGGTAGAAGTACCCTGCCGTTGGAGGTTCGGGAAGACACTTGGGGAGAGCGCCTGCCCTACTCGTTTCCCGGGTCCGAGGAGTCCTTAGAGGTTTCGGTCACCAGGTCAAAGTCCGTAGGAGCTTCCCTTGCCAGAGCCTCCGTGATGCTCTGTAAAGTTGCCACTCGGATTGCGTGTACCTGTGCCTTGTCAATCTTGGAGGGTGCTCGCCGGTCAGCCCAGTTGACCGCCTTTGCAAACACCAGTCCTTGACGCTTGAGTTTCTCCTGGAGGTCCTTGGGAATGGTCGGGCACTGGTAGGACATGTGATCCTCCTTCTGGCACAGCCAACAAGACCGGAATCGCTGGTTCTTGACTTGCCTGGGGGCGACCAGGGATGGTTGCTCCTTAGAAACGAAGCCGCCCCACTTGTCCCCTGACCCCATGGGTGAGGCCTCGCCAACTGCGAGTACCGGTACAGGGCTATCACCTCCCTTATACTTGTCGGGTCCGGGTCGAACTCGCGACAACGGCTTGGGAGTTGATACCATGGGAGCTTGGAGGGCCCTGGCTTGCCGGTACTTGCCCTGGGTGTAGGCCATCAACTGCTGGAAGGTATGTTCTTGATGTTCCTGGTTGTAGTTCTCCGCATCCACTTGAAGATATTCAGGAAGCCCTTCCGAGAAGATCATCTTGAGCCTGACCTCAGGGTAAACGTTGCCACAAGCATCGCTCATCTCCCGGACACGACGGGCGAACGCCTCTGGAGTCTCTTGTCTATCCATGGTTGCCCGGTTCAGCCTGCCGACTGCTTTACGCAGAGAGTCCGCGTCAGCGTAGTTGGACAGGAGCCAGTTGACCGCCTCCGGATAACTCGCGACGGTACGTCCGACAATGTGTCCGGCAGAGTCTGGTAGAACCTGTGCAAACCGCTGTTCCGCTTCTCCGGTCATGAAGTTAACCAGGAGGTAGAGAGCCTTGCCCTCGGACACATCGTTGTCATTGCATGCCTTGACAAACCGGCGCAGGAAGGCAAAGATAAGCGCCGGTCTCTTCCCAGAAAACTTAGGATGTCCCCCGAAGCTCGGCTGCATTCGCCGGTTCAGGGACGCCATCTTCTTGGCCATCTTCCGGGTGTAACCTTGGTCTTGGTTCTCCAGCCGGTAGTTACCCCAATACGTGACCTTGTTCAGGGTGGCATCTCCCACTTGGTGGGCAGGGAAGTCAAACTCGACTAGCCTGCGCCGGGTGGGACCGGGAGATGCATCCCAATCATATCCCTCCTCAGAGCTGGAGGAACTGGTCTCGCTGGTGCTAGAGCGACGGCGATGACGCCGACGCCTTCGGCTGCTCCGGTTACCGGTCTTGGAGCTCCCCGCCCCATAGGATGCAAGGGGAGGAAAAGCTTGGCCGGTCCCAGGAGTCGAGGTCTCAGGGAGACCCGTAGAACCAGTCACAACGGTGCCTCTGGCATCGCTAGTGCCCACAGGAAGAGGTGTATACACCCAGCTGCCATGTGTGGGTCCAGGAGTAAACACACCAGGGGCTATCCCTGGAGGTTGAGGAGTAGAACCGACAGGAGGGAGACGTCTGCTGCGAGCGGACTCAAACGCCGTTGACCCCGGGGTGGCTCCCACAGGAGGAACAGCCGGAGGAACGGGAGCAGGTGGTGCTTGGCCGCCTGTGGACTCCAGTCCGCTACCGGATGTCACACCCAGGTCTGCTTCACCCGTAGGGAGAACGCCGGGTTGGGCACCGTCCCCCGCGGTGACCAGGGATGCGTCAAGGGACGCGGGGTCTACCCCTTCGGGCACCGTCGTGCCAGGGAGGGTAGCCATGTTGGTCTCTTGACAGCCACAGTCCAGTTGCCTGCGTGTCCAAAGATCGCCAGACCACAAGAGAGGGGTTGGAGAGCCAGGAATGGGATTCCCGTGAACGGGTGCAAATAATTCCCAAACCACAGAAAAAGACAGAACAGGAACAACCCAACCGCTGCTCCCAAATGTCTCTTCTCAAACACTCCAATCATCCCCTGCTGCTCCACCAAATATGTGGTATAAAACTCGATCCTCTCAGACACGTGTCAATATCCCTCGGAGGAAAGGGACAGGTAACACAGAAAGGGGAACTACGAGAATGGTATGCCTGTTGCCTCACGTGCCTGCTCGCAGAGCAAACAGATACGCACGGTAGTGCACACGGGGAAGAGGAAAGCAAACGCGCAGTTGTCTTTTCCCTGAGGGCGCGGGCCAAGGGCGCCTCGCTGTCCCTCTTAACGTGCATCTGGGGGAGCCTCGGCACGTTGGCCAGGTAGCCCCCCCATAACCCCGAGTGGCCCCGACCCGAGTCTAACCTCGTCAGGTCGGGGGCCACTATCACTACTAATTCTATTCCCACTCACTAATCTCACACTCAAATTCTCTCACATCAAGTCCCTCACAAGTATGCAAAAACCCATCAGCAATCCCTCTCTCACGTATGGATAGCGTAGTCCACCGCATCCCAGTGCCGGGCACGGGCCACGGCCGCCAACCATCACCACACGGCGGGCGTGTTCTGGCACCTGGTGCCCTCTGGTTGTAGTCCCGGGTCGGCGCCAAGTCGGGGCCAGGGATGCTACAGGAAGAAGAAGGGCGGGCGCCCGCCCGGAGTAACTACCGGAGTCCACTGCCATCGGTGTAGACCCACCTTGACCACCAGACGCCCGCGGCACCGCGGGCAGAGCAACGCCGCCACCCGAGCCCGACGGGGGCACCTCGGGGGCAGCAGGGGTAGACCCGTCACCCGCAGCCGCGGATGAACCACCCGGGCGGGCACCCGCGCCGTCTTGACCCGCCGTCCCGGTCGGGGTGCCACCATAACCGCCCGACACGCCGGCGACGCCGTCTTGAGGTTGAGCCGCGCCGGCACCGGCGACAGGAGCCATCCGGGCCGCCGGAGGAGTAGGGGTAGACGCAGCAGCTACCCGCGGTTGCCCGCCACCCGACGGAGCCGTCGTGCCGCTGCACACGGACGACACACCGCCCGGAGCACCGTCTGGAGCCATGCGAACGGTCACCCGGTCGCCCTCGTCTTCGGACGAGCTCGCCAAGAAACACTCGGCGGGGGTGGCAGAGACGGGAACGTCCTCCACCATCACCTCCTCCTCCTCCTCAAGCAGGAGGTCGTCCTCGCCCCCGGGTACCTGGGGGTCCGACATGATGACCGGGGTAGCAGGGGCGCCCCGTGCAGAAAAGCCGAGGCCGGCTCGACCCGGTACAAGGAACGCTCGCGCGGACGAGCCAGGGAAGCGCGGGCACCCGCGCTTATAACCACACAGTTCAGCACGAGCGATACGGCAGCGCGGGACGACCCGCGCCAGCCGGGCTACGAGGGCGCTCCACCCAGGCACCTGGACCGGAGCCACGCCCCCTCCACACGGGGTAACCAGGGGGGTCACCCCCAACCGCCCCCACGCAACGCGGGCAACCCCGCCCCCCACTCAATCGTCTCACGAGAGGGGCTCCCCTACCACCAGACACCTGGTGGCGGATCCGCTTGCCCACCCCTCGGAAAGGGGGGTCGTGAACAGAAACCCGCATCGGGAAATTAACGGTCCGGAAAACGGATCGTGTGTGTACCACACAAAGGGGGGCACCCCCCCTCAGGCAACCTCGAAAAGGGGTGTCTGTCGCGACAGGGCGCAAAGCCCCACCCGACTGGTAAACGGTCACGCGACCCACTTACATTCGGTAACCCGAATGCAACTCGACCCGAGGACGGGCCGAATCTAAGGGGGGGATATGTAGCAATATGGTTGGCCGTATTGTGACCCTAATGTTAGGGGGGCTACTTCTAATCCTTGGCTTTCAATTTGAGAGTCCGTACTGGTCACGGCATCTACAAGTTACGTATGACCAGAGGGACTTGCATCTTGGGGTGGAGGGTAGTTAGTAGTGTCTCCGAGGGTTTATAACGAGGGGGCCGGCGGCGAATCCACCGCCGGCCAAGGCAGAACAACAAACCCCTCCCATTTGGGCTCCCATCTTGGTCCCGTGGCTTGCGCTCCAAGGACAGCAACCTTGGCCTCCCGGTGACGTTGGTGCCGATCCCCCTTGGTGAGTGTTCCCTGAGAGTGGACGTGCGACGGATTCCTATTGTGCTACACTGGGTCAAGGCGTCTAGAAAGTACCAGGTGAAGGGGATGCTGGATGGAGCAAACCCGACCGGGATCTCGACTTCCTGCTGCTGCGGGATGACCTTGGGGTAGTACGCCGCCCGGTTGGCCTTGTCCAGCTTCCAGAACTTTTGATGGTTGCAGCTCACGATGAAGTCACGCTGGTGCCCGCGCCGCTGGCCTTGCTCCCGCGCCGGCGACAACACGGAGTACTTCCGGGTCAAGAAAGGCGGCTCCAGAGCGACCATGCTCGGACAGGGATCACAGTTCAGGCTCCCCGGCCCCTTGAGCGCCTCGTCCCAGATCTTGAGCGCCCGATGGACGTACCCTTCCTCCGCTGGCCACTGGAGAACGGACGCAGACACGCGACGCTCTGTCAAGGGTAGATCCAGCCCCAGCGCGAAGAGGAGATCTTCCAGGCGAGCAACCCAAGAGGAACCCGAAAAACTCCGGGAGCGGTCTTGAGCCAGGCGCATCTGGTCCGCCGCATGGAGACGAGTCTTGTCCATCTCCATCAAGACTCCGCGCTGGAGTTCCTTGCGCCAGATGACCAGGCAATCCTGCTGGCACTGGGCCGCGCTGGCGTTGCCGACCACCGTAGAGTAGCGCCGGCCCGCCAGAGGATCCTGCCCAAGAAGCATCTCCGGGAGACCCGCCGGGGGGGTCTCGACCGGGCGCGACGCAGAAGCCGGGGGAACTCGATCCGCCTCCGCCGCGGCGACCGACGCCGGCACCGACACCCGAGGAACCGGAGGCAGGAGAGGGGCACGGTTAACCGAGCTCTCCTCTGCAACACTCGCCGCCGGAACCGCGGGCCCAACTTGGATCTCGGAACTGGACATGACGTCTAGAATCCGGGGGAACGGGAGGGTCAAGGTGAAGGAGGAGGGGGGGGGGCAGGATTGGGGCAGGTGATCGTACTCGGGGTGAAGACGCTCGACCTCGGCACCGCTGTGGACGTGCTCGAGGCTGTGCACGGTGACACCTGGTTCGGCCCGAGGACGTGCCGGACTAGGGAGGGAGCTATGTAGCATCCCTGGCCCCGACTTGGCGCCGACCCGGGACTGCAACCAGAGGGCACCAGGTGCCAGAACACGCCCGCCATGTGGTAATGGTTGGCGGCCGTGGCCCGTGCCCGGCACTGGGATGCGGTGGACTACGCTACCCACACGTGAGAGAGGGATTTCTGCTGGGTTTTTGCATACTTGTGAGGGACTTGATTTGAGAGAATTCGAGTGTGAGATTAGTGAGTGGGAATAGAATTAGTAGTGATCGTGGCCCGCGACCTGACGAGGTTAGACTCGGGTCGGGGCCACTCGGGGGTATGGGGGGGCCACCTGGCCAACGTGCCGAGGCTCCCCCAGATGCACGTTGAGAGGGACAGCGAGGCGCCCTTGGCCCGCGCCATCAGGAAAAAGACAGCTGCGCGTTTGCTTTCCTCTTCCCCGTGTGCACTACCGTGCGTATCTGTTTGCTCTGCGAGCAGGCACGTGAGGCAGCAGGCGTACCACTCTCGTAGTTCCCCTTTCTGTGTTACCTGTCCCTTTCCTCCGAGGGATATTGACACGTGTCTGAGAGGATCGAGTTTTATACCACAACCATCCCCCCCCTCAACAGGCGCCCCATTGAGTCTCTCGTCCTCAACACCCCCCTCCACCTCAATAAGCCCCGTCGCAGGGCCCGCCCGCGGGCCTTCTCGGCCCCCCTCCTCCTCTCCACCGCCTCCATTATCTTGAGCGCAAGGGGGTAGGACGCCGACGTCCGCCCCGCCGCCGCCGTTGGGCGCGTCACCCACACCGGCCGCTCCACTGCGGCTGGTTGCGCGCTCGCCGCTCTCAGCACCTCCCGCTCGGGGCCGCTTGTGGCCGCGGTGCTTGAAGAACGTCGCCCTCGACACCATGCGGCCGTCGGCCGTCCCCTCATCGGTGCACCACCAGCACAGGCAAAATCGCTCTTCCCCGCGGTTGGCCATGAAGAGGGGGATGAGCAAGGGAGACCGGCGATGCTAAGGGGGGGGGGACAGATGATAACGGAACGCAGAACTGGACACAGTGGCGGGGGGCAGGGGAAGGACGATACGGACCTCGAGGGGGGGGACGACAGGGGAGCGTAGTAGTCGATGGGGTGCGGCTGGTGAAGCCCGGCAGTGCGATGGCTGAAGGGCAGACGTCCGTAGAGGGCATGCCGGTCACTATGTCCGTCCGCGGACCCGACTTGAACGGCTCCAAGACAGCGGGCCCATTACCGGCGTTGGCCATCGATTCTCGACAGCCAATGAGAGCACAGAACATCAGGCAGTGGCATCGCGAGAACCTGCCATAACATTCAACTGGCTCCTAATTCCGGGCGGATGAACAGCGGCAGATCTAGAAGGCTCGCCATTGGCCGCTTCCAGACGCTTCCAACGGGCTGCAAGGATAACCAGGCAAGAGGCAGGATATCCCGCCTCCTGCCTGGATAACCCGCCAAAATTTCCCGTAGGGCTCATGGAAGAAACGGACACTGACCGAGGGGCGTCGTACACCGCGCGCGCGCCACGCCCTCGCCGCCCCTTCCAATGTCCCACCCCCACCCCCCCCCCCCCCCCCCCCCCCCCTCTTCTATCCAACGTACCCCGCTCGTACGCCTCGGCCTCTGCCTTTGCCGCCTCCAAGCGCGCCTGAGCGGCGCCATACCCTCCAACACCAGCCGCCGCTCTTCCACCCCCCGCAGCTCTTTCGCCTCGGCCGCCCGCGTTGCGGCGAGGCGGTCGGCCGCCGCCGCCGCCAACGCCGCTGCAGTGTCATCCCCATTGCGGGCGTCAACGCCGCGGGGCGACCAACATCGCCGCCGCCTCCCACCTCCGTTCCACGCATATCACGAAGCAATCCCCCCCCGCCCCGTGCTTCCCCGCTTCTCCCTCCCCGCGAAATCCTACCGCCCCCCCCCTCCACCTGCCGCCGCAGCCGACGAAGCATCGTCTTGACATTGGCGCCCGCGGCGAGCAGCGCAGCGACCACCCCTGCCCAACAGCCCGCTGCGGCGGCGTGGTTTGGCAACTCCTCGCCCGCTGTCGCCATGTCGATGGCCGCCACGGCCAGCCACGCCACCACCGCTTCCCCATCGGCGACCGCCGTGGCGGCATAAGTGGCGGCGGTGGTGGCCGCGGTGGTGCCGAAGAGGCTCGCGTCCGTCGCACTGGACTAGTTCGAGGGTCACCACGTGGCACCAACTCGCTTGCCGCGAACGCCTGTTCGAGGGTCGCCACGTGGCAACGGCAGCCCGCTATCTGCGCCGGCGCTTCCCGACGCCTGCCCCGCAAATACCAAGTCAAAATGAAAAACAGGGGAGGAGGAAGAGGACGATGAGGTGTGCGGGAGCGCGAAGACATCCCCCCCCACCTCATTTCCCCCCTCCTCCCCCCCGGGCCTCCCCCCCCCCCGTTCCTCGATCGGGAGTAGGACGCGAAAGGGGGAAGGGGCAAGCGAGAGGTTCAGGGCTCTGCAGGGAGGGCTGCTGCCCCACCACCCTACCCAACTACTCACAACCTCCCCCCGAACGGAGGTAGTAAGTGTAGGACGGGGGACGCGGCTATGGTAGTGGCCACCGGTGCTTTTAGGTGTCGCGCATGGCTGGACGAGGGCGGGGAAGAAGCTGCAGAGAGAGACGGCAAGCGACGTCGACCAAAATATATGACCGACGGGGGAGGGCCCGGGGAAGCTGTGGATTGACAGGGAAGACGTTCGGCATGACCTCCCCTTTGCATCTGCTCCGCCGTATGGAGCTCCGCTCGGAGGAAGCTGCGACGCGTGTCCAGGCTGCGTGGTCAGATGCGGAGCCAGTCTCCATTTAGTGCCGATACAGCGGCGGCGATGCCCACCGCAGCAGCCGCTGCTCGTGTTGTAGGGTCTGTTCCCCCGCTCCACCCTTCCGCTGCTCTTCGAACCCATGGGACTGCCCTTAGTTCTGATGCAACGCATGTGTATGGCTGCACATCGCCTCACCCCCCCCCCCCCCACGCCCAGTGTGCAGCCTCGTCTCGTCTACGCCGCGCAGCCTGAGGGCGGCCAGTCGATGCCTGGGGCAGGGTAGTTGCTCGCCCGTGCCGTTCGGGAGTGGATACCCGTCGGTGCGGCCGAGAGAGGCGTTGGGGGCAGCTGGCTGCAAGGCAGAGGAGCCCATCTCACCCGTCTCCGCCCACCCCTGCCGCCATTCAGCGGGGGGTGCCTCGGCAGCCAAGGTAGAACCATGGCACGACGCCGCTTCTGCAGCCGGAAAGCTGTATGATCGTGCCGCGCGCATCTCGAGACACGACACAGCGGGCAACATGGCACGAGCACCTCATTGGCCGAGGCGTGGGGCCCGAAGATTGTCCGAGAACCGAGAAAAAAATGCTCCGTGTGTCTTTTTTGAGCAACGTACCATATGTAAACGAGCCCCATGTAATCGAATACACACTGTACACGCATGCGCACTGTGTACGTACAGTACGTACATACGTATGTACAGTACCAGTACATGTACTGTACATTGCGTGGCCCCTTGCCCGCCTTCTGACTGTCTGTATCTATGGACAGTACTTACAAACGTAGACAGCCGTTGCGGGGAGGGAAGTGCCTCTCCCTTCCAGGGAATCCCTGGGCTCCCGCCGCCTCATCCCCCCCACCTCGGTGAGTCTCTCGCAAGCACCAATCCAGTCCCCAGAGGACGGGCGTGTACCGTACCACTCCGCATACATCCCCCCCCCCCCCCCCGGCAAAATCCACGCACCGCCCCAGCGGCCACCGGGGCGCGCGGGGCAACGCGGCGCTCTTGGGGCCGCCGGGGCGGCCGACTGACATGCGCCCGACGCCGCTGCCGCCTCTCCTTTCCATTCCCGGGAGGGGGTGGGGGGGGGGGGCTACAGTCTCGCATGCCCCACGGACCTTTCTGACGACTGTCTGCCTGCTTCTGCCAGAGGGGGTGGTATGCACCACACCCCCCGTGGGTGTGGTGGCCCGCCGCCTCTTGATCCACCCGGTAGGTACGCAAACATAGCTACCTACACCCCACCCACCACAGCACCCCTTTTCGAAATCAGCGGTGTAAATTATTACATGATCGGGGGAAAAAAGAGGACCGTACAGTGGTTGTTTTAGGACATGTTGTCCTCTTCACGCGATAAGACCCCTTCCTCTCGCCTGTGACCGCCAGGTGGTTGGTCAGTCAACACTCCTTCCACTGCCCGGCGAAATTATCGGCATCCAGCATTCCTGTGGACCATTCGAGAGCTTCAGCATGTCAAATGTGGGTCGGTGGCGTGGGCCTGGGGCACGTTTCTGCCTCGTGAGGCCCCCGACCCACATTTGACGACCCATACATGGCTATCCACCCCTCCCTACCCACATCAGATACCGGTCCCAGGGCGCTTCCGGCGAGCGCTTCGCGCCACAATGTGACGCAATTATTTTTTTGAGGGCTCGCGCTGACACGCCGATACTTGCGAGCCGACAGCGGCAAGCGAGCGGCGGTTACGTTGCTTGCCAACGCACGGCGTGTGCGCCGGTCCGCAGAAGCCCAGCGGGCTGCCTGCCCACGCACGGCGGGCTGCTTGCTGGCGTACGGCATGTCTGCACTCCTGCAAGCCAACTCGCGGAGTGACCGGCTGCGAGCCGACACGCAGCGTTTGTCCCGTTCGCTCTTGCTTCTGCCGCCGACTTCGGCTGCCGCGCATGCTGCACCGGGTCGTCCGTTCTGTTCTACACCCTCGGCTTCGACACCATGCTTACTTCCCCTCCCCCTGCGCCTTCCCCTGCTTTCCCACGTCCTCCTGCGTTCCCACTCCCCCCTCCCGTCTTTTCCCCCCCTCCCGTCGTTCCCCCGCCTCCCGTCCTTCGCCCGCCAGCCGACTCTGGCCTCTCTCTCCCAGCGCCTCCTGCTTCGGCAGCGGCCATGCCCACGCCGCCGCAGGGCGGGGCTATTAACTCAGAAAAGTAGGTGGTCGCGTGCGCTCCGTACCGCCCCCCCTTGGATCCCTCTTCACGTCAGTCACCCTGCCTTCACTCCGTCCTCCTTCACCCCCCGTCCTGTCGAAAGATGCCACCTTCCCTTGCCCCCTTCACCGCCCCCCCCCCTCCCCCGTCTCGTCTCTGCGCCACCCTTTCTCTCCCCATCTCTCCTAGTTTTGCCTGCCATGGGCTCCTCTCGCCTCTCACCTTTGTGCACGGCGCCCTTCGGCCAGCTCGCGCGCGCACGGCTGGGCCGTCGGCGTCCATGTGATTGCCCGCCGCATTGCACGAGGCGGACCGCGGCCTTAGCGAGGCAACCCCTGGTGGTAAGCCGAAATGGGGGGTGGGGGGGGGGAGCGGGTAGGACCGTTCGGCCGCCCTCTTCGCCGCCGTCGCCGCCGCCGCCTCTGCCACGACTGCCGCCACCAGACCGCTTTGGCACCTCCGTGGGGAAAGGATTTCCGTGTAGGGGCGCCCACGGACGCCGGCCGCAGCCTTGTCGCTGACGCCTCCCCCATGCCTCACGCCTCTCTCGCCCCCCCGTGTCTTACGCCTCTTGCGCGCTGCTCGCCCGCCGTCCCTGTCCTTCACTCCTCCTCCCCCACCACCCCTCATGTCCCCGCTTCGCAGGCCACATCTTCATCTTCCTCGGCTACCTCGGCGCGCACCCGCCATCATGCGTGCCGCCCCCCCCTCCTATATCACCGGTGCCGTCCGCGCGCTGCCGTCGCCGCCTTTTTTGTGGGAGCCGGCCGCCAGCGGCAACCGCTGCAGCAGCGGCTGCAGCGGCGACGTTCGATGAGGCGGCCGCGGCTGGGGGGAGCTGACTGGTCTGTGGAGCCGAGGGGATTAGGGATGAGCGGCTGGGGGGTGGTAGTGGTGTCGAGCGGGGCGGGGGGGGGTGATGGGAGGGCCCGCAGCGCCGCGCTGATGGCATGCGGACGAGGCTGCCGAGCGGAGAGTTGCACGCTATGGGGGGGACCGTGCCTGTTTGCTCTTGCTATGGACAGGCTCTGACTCTCGCTGGTTTGGCTCGTCCAAATTCTCTGTTGCTCTCCTTTCTGCCGTGCTTTTGTCCACTCTTTTGCTGTGATGTGTCCGTTTTTGCAGCGTTTCCCGCTCCTATGGACCTGGCGCACCATGCCCACCTCATCGTGCACGCTCGCGCAATAGGGTGAGGGTGCCTCGAGGCGTGCGGGTGAGGCGTAGTGCTGGGGTTGTGACGGTGGGTATGTGGGCGCTGGGGGGTATCGACGATGTCTTTGTTCTGAAACAATGAGGTGACACTGGCCATCTTTGTTGTCGGTCACACTCTCGTCGTGCGCATGTATTCGTTCCGTTTCCCGTGTTGGTCTAGCTTCTCTTGTCACTTGGTAGTGGTCGTGTAGTTCTTTGTCCGGTAGCACCAGGCATGCTGGGCGGTCAGGGAGGGCGGGGGGATGTGCTTAAAAACAAATTAAGACTCGCAGGAAAAACCACAAACAGACGCTTGTGACCAAAGACCTGAGGAACCCTTGCGCGCAGGTGCCCGTACTGTGTTTGCCCCACGATGTCGCTCTTACACATCTCCGACTACAGTGACTATATCCAGTCACGGCTGTATCCGGTCACGACATCTGCGCAGCTTTGCAGAAAACATCACAAACGTCAATCCCAAAACAGTAGGCTCTCGACGGAAAAATATAAATTCGCGTACCATCTATTCGGCGGACCCGTCGGATATACTATTGGGGGGTGGTGCTGTGACCCGCGCGCGCGCGCATGCGCACGCGCGTGTGCCGCGTGGGGCGTGCGCAACGGCGGCGGGCACGGCGGCAGGCAGGCAGGCGCCACTGGCGCCGACGCCTCGAGAGCGGGACCCCCCCCTTCACGCCTCGTGCTCTGTCTCTCTCTCCCCTTGCTCCCCCCCCCCCCCCCCCCCCCCCCCACTGTCAACCGACGGTGACGTGCCAGCTGGCCGAGAGCCACTGAACTGTGCGCAGCGCCGCTGCCAACCAAACCCCGTTGCCCACTGCCGCGCACAGCGGGTGGGTGGCCACTGCCCCCGGGGTTGATAGCCAGCCGGGGGAGGGGGAAAGCAAAGGAGCGAGGCGTGCCCAACACCCCCCCCCCCCCCCCCCCAGTCGCATCCGCCCCCGCACCCCCGCCCTCCCCCCCCCCCCCCCGTCCTCCTCCACCTCGCTACATACTACAGGGAGTGCGCTCTCCCCCCGTGCGTTGCGTCGTCGTTTAGGGTGTGGGGACGGTGCATGGACTCGCGCTCCCCTCCCCTCCCCGGTGAGTCGATGAGTGCCGGAGGTGGGGGGGGGTGGGGGGGGGGGGATTGGCGGCGCGCCCGCTTTCGCGGGGGGCTCTTCCCGAGAGGGTGCCCAGCCAGATGCGCCGCCCCCGCCCCCCCCCCCCCCCCACCCTGCCCCCCGCGGGACGCTCCCTCGCGTGGAGGGGGGCGCCCCAGAGCGCCGCCACCGTGCGCCGCTGCAACGTGCGCGTGCGGGGGGGTACGGCAAAAAAGAGCCACGGGGGGGGGTGGCCTGTGTAGGGTTGGTTGGGGGCGGGGTGGGGTTGGGGTGGGGAGAGCGAGACAGCGTGTGGTGGGGTGGGGTGGGAGAGGGACTGGGGATGAGGGGCGGTGGGGGGGGGGGTGTGGGGGGGTTCGCGCTCGCTGCCAGCAACGCTCTCCCTGTGGCCGCCAGTGGCGAGGGGCACCGCCGAGGGTTTGGGGGGGGGGGGGGGGGGGGGGGGGGCGGGGGGGGGGGGGTGGAGGAGCGGCGTGGAAGGGACACGGGAGGGGGCCGCCGGTGGCAACCGTTGCCGGTTGTGGGGCAGATGGGCTGTGGCCGGTGGCGGGGGGGGGAGGGAAGCGCGCTGGGCGGCGAGCATCGTGTGGGGCGGCAGCTGCCGCGCGGGGGGGTGCGGGGGTGTTGTGGGGGGGGGTGGGCGTGTGCGGGGGTCGGTCGCGCCCACCCCCCAACCCCCCACCACCACCACACCTCGCCTGTTGGGGAGAGGTGGGCCGCCCGCCCGCCCGCCCGCCCGCCCGCCCGCCCGCCCGCCCGGCTGGCCGGCTGGCCGCCCGGCTGGCCGCCCGGCTGGCTGCCCGGCTGGCTGCCCGCCGTGCCGGCCAGTGCCGGCGGGCCGGGCCCAGCGGCGGCGTCTTGACCTTGCCCACGATGCGATGCGCGCCCCTGTTTTCTTCTTGGCCTCTTGGTTTGCCCTCCCCCCCCCCCCCCCCCCCTAAACTCGCACCCCCTCGCACGCACTGTTTTTCTCTCTCTCTCTCTCTCCTCTCTCTCTCTCTCTCCCTCCCCCGGCCCCCCGCCTTTGACCCCGTCCCGTCAGCCGGTCGCCCTCCCTCTGCCGTCCTGTGGGGGCGCCCCATAACAGACCGCCGGCGGCTGCCAACCGGGTCACCGCAGCGGCACGTGCGGCGGTGGTAGATAGACGGGTTGGGGGGGAGGGCGCAGCAGCCGCTGTGCCCGCTGCATGCTGCATGCTGCTTGCTTGCTGCTTGGTGGTGGTGCTGCTGTTCTGGTGGTTGGGGGGGGGGGGGGGGGGGGGGGGGGGGGGGGGTGGGAAGGGGTGCGTTTCCAACAGGAGGGGTCGGCCGCGGCGACTGGCTCCCCCCCCCCCCCCCCCCCCCCCCCGGGGCTCCCCCCTCCCCGGTGGCAATCGGGTGGCCGGCGCACGGTCTCGTCGGTCCCCACCACCACCACCCCCCCCCCCCCCCCCCCCCCCCCCCCCCCCACCCGCCACCGCCGCGGGATCGTGGGGGGGGGGGGGGGGGGAGCGCTCGAGAGGGTCGGCTGGTGCACGCCGCCGCGGCGGCCTGCCCCACCTGCCGCCCCACCTCTCCCCCCCC
>CM020620.1:22197025-22555580 GCA_009829735.1 Pyropia yezoensis
TGCCGCCACTGCAGTGGGGGGGCACACTCGTGGGCGGCTGGCAAGGCAGTCGCCACCACAGCGGGGTGGGGGGGGGTGGGGGCGCCACGCACAGCCTTGCAGTCGTTGCCGGCGCCAGCGGGGAGGGGGGGCGGGGCGGGGGGGGAGACGCAACGCGAGTCGTGCTCCCCCCCCCCACCGGGCCCGGCCCCCCCCCCCCCCCCCCCATCCACCCCCGGCCGCCCCTCCCCGAGCGCGCCCTTTTGGAGGCACCCACCCCCCACCCCCCCCCTCTCCGCCCGCCGGGCCCGCCGGCGAGCGGCGCCGCCGCCCCCCCCCCCCCGCTCCCCGCCGCCCGCCCTGGCGGCGGGCGACCGCGCCGGCACCGCGCGGGCGGCGGGCGGAGGGGCGGGCGGGCGGGCGGGCGGCGGGCGGGCGGGCGGTCCCCCCCCCCCCGGCGGCGATCCTTGTCGCCGCGGCCTCCACCCCGTCGCCTGTTGACGGTGGCGGCGGCAGCGGCGGTGGCGGCGGCGGTGGTGGCGGCGGCCGCCACCCGGTCGCCGTGTCCCCGAGTGCCGCCGCCACCGCGCATTGGCGCAGGGTGGGGGGGGCGGTGGCGGCAGCGGCGGCGGCGGCAGCGGCAGCGGGGGGGGGGGAAGGCGGCGGGGTGTGGTGGAGGTGGTGGGGGTGGGGGTGGGGTGGGGGTGGGGGGTGGGGGGGGGTGGCGGCGGCGGCGACGGTGGCAGCGACGGCAGTGGGGTCGCCCCCTCCCGCGCGGAAACCCGCCCGGCGTCTGTGCAGTGACGGTGCGCCGCCGTCCGCTGCGGCCTCGGGTGGCTATTTATATTGCCGGCCGCCGCAGGGGGGGGCGGGGGGGTGGGGGGGGGGGGGGGTGGCGGTGGTTGGCGCCGCCGCGGCGGACGGGGGGAGGAGCGCGTTGGGGGGCGCGCCGGCGGACGTCGACGCCCAGTTGTTGGCCGCCGTCTCCCCGGCGGGTGCGCGTGTGGAGGTGGCCTGTGCACTGTGGGGGGGAGTGGGCGGGCGGGCGGGCGGGCGGGCGGGCGGGCGGGACGGGACGGGCGGGCGGGCGGGCGGGCGGGCGGGACGGGCGGGCGGCAGACGGCGCGGGCGGGTGGGTGGCCGGCGCGGGCGGCGGTCGGTCGACCTCGGGGGTGGCCCTTCCCCCCGCCGTCCCCCTTGCGCACGGCGTGTTGGCCGCCGCCCCCGTGGGTCCTTGTTCGCCGCCTGTTGCGGCAGCGCTGCCGGTTGCCGCGACCGCCGTTGGGCGTGTGGTTGGGGCAAAAGGGGGCGGAGGGGGGGGGGGGGGGGGGGGGGGGTGAGGGGAGGGAGAGCTGGCCGGGTGGGCGGTGAGGTGGCCGGGGTGGTCGGGGGTGGGGTGGATACTTGCCGGGGGGGGGGGAGTTGGTGGTGGCACCGGCGGGGGGGGTGGGCGCAGGACGCACGGCGGGCTCCCTTGCCTCCTCCCCCCGTGCCCCCCGCGGCCGCCCGCCGCCGCCGCCGCCGCCGCCGCCGCCGCTGCTGCTGCTGCTGCTGCCGGTTGCGTAGCGTCTGCGACCTCCCCCGCCGCCTCCAACCCTTGCACGACCACCACCGCCACCGCCACCGCCATCCCCACCTCCACCGCCATCAGCCGCTGCAACCACCGCTGCCTGCCACCGCGGGGGGGACTGTCTCTCCCGTCTTCCTCTTTTTTTGGGGGGGGGCGCGCCCACCCGCGGGCGCGTGCGCCCGGCCGTGAGCGGCGGGGCTCCCTTCCCTTCCCCCCCCCCCCCCCCCCCCCCCCCCCCCCCCCCGCGCCCTTGCCGCCCCGCCGCCGCCACCGTCACGCCGTCCATGGCCAGGGACGGCTGGCGCGCCGCGGCGGCGGCCGCGGCGGCGTTGGCGGCGGCGGCTGCGCTGGTGGGAACCGCCGCCGCTGCCACGGCTGCCGCGTCCACGGCGGGGGGCGGGGTGGGGGCGACGGCGGCGGCGGCTGCGGCGGCGGCGGCGGCGGCGGCGGCGGCGGCGGCTGTCGAGACGAGGACGGCATCGGCCACGGGCAGCGGCGGAGGGGGGCGGCCCCTGCTGGGGCCCACAGACTGGCTGCTGAGCCGCCGCGCCGGGCAGCCGCTCTCCCCCCTCGGCAGGGCATCCACCCCGGCAGCGTCCACGTCGGCGGTAGCGGCGGCGGCGACCAGCGGCACCAGCCAGGCCACCCCCCCCTCCCCACTCTGGGGAGCCACCCTCCCCACCACCGCCCGCGTGACGCCGGTCGTCAGCGAGCTGTGCCCCCCCTCCCCCCGCGCCCATCATCCTCGGCGCCACCTGCCCCTGCTACTTTGGCTACGTCCTCTTCTCCGACGTGCGGGGCACCCCCTTCCAGCTGACGCTCCGCCTCGCCGCCACCCCCGCCACCGCGCGGCTGTCCCCGGCCGCCCGCGCCGCGGCGGCGGCGGAGCTGGACCGCCTCTCCGCGCCGCAAGCGGCGGCCGTGTCCCCGGAAGAGGGGCCTGCCGCGACCACCGTCTACACCACCCGCAGCGACCGGCTGCGCCTTGCCATCGACGCCGACGTGGAGGTGGTGGTCAGCGTCCAGCCCGCCGGGCGGCCGCCGCCCCAGCCGCGGCCCGCGGGGGGGGGGAGCGACGGGGGGGCTGGGGGGGGGCGCCCCGGCTGCGAGACGGGCATTGCGCTTGTCCTCGAGACGGTGGAGCCAACGTGCGCGGCACGGGACATTTCGGTGGGCGGCCGCGGCACGCCGGTGCGGCCGCTCGGCGGGCGGGGGGACGGCGGCGGTGGGGGCGCGCCGGGCGCGCTCTCGGGTGAGGGGGGATGGGGGGGTGGGGGGGGGGGGATCGAGGGCCCTTGGCCGTGGGGGCGGGTGACCCCCGCCGCGGCGGCAGGGGGCCTCTGGGGCGGGGCAGCGCGGCAACCATCGCTGGCGTTGGCAGGGGGACGTTCTGCGGCGCGGCCCGCGGCGGCGGGCGTGCCCCCTCACCCCGGTGGCAGCCAACGGCGCGCCACCCCGCCCGCCCCTGCCCCCGCCCTCCCCTCCACCACCGCCCGTATTGTTGGCGGCACCACCCTGACCGACCCGCTGGCGCGCGCGTTTGTCATCAGGCTCAACACCCCCGCCGGCACGTGCAGCGGGGCGCTGCTGTCCCCCCGCCACGCCCTCACCGTTGCGCACTGTGGCATCGTGCCGGGCGACACGGTGGTGGTGCTGGCGGCAGGCGACGGCGGTGGCGGTGACGGCGGCGGCGGCGGCGGCGGCGGGGGGGGGGTGGACGGGCGCGGGGGGGTCCTCCGCGTCGTTGCTGCCGTCACGATGCACCCAGAGTGGGAGGAGCGGACGCTCGCGCATGATGTGGCCGTCTTGACGCTCGCCGCCGACGCGCCCGACTTTTACGCCCCCCGCCAGGCAGAGGCGGACGGCGGCGGCGGCGGCGGCGGCGGCATCGACCTAACCCCCCCCGTGGTGGTCAACCACGACCCCGCCATCCCCGTGACGGGCAGCGGCGTCAGGGTGGCTGGCTACGGCCTCGTCTCCCACGTGTGGAGCACCCCCGACGCGGCGGAGCGGTCGGTGGACGTGCGGGTGGTGGCGGCCGCCCCGTGCGCCGCGTCGTTTGCGCGCACCGAGACGGTCGAGGAGTCCGAGCCGCTGTCGTCGCTCGTCCACGCGTCTATGCACGTGTGTGCGGGGGTGGCGGCGGGCGGGTGTGACGCATGCCACGGGGACAGTGGCGGGCCTCTCTACCAGTCGATGCGGATGCCCCGACTGCGGCGGGGGGGCTCGGCCCCCGCCGATGGTGGATCCCCACAAGGCGAAAACGACACGGTGAGGACGTACGTCCTCGTTGGGTTGACCAGCTTCTCCCCCGGCTGCGCCGACAGGGACACGCCCACCGCCTACACCCGCCTGTCGGCGTACGCCGGGTGGATTGACTCGGTGGTGGGTGCCGGCACGGGGCCGGTCCGGCCCGACGGCAGCCGCGTCGGCGACCCAGACGACACGGCCACCTACTCATTTGCGCCGCCCCTGGACGATGCCGGGGCGGGGGGGGGGGGCGTCGGCGGTAGCGGCGACGGCGGCCGCCCATCGGGTGGTGGCAGCGGCGACGGCGGGTCAGCCCCTCCCGGCGGGGGGGGAGGCAGCGGCCAGGACCCCCGAGGGGAGGGGGGGGGCGACGGTGCTGCCGGCGCCTCCTCCGCCGGCGGCGACGGTGGGGGCCGCCGCCCCCTCTCGGCCGGCGCCGCGGTGGGCATTGGGCTGGGCGTCCTTGGCGCGGTGGTGCTGGCGGTGGCGGCGGTGCTGGGTGGCCTCCACCTGTCGCGGTCACGGCGGGCGGGCGGCGCTGGCGGGGGGGAGGGGGGGGGGTGATTGAGGCGCAGGCGGGGTAGGTGTCCCTGCCGCACACCACCCCATGGCGGCGGTGTGGGGGGTGTGTGGGTGTGGAGAGGATGGACGGCTGCCGGGCGGGGCGGGGTGTGGGTGGCCGGTTGGGTGGCCGGTCGGCCGCCATCACTCCGCCATCCACCGTCGGCGGCTGGGAGGCTTGAAGGAAGCGTTGCCCGGGCCGCGGCCGCGCGGCGCGTGTGGGTGCGCCACCACCTGCCGCAACCTCCTGACGCACCCCTCCTGGTGGAAGTTGGGGTGGGGGGGCTGGGCACCCGTTCCCCTGCCCGCCCGTCTGCGCGCCCACCCTCCCCTGTCCCCAGACCTCCCCGCCCCGCCACAAGGGGGGTGGCAAGGAGATTGGGGCCGCTACTGGCCGGCCGGCCGCCTCTGGCCGCCACTCCTCGCCGCTCATCCGCGACCCCCCCCCCCCCGGTCACGGCCAACACGGGGCGGTTCCTGGCGCTGCTCGTGGCCCCGCGCGCGGCCGGCCAGCCGTCCAGGACGGGGCGGAGAGACCCCAGCGGCGACACCCGGCGCCCGTGGCACGCGCGGCTCTGGGCGGGCGCTGCATGCGGCGGCTGCGGCGGCGGCGGCGGCGGCGGCGTCGGCGGCAGCGGCCGGCAGCTGGTGCCCCAGCTGGCCGCCTCGGGCGTCGTGGGGCGCTCACACGCGCGAGGCCTGCGGGCGGTAGCAGCTAACGACTGACGACCGTGGTGGGGGGTGGCCGGTGAGGGCCCCCTCGGCCTCGACGGACGGCTGGCACGGGCCTATGGGGACCGCACCGTCGGTCTGCGGCAGCGTGCACCCACGGGGTGGAGGCACTTCTTCTCTCTCTTTTGAGCGGCTGTTGTGGCGGTCGGTCGTCGACACAGAGGCCACTACGGCAAGAGCAGCGGCGACGGTGGTGGCGCGCGGGGGGGGGGGGGGGGGGGGGGGGGGGGAGGGGGGGAGGAAGGGGGGGGGGGGAGGGAGGCAGGAGAGGTGGGGTGGAAGGGCGCACCGGTCACGCCGCGGTGGCCAGCGGCAGGCGGTTGCGACGGCCGTGATGGCTACGTCCGTGTCGGCGGCGTCGCGGGTGCGGGAAGACGCTGGAAGAAGTCTGCGGCAGGGGTTTCAACGCGAGGGGTGGGGGGGGGGGGGGGGGGAAGGTGTGCGAGGAGGAGGGTGATGGGGGCAGTGGCTCGGGGCGGGGGAGGGGGCGGTTGGGAGCCGCTGAGGAGGGCAGGGCAGGTGGGGGGAGCAAGCAAGCTGGTCTGGTCAGTGCCACGCACCGTGAGCCGTGTCGTGGGACGGGCGGCGGCTCCATCCCAGTGTCAGTGGACTGCTTGGTCACCCAGAGGCCCGTATGTACTGTACTGTTTACACATGTAGCCAGTGATGGCTGAATGTTTCCTAACGCGTCATCTGTCTGGCTTGACCTTGTTGACGTGAGGGTGGAAAAATGTCCTTCTGTGCTCGTCGTGAGCATAAGCCTTGTCGGGTTTTCTATGTACTGTACACCACAGGAGGAACATGCTATTTATGATCTATGATATGTGGATGTGCCCGCTGTAGGTATATGCTCTGCTTCCTTGCCTGGTTGCCACGGGGGGGCAGGAAGCCACAGGGGCACCCGCCGGTGCCGCCGTGGGAAGCATGGGAAGCCACGGGGGCGCCCGCCGGTGCCCCGCGGGGGCGCCCGCCGGTGTCCCCGTGGCTTCCCGGCGTCCCGCGGGCCGCAAAGGACCCCGTGGCTTCCTTGCAACCTAAACAGTGCGTACGCGATTACGTATATTCCTTACTGTATGCAACTGTACTGTACATTGACACAGGACAGAAAAAAGCTGCTACAAAAGCGACTTTGAAGAGACACTCGCACTTTTTGCGCCATATAGATATGCTCCTCGTGCTCTTCCTGCTGCGCTCCAGGCAGACACGACGCGCTCAGCAGCCGTCTCTACAGAATCGTAATCCAAACGGGTGCAATACCGACCCTCTGTTGGCGCACCCCCTGCACCGGCGGGTGCGCCGCGCAGTGGCCTCTGCGACAGCCATCCGCCACCACAGTCCGGTCGTAAACGCCCCCTCCCCCACCGGCCACGTAGACAGGCACTCCGTCCCCTCTCCCCCCCCCCGCTCCTCTCCTTCACCCCGTCCCACGAAGCGCGACCGAGCCCCCTGCGAGACGAGCCACTTCGCGGCTTGACTGAACTCAGGCCAGCCAGCACCTCTGACCCCCCCACTCACACGCATCTGCCTCTGGCTGTTGCCGTCGCCCGACCCCAGGAGTGGCTGCTGCGGTGCATCGCGTTCTGCCGCCGTCCGGCCAGCCGGGATGGCGTGAAAGACGACGCTGCCGTCGTCCCGCGGTCGGATGCGCCCTGCCACGCAGCATCGGACGCTCAGGAGGATCTGTAGACCCTCCAGCTGGCTACGAGCTAGCCCGTAGCGGGCGGCCGTTCCCATTTGCAAGTGCTGCCGTTCTTTGTGACCCCTCCCCCCCCCTTACCAGCCGTGTTGCCCTGTCGGGCGACGACGGTGGTGCGCCGCTACCCCAACCGCCGTTCCTGCCCCCGTTGCCGCCGCCATTGCGGCCGCCGCACTCGCCGCCACCTCTCGACCGCCCCCTGTCAGTGTCGGCGCTGGCTGCGAAAACGAGGGCACGCGTACGCTGGCACTCATGACCTTTACCGACGGGAGGACGAAACGGCGAGGCGGAAAGGGGGACGGCGCTGCGGCCCGCTGCACGAAGAGGTTGGCGGTTGTATACAGCGGCGGCGGCGCATGCGGGCGGCAGCTGATGCGGACCGCACTCCGCTCTACTTGCTTGTCATGTAAGGTCTCGTTTGCCCTGGATGAATCTTCTTGCTACCCCAGGCGGCGGGCGACGCCTCGTGCGCCGCGACAGTGGGGCACGCACTCACGCGTGTGCCCCAGACGGTGACGGGCGCCTACCGGCGGCCACACATATGGAATGGGCGTCAAACAGTAGGCGTACGATACGTCTGGATGGAGCACCGGGGCGGGGCCCGCGGGAGGGCGAGCATCACAAAGAGAGGGCTGTGGGGTGGGGGCCCCCGCGCGTGAGAGCTCCGTCGATGACACGACCGCTCGGGGGAGGCACCGCCTCGGTGCCGTCGGCGCAGCGCCCCCGCCCCCCCACCCTCTGTTCCTATCCGATGGACGCCCCGCTCCCCCAATGCAAACGTTCCAATCCCATGGCCCCAATTTCTCCACGTGGTGTGGCCACCGTGACACCGCGCCTTCGATGCAAGCGGGGTGGGTTGCAGTCGCGCCCGGCTGGTTTGTCAGCGACAACCCAACCCCTCCCCTAGCTAGGGGCAAACGAGGGGGGGGGGGGAGGGGGTGTTGGGTGTGGCCCGCCGCCCGGGATCAGGCGTCGCCCGACGCTCCCCCTCCACGGTTGGCCAATGGGGTGGACGGAGCGCCGCCGCGACGGCGGCGGCCACCCAATCAACGGCGTTGCTTGGCCCCAGCCGCGCCGCCCGCGGGCCCGCCGCGGTGGGAGGCTGGCGGCGGCCCCCGCGCGGGGCCGCGCGCCCGGCGCGCGCGGGCGGCCGCCCGCCACCGCCGTCGACGCCCTCATGCCGCCCGCCACTCGGTGACGACCCCCTCCCCTGCCTCCAGACGCACGTGCGCCGGCAGCTGCGCAGTGACGCGACGGCGTAGGGCGTCCCCCCCTCCTCCACTCCATCCCTCTCCCCCCCCCCCCCCCCCCCCACCCCTGCCTCACCTCATCTCTATCCCCATCAACCCCTCCCGGACAGTGCTGTCACCCCCCTGCCGGCCGTCCCCCCCCCTCCCCTTCCACGCCCTCCCCCCCCCCCCCCCCCCCACGAACCCGCCGTCGCGATGGGCCGCCTCCGCAAGGTGGCCATTGGCGCCAGCGTCCTGGCCGTCGGCGGCGGCCTCGGCCTCCGCTCCGCCCTCTCCCCCGCGGGGTCTCGCAAGGAGCGCGCCGCCGCGCGCGCGGCGGTGGCGCTGGCGCCCCTCGACACGGTGCCCAGCCGCGGGGAGCAGCTGGCCGCCCTCCGCGCCTCTGCGGCCGGCCCGGCGGGCGGGTCGCCGCCCACCCCGCCCGCCGCGGCGGGGGGGAGTGGCGCGCTCGCCGCGCAGGCTGCTGGCGAGGCAGCGTCGTCTGCTGGCCAGCGGTGGCCGGCGCCCAAGGTGGTGGCCGCCGACGGCGCGCCCGCCGCGTTTGACGTGCTGGTCATTGGCGGCGGCGCGACGGGGACGGGGGTGGCGCTCGACGCGGCGCTGCGGGACCTCAACGTGGCCCTCGTGGAGCGGGATGACTTTGCGAGCGGCTCGTCCAGCCGGTCCACCAAGCTGATCCACGGGGGGGTGCGGTACCTGGAAAAGGCGTTTTTCCAGCTGGACCCGTCGCAGCTCAAGCTGGTGTTTGAGGCCCTCAGCGAGCGCTCCATTATGCTGTCGCAGGCGCCCCACCTGACCCGCCCGCTGCCGACCATCTTGCCGTGCTACAAGCTGTGGGAGGTCCCTTTTTATCGCGCCGGCCTGCTGGTACGTTTGGTGGGTGGGTGATGGGATGGGTAGGGGGGTTGGGGGACATCCACTGCTGCGCTCCCCGCGTCGGCGGGGGGCTCGCGCGACTACCAGTCGACACCCTCGGGCAGTGGACTGCTGAGTGAGGTGTGCACTGACAGTGGTGCTATACGTCTGGTTCACTCATGTGCGGCAATTCCCAGTCTACCCGTTTGCTGACTGACAATCTTTGACCCTCGTGTGCACATTTGCGTGTACTCTGTTGTGCTGGTTTGTCGGGTACCCATTGTCGCCCTCTGCTTCCGTGTACCGCCGTGGCCTTTTGTTCCTTCCCCTCTCTCGTCTCCAGGCCTATGACGTCATTGCCTACCTAGGACACGGCCTCTTGTATCTTTCCAAGTTTGTGCCTGCTGGCGAGGCCCTCCGCCTCTTCCCCACCCTGGCCAGCAAGGCTGTGGACGGCAAGCAGCTGCGTGGGACCATTGTCTACTATGATGGCCAGATGAATGACTCGCGCTTTGCGACGTCGCTCGCACTTACCGCGGCTCTTCATGGCGCAAAGGTGGCCAACCACACAGAAGTCGTGGGTATGCTCCACGACGAGAACGGCAAGGCCGTCGGCGCCACTGTCAAGGACCTGATGACTGGCGAGACTTTTGACGTGCGCGCCAAGGTTGTGATCAATGCCACTGGTCCGTTCACGGACGGCGTGCGGAAGCTGTCCAACCCGGAAGTGCGGGAAATGATTGCCCCTTCGTCGGGCGTGCACATTACCCTGCCCGAGTACTACTCCCCTGACGGCATGGGGCTTATTGTGCCCAAGACCAAGGACGGCCGCGTCGTTTTTATGCTCCCGTGGATGGGCTCCACCATTGCGGGCACGACGGACAGTTCCGTGAAGATTACGGCCAACCCGCAGCCCCACGAGGATGAGATTGCCTTCATCCTGGACGCCCTGTCGGATTACCTCACCGTCGAGGTGCGTCGGAAGGACGTCAAGTCGGCGTGGTCAGGCATCCGCCCTCTGGCCATGGATCCCGACGCCAAGCCCTCGGGCAACACCCAAAACATCCTGCGGGAACACGCGGTGCACGTGTCGCCGGACAATGTG
The DNA here is from genome assembly GCA_009829735.1 of Pyropia yezoensis. Lineage (NCBI taxonomy): Eukaryota > Rhodophyta > Bangiophyceae > Bangiales > Bangiaceae > Pyropia > Pyropia yezoensis. Next base: position 22,207,024 of record CM020620.1, read on the forward strand.
GTTACCATTACTGGCGGTAAGTGGACGACGTACCGCAAGATGGCTGAGGACGCCCTGGACCGCGCGCTGTCCGTGACACCCGAGCTGGCGCCCAAGGCGTCCAAGTGCAAGACGGAGTTTGTGCAGCTGGTGGGCGCCCACAAGTGGGACCCCAGCTATTTTACCTTCCTGGCCCAGCGGTATGAGCGGGTCAAGTACCCAGTTCAGACCGCGGCGGAGAAGGCGTCGGACGTGGCCAACGGCATCGACCACTCCAACCATCACGTGTACGGTGGTCTCTTGGGCGTGGACGTTGCGCAGCACCTGTCAGCCGCGTACGGGGACCAGGCATACAAGGTTGCGGAGCTTGCGGAGCGGGGCTTTGGCAAGAAGCTGGCCCATAACCACCCGCTGCTTGAGGCGGAAGTGATTTACACCATCCGTTACGAGTACTGTCTGACTGCGTCGGACTTTTTGGCACGGCGGTCCCGGCTGGCATTCCTGGACGCTAAGGCGGCTGTCTCGGCGGCGCCCCGCGTCATTGAGCTGATGGCCCAGGAGCTGGGCTGGAACAAGGCCCGCGTGGAGGCGGAAACCAAGGAGACTGCCGCCTTCCTGCGTACCTTTACCGCGGGCAAGAAGGAGCCCTACACGGCAGAGGAGTTGGCGTCTGCGGCTGCATTGACGACCGCGGCTGCTTCACCGCCCGCGGCTGCTTCGCCGCCAGCGGAGAGGTAGAGCCCGTGGCGGGAAGAAACGTTTGGGGGAGGTGGGGCGGGCGCGGGTGCTCCGCCTCCCACTAGGGTGGCAGCGTATGTCGGTCGTCTCAATACACTCTTGTACTTTAATGCCTTGGTGCGGCTGCCGAGGACCACGAACCTGCAAGTCGTGTCCGAACGTTGCCCAATGCGCGGTCTGCAGGGCAGTGTCCTCAGCGGTGGGGCACCCGCAAAGTGTAGCTCACACCAGCCTCACCGGGCAGCGAACCACATCGACCACGGTGCAGCACACGCAGCTACCCTACTCTTGAACAGCGCCTCGAGGACGGACAAGCACGGACGCCACAGCAGTTGGCCTCACGGAGACACGCCCCCGTACAGGCGACGCGCAGCCACCCCTCCCCCCAACCCGTGCTCCACACACCCGCCGGCCACCCCGCCCGCTCACCTCCATCTTGCCTCCCCACTCACAGTGCCTCCAGCCACTCCAGCGCCACAAACGACAGCGGCCGGTGGCTGCCCGCCGGCGCCGCCAACCGGCGGGCGCGCCGCCGCTCCCGCCGTGCCAGCCGCCGCTCCGCTCGCGGCGAGGACGCTGTCGGCGGGCGGCGGCTGCCGGCGGCGCGGGCGGGGGGGGCGGCAGCCGGGGTGGGCGCGCCGGCGGGCTGCGCCGTCGGCCGGTGGCGGCTGCTGGCAGGGACGGTGGGGGCGGCCGCGGCCGCAGCCGAAGGGGGCGGTGCCCCCTCCAGTGGCGCGGCCAGCTGACCGGCTGCTGGGGTGGCGTCCCCATCTGCCCCCCTGACCGCCACCCCCACCGGTGGCGGTAACCCCTCTAGAGGCGCCCCCGTCGGTGCCGAGGCGGTAGATGCCGCCGCCACCGCCGCCGCCGCCGCAGCGTCCACGGACGCCGCCGCCGCCGTAGTGTCCATGGATGCCGCCACCGTATCAGCAGCCGACGGCGGCCGTGGCCGCCGCGGCCGCCGCCGTCGCCGTGGCAGCGGCGCCGCGACCAGCGACGCCACCGGCGCGCGGCACGTTGGGCACGTGTCCCGGAAGGCCAGCCACGCCCGAACGCACGTCGGGCCCGAGTGGAAGACGTGGCCACACGGGAGGACCACCACCTCCTCTGCCGCATCGAGGTCCCCCATGCAGACGGCGCACGTCGGGGGGGCGCCGGCCGGGGAGCCACCCGCGTCACCTGGGCGGCCCGCACCGTCAGCCGCCTCGTCAACGGCCTCGCTGTCCTCAACGGCAGTAGCGGCGGCGGCGGCGGCGGCAACGGCCATCGTGGACGCCACGGGCTGCCCCGTCGTCGGCAACGGACCGGGCAAAGGAGCGTCGCCACCGCTCGCATACCCACCGCTCCCACAGTCCAGGGAGAGTGCCAGCGCGGCGGCAGCGACGACCGCCACGTCGGCGGCCCCGTCGAGCGGCGGGGACGCCACCGGCGGCGCCCCCCCCCGACGCGTCGGCAGGGCGGCGAGCGCGTCCTCCCGCGCGCGGCTCGCCGCGGTCACGGCCGGCGACTCGTGGGCCGCGGGCGGCGGGAAGGGCAGCGTCGACACCGCTTCGGCGAGGCGCAGCTGCCGGCGTGCGTAGTAGCGGTCATAGAGGATGAGGCCCACGTGGAGGAGCATCTGGAAGCGGGAGGGGGGGGGCGACGAGGGGCGGGACAGCACAGCACAGCACAGGGTCAACGGTAGACCGGGTGGGGACGGCAGTCGGCGAGAGGGAAGCACCGTACCAACAAAAAAAAACAGTGCCCAACGGAGCGAGCGGGGTTAGGCGTTTGGGTGTTGCCACGGCGGCGGGTGGCGGCCCGCCGAGAGCAGACGTGCCACGCGCGCCCACGCGGGCCGCCTAAATGAGGCCAGCGGGGAGGCATGCCGGCAGGGGGCGGCGCTGGCGCACTGCGCAGCGGGCGACGGCCCCCCACCCACGGGCCACACACACCCGCAGACGGTCGCCCGACGATGCGCCCCTGCCACCTCCGTCGGGGGGGGGGCGACCTCCCCCCCCCCGCCCCCCCCCTCTCGACGGCGGGGGCGGGCGCCACGGGCGCGCCCGCAGGGAGACCGCCGGCTGGCACGGCTCGCGGGTTGGAAACGAAACAAATAGCAGGCAACGCGTCGACGGGAGGAACGGGGGGAGGGGCGGCGGGGGTGGGCTTGGAGAGGGGCAGGGGAGAGGGGCAGGGGAGAGGGGGGGGGGAGGGGGACAGGCGGCAGACACCCCCCCACCCCCCCCCCCCCCATCGCCCCCCCTCCCCCATCACCCCCCTTGCGTACCCCCCCCAGGCGCTCGCGGGCGGGACGTACCACCAAGACCATGACCGGTGAGGCGGGCAACGGCGCGCGGGGCGCCGGCGGTCCCCCCCCCCCCCCCCCCAACCCCACCCCGCCGGCGTGTCGCGGGAGCACCCCAACGTGACAAAGGACGTGGGTGACAAAGGACGTGGGTGGTCCCCCGGCGGGGCCACGCCGACCGGCCAGCCGACCAGTGGTGGGGACGCGGGGTGCCAATCGAGACGGCCGTGGCGGTAGCGGTAGCGGTGGCGGTGGGTGGTGGTGGTGGCGGTGGGCGGTGGGGCGGTGGGGGTTGGTGGTGGCAGAGGCGGTCGCGGGGCTGGGCTCGGCCCCACGGCCGCGGGCCGCGTGGCCAGCCGCCGTGGCGGCGGCGCGGGGGATGGGAAGAGGCCCAGCCGGCGCTACGAGCGCGCCGCCACGGGGAGATGGCGGGGCGGGGGGGGGAGCCCGGGCGCAGAGGGGGGGATGGGAAGGTCGGATAGGCGGCGGCAGGGGGGGGGGGGGGGGGGGGGGGGGGGGGGGGGGGGGGGGGGCGCACGAGGAGCGTAGAGGCGGCGGTACGGGGGGGGGGGGTGAGCACGGGGGTCAGCTACGCTTGCACCTCGTCCATGCGTGGTGATCGACTGCCCGCTCCCCCCCCTACCGATCCTGGATACCAGCTATCCAGAAAGAGAGAGGGGGATCACTGCTCCTGACCATAGACGCCCCGCAGGACAAAAAGGCCCAGTGCAAGGGCGTGTTGGCGGGGGGGTGCGTGGAATCTCCATCCAGTTCGCGCTGCGGCGGGGGCCCGCGCGGCATCGCGGGGCGGCCGGCCCTCCCGGCACACGTCGCGCGCCGGCCCGCGCGTTGGGTGGCCCAGCCACACGACGCCCATCGGCGCAGAAACGCCCCCATTTCGACACCCGCGTCGCCGCGTCGGTGCGTTTCTCCCCCTCGCCCCGACTCCTCTCCCCCCCCCGGTACCCCCCCTCCCCGCCTCCTTTTTTTGGGGGGGGGACGACAGACACTCTCCCTGCTGCGAAATAGACGACAGACATATCCCCCCCTGTCGCTGGACGACAGACACCCCCTGCACGGTGGGCGACAGGCAGACACGCGCCGCTGTATGGCAGCGGTACCGCCCCCCCGCCTCTCGCCGGCCACCGTGTGCCGTCTGTGGTTTGCGCTGGGAGGAAAAGGTCGGGTATAACTGGGGGGGGGGTGACGGGGAAGGCGCGGGGGGGGGTGGCAGCGTGAGGGCGGGTGCTCACCCGCATTGGCCGCGGCCGCGGGGTGATCGTCCTTCCCCCGTTCGCGGGGAGACAGGGGGCGGCCAGGACAGCAAACTAGGCAAGAAAGATGGCCGGGCGCGCGAGTGACAGCGGGCACTCCGCCCACCGTCCTCGCGGTGGTATGGGCACCAGCATCGGCACGGCTACCTCCTCCCCCACCGCCCCCGCCCCCCGCAGTTGCCCCCCCTCCCCTCGCCGCTGCCATCGCCAGAGCCTGGCAACCACGGCGCCGCCCCGTCGGGCGGGGCACGGGGGGGTACGTCCCCAATCCGCCGGCGCGGCTCGCGCACCGCCACCTACCCAGAGCTCCCGCCCTCCAAGCCAGTCACAGCCCTTGCCTGGACAGACAACCCCAGCCTCGGCTGTCCCCTTCCTTCCCCCCCCCCCCCCCTCTCCGCCCATGGGGAGAATGGCCATTCTACCTACTCCCCCCCCCACCCACCGCCCCTTGCAGCAGAAAGAAGTCGTGACACCCGCGCAGCCACGCGAGCCGGCAGGTGGCCGCGCGGGCCACCAGCGGCGGCAGTCGCGACGGTGCGTTTCTCCCTCCTCAGCGCCACGCCCGTGTGTGTGTACCTACCCCCGCACGCCCCCCACCCCCACCCCCTTCCCCACACGTATCATTGGACGATAGACACATAACTTGGTTGGCCGTGGCCACGTGCACACCCCCGCCCAGGGTGTGTGGCGGATGGACGGGAGCGCCTGCCATCACACTGTTCTCACACAAACGTGGCGGGGGCTGGGGCGGCGTAGAAGGAGGGGCCCGGCGCCCCCCCCACGGGGCACAGCGCCGCACGTGCTGCGGCGGCACTGTGCGCTGCGGCGGCGGCGGCGCCATGGAAGAAGGGGGCGGTCCTCAGCCACGGGGCCGCTCGCCGCCAGCGTCGTCGCCCCCCACCGGCGCACGGTGCATCCTGCGAGGGGGGGGGTCTGCGCAGGGGGGATCCCGCCCCGGCTGACAGACCCGACCCCGCCCGCTGGCGTCATCCCAACGAGCTGCGGCTGTGGATGTTCTACCCCGCATGGCTGGGCGCCAAAAGCAGCAGCCGACAGTCGCGGCCGAGGAGCTCGACCACCGCATCCGGCAGTCGCGGATGGGGGGAAAGGAGGGAGGAGAGGTGGTCGATGGTAGGCCGGAAAGGACGGTGGGCGACGTGAGCAGCTGGTGCAGCCATGCGCACGGCTACAAGCGGGGGGGTGCAGCGGCGGCCGGCGGCTGCCGGCAACCCACGGGCGGGAGGGGACTCGGGGCCACCGCCTGGTGGGACAGAGAGACTGGCGACCACACCCCCGTCAAAGTGACCAAACGCGTGCACCGGGCGGCCGAGACAAGGGCCGCCCTTGCAGCGGGGAGCGGTATGGCAGCAGCAGAGGTCGCCACCGGCCACCGCCGCCGCTTCTTTGCCGCGGTCGTCGCTGTTGACGCCCTCCGCGCGCGGTGGGGCGTGGGTCACATGGTGTGTCGGCCACACCTCCCCCTTACCCGGCACCTGCACCAGCGTCCGCGGCGGCGGCCACAGCCTCGGCGGGCGCGCCGCCGTCCACCCCCCCCACCTCCGCCGCCCCCCCCGGGATGCCCGCATCTTCCAGCGCCTGCACCAGCGCGGCCGCGTAGGGCTCCCACGTCAGCCACCGCGGCAGGACGTTGCCGTGGAGCAGCGGCGTCGCCAGCTTGGCCGCGTACGCCACCGGGTCCCCTGCGAGTGCCCGCACCTCGTCCACACAGGCGGCCCAGTCGCCCGCCGGCCCCGGCTCGCACAGCACAACGGCGGCGGCGTTAAAGTAGGCGGGAAAGTCGGGGGCACCCCAGTAGATGGGCACCGTCTGAGCGAGGTAGCTGTTGACAATCTTTTCGGTCACGTAGCCGGGCACCGCCGCGTTCTCCGCGGCCACCGAAAACCGGTAGTCGCGGAACCACCACACCACCCGACTGCGGTCGTCGTCGAGCTCGGGGGGGATCCCCGGCGACACGGCGAGCAGCGCCGTTGCGTTCGTGTCACACGAGCTGAGGCCGTCGACGACGAGGCCCGCGGCGGTCAGCGCCCGCACCGCGGCGGTGCGGGTCAGGAGGGCGCCCGTCGAGTAGTCAGCACAGTGGCGGGACGCCCAGGCGGCGAAGCGGGTCTTGCCCGCCGCCACGGCGGTGGCGTTGAAGGTGGGCGGTCGCACCAGCAGCGCCGGGTCTGCCAGGGACGGGTGGCGCTCGGGGAAGGAAAAGAGCGCGTAGGGGATGTGGATGAGGGGGGGCGTCGGCGCCCCCGCGGGGCCACCGTCCTTGATGCCAACGTCCCCACCGTCAGCCCCCGCCGGCGGCGACACCGCCACGGTGGACAGGCGCGGGTAGGCCACATTGGGGGTCCACGATCGGGGTTCCATATCAATCCGCACGTCGAGCGGCGGCGGCGCGCCGGGGGGGGGCGACGGCAGGGCGCACCGCCCCCAGTCTGACCGGACGGTCACGTCGGCGGCCGCGGGGGCGGCAACGGCTGCCAGGCGGGGCGACGCGGCGGCCAGCGCAATGACCGCCCGCGCCGCCCAGTCTTCCTCGCAGTAGGCGAGCGTAAACGTGGGGGGCGTCGCCGCCGTCGCCCCTCCTTCTGTCTCCGCCCCGGGAAGGGGGGCAGACGGGGGGGGCAGGGCGGCGGCGGCGTCGGCTGCGCTGCCGGTGCTGTCGGCAGCTGCCTCCCCCTCAAGGCGGGTGACCCCGTCGGCCACGGTCGTTCCCTCTGCCAACGTGGGGGGCGGGGACGCCGCGGATGGTGGTGACGGCGGCGACCCTGCGGGTGGCGGGGAGGCAGACAGCGACGACGACGGCGACGGCGACGACGGGGATGGGGACGGGGACGGGGACGGCGAAGGTGATGCAAGGACCAGAGGTAGGGATGCCACCGGCGGGGCGGCGGGTGGGGATGCCACCGGTGACAGCTGCAGCGTCGGCGGCGGCGCGGCGGCCGAGGCGGTGGCGGCGGCGGCGAGCGGCACGCCGTCCCCCCCCACCCGCGGGCGGATGACCACCCACGACGGCACCGTCCAGCCGCCCGCCGCCGACGACGGCCGCCCCGGCAAGGCGCCGTGGAGGGTCCAGCCCAGCGCGGCGGCACCGAGCACCAGCGTCCCCGCCGCCCATGAAATCAGCCGCCCGCTGCGGACGGCGGCGGGGGTGGCCACCCAGGGGGCCGCCGCCGGTGGCCGCCGCCGCCGGCTGCCACCGCCACCGCCGCCGGCGCCGCCACCGTCGCCGGTGCCGCCGCCGTCGCCGTCACCACCACGCTCCCCGCCGCGGCTGCCACCGCCGCCGCCCCGGCTGACCGCCGTCGCCGATGTCACGGCGGGGAGGGGCAGGCCGCCCGCGGCTGAGGAGGAGATTCCTTTGGAGCGGGGGGGAAGACCCCCCGACGACGACCGCATCGTGCGACCACGGGAGGGGGGGGGGGGGGGGGAACGGGAGCGCAAGCCGCGACAAGGACAGATGGTGGGGTCAGGGACAAGGGGGGGGGGGGTGGAAGAGTGTGGGGCGAGGTGGTGGAGGGGGGGAGAGGGCAGTAGATGGGGGGACGCAAGGTGATGGGGGGAGGAGAGGAGAGAAGAGGAGGGGGGTCTGGTGCCACGATCCCGGATGCAGACGGTGGACGCACCGGCGACAACGACGCGTGCCAGACGCTTTTACCAAAGCGGTATCGACGGTGGCGTCCGCAGACCTTCTGAGAAGAACAGAGCGCACAAGAAGGAAGCAGACCCACCACGCGACTTGCCGAGGGGTCAGCCACACGCCGCGGGCCGCACCGCTGGTGCCTCGCGGCCAAAGGGGCAAGCGTGTGAAGGCAGCGGGCGGCCCGGCGCCCCCCCCCCCCTCATCCGACCGCCGGTCGCGCACCGCGCGCCGTGGACGGCCCCGCCGACAGTGGCGGGCGTCGCGGGCGGCCGCCCCCCGCTGAACCGGGTGGCACCGGCTCTTGAGTTTGCAGTGGGGAGGAGGCTGGCTCGCGCCACATGCGGCGGACGGCTCACCCCGGGCGGGAGAGCCGCGGGCCCCCGCGTGAGCGCAATCATTTTCGCCAATCGCTTCCCGTTGACAGTGCGGAGGGGCGAGCGCGCCCGCGGGCGGGCGCCCCGTTCTCGGCACCGCGGGCGGCCACGCGCCGCGGCACCCTTATTTTTGGTTGGCAGCGCGTCCACTCGCACGGGCACGAGTGGCGGGCGTGGACGGGTGATCCACACCCATCATGGGCAATGATTGCGCGCCGCGTGGGGGATCACGGTGGGGCCATGCACCCTGTCAAATGGGCCCTTTTTTTTCTCTATCAGGGCAACATTCAGGTCCAGTTCATCCGTTATTTACAATTGGGGGCTGGTCGAGTCGGACACACGGGCTGGACCGGGCGGGCCTCCTCCCCGTCAAGGCGTGAAGCGGCGGTCGTGGCCGTTGCAGAGGCGCCGTCGAGGCTGCTCGCCACTGCCACCGCCGCCACCGTCGCGTCGTCGAGCACCGAATATGAACGGGCGCCGTCGCCGCCGTGGGGGGGGGGGGGGGGGGAAGGCCACGCGCGGTCCACCCGCATCCGTGGTGCGGGGTGCGGCGGGGGACAGCGGAACGTGCCGCGGGCGGCTGTCGCCAGGCCATCTGCGACACCGGCCGCCGCTGCCAAGGGGGCACAGCCCGCGGGAAGGAGCGGTCCGCACTCCTTCGTGGCTGTCCACGGGGGGCGGGGGGGGCTCTGGGCGCGGGATGGACGCCACTGGCGGCCGAAAAGAAGGGGACCCGACCGGCTGTCCGCGCACCGGGACCCCCACCCCGCCGCCCAACCACCGCGGCGGCGAGACCGCAGTCGGCGCCCCGCGGCCGTGGGGCGGCCGTCAAAAAAAATAAAAAACTGCTCGTCACCCCAACGGCGGCGGCGGGCCAGCCAGCGGGCGCCACCCCCACCCCACCCCACCCCACCCCCCGCGGGGGGGGCGACACGGGTCCCGGCGCGCGTGCCGGCGGCTCAGTCTGTCCGCTGCCGCCACGACCCCCGGGTGACAATGACGAAGATGGCAACCAAACAGAGCACCGCGTACGCCACCCCCGTGGCGGCGGTCAGGCCGGCCAGGAGGCCGACGCGGTAGCCGTGGCGGGCGCCGAGGTAGAGCGTCTGCACCCGCACCAGCGGCGCCCCCGCCAGGGAGCGGTACACCGCGGTGGTGCCGCCCCAGCCCGGGAGGGTGGCGGTGAGCTCATCCCGGATGGTGGCGCCCCGCCAGCGGGCGCCCGCCTTCTCCTCCGCCGTCAGCGCCGCGAGGGCGCCGGTGGAGGCGACGCCGGCGACGAGGAGCACCGTCACCGCCCCCGCCTCCCGTTCACCCCAGGCGCGGGTGGACAGGAGCGCCGCCACCGCCGCCGCCGCACAGGGGAGGGCGACTAGGGCGGCAGCCGCCACCGCCGACGCCGACGCGGGGTCGGCGGGGGGGGGGGCGCCCCAGGCGGCGCGGTCGTACTGGGCGGCCAGCGCCCGCGTCGTGGCCCGCGCCGACGCGTACCGTGCGTCGGGGCTCCACACGATGCGGGGGGGGATCTCGGCGGCGGGCGCCGCCGCCGCCGCCGGAGCCCCTACCCCGGCACCTGCCCCTGCTGCTGCGCCTGCGGCCGCGCGGACATTGGCCGTCAAGGGGTAGGCGCAGGGGGTGACGGCCAGCGCGAGCGCCACCTCCGCCGCCGACGCCGGGTTGATCTCCCGGGCGCCGCGGCCGAGCAGCCACGCCGGCCGCACGACCGGGTCGTCGACCCGCCAGCCGGCGGGGGCGGCCGAAAAGTTGCACGCGGGGAGGGCGGTGAAGCGCGCCTGCTCGGGGGGCCCCGTGCCGTTGGCCATGGTGTGGTCGGGGTCAAACGTCCAGGTGGCCTGGTAGGTGAGCGACTGGCGGCGGGCGGGGGTGTCGGCGGGCGCGCCGCCGTCCCCCCCGTCGCCGTCGCCGTCGCTGTCGCCGTCGCCGTCGCCGTCGCCGTCGCCGTCACCGCCACCGCCGCCGCCGCCGCCGTCGTGGCCACACAGGCGGGCGCGGTCGGCGGCCACAAACGCCGCCACGGGGGGCCGACAAAAGACGTAGGCCACCGCCTGGAGCCACTTGGCGCGCCCCGCCGCGGCGGCCGCGGACCGGTCGGCGGGGTCCCACATGCTGTGCGGGGACCACGCGGGGCCCAGCGGGTCGGTCACCACCGGCGGGGACCCCGGCGCCGCCACCGTCGCCGAGGCGGTGAGGGTAAAGCCCGCGCGGATGGCCCACGAGTCGGCGGCGGGGGTGGCGGGGAGCCACCGGGCGTCCGCCACCGCCGCCCGCCCCAGCGACAGCAGGTCCTCGTCGGCCATGGACACGGGCACCGCCACCCCCGACCCGTCGGTGTGGGTGAGCAGCGGCGCGTGGGTGCCGTTGTAGTAGTCGTACCGGCGGGAGCCGACCACGTTGACCGCCGACAGGTCCATGCACTCCCGCGTCTGGCAGTAGCCGCCCGTCACGCGGGAGATGGCCAGCACGTCGTACGCCCCCGCCCGCCGCACAATGGAGCCGGACAGGCTGTTGCGCTGCAGCGTCAGCATGCGCAGCACGGCCGCCTCTTGCAGCAGCTGGCTGCCGCCGCCGCCGCCGCCGCCCGCGTCGGATGGCAAGGCCGTAAACGTCACGCCGTGGACGACGCGGCCGGCGGCGTCAAAGTTGCGCAGCCGCGCCAGCTGCTCCCCCCAGTGGAGCCAGTCCCCACGGCGGCCCGTCACCTCCCCGCCCCCCCCACTCCCCCCCCCCCCCCCCCAGGGGCGGCAGTACCGCCGACGTTGTCTTTGTCGTCGCCGTCGTCGTCGTCGTCGTCGTCGTCGTCGTCGTCGTCGTCGGTGGGGGTGGCAGCAGCAGCGGCGGGCTGCTCGTCGACGGGCAGCCACGTCCGCGCCGCCGTCGCGTCTGTAACGGGCGAGCCGCACACGGCGGGCCACCCGCCGGCCACCGACGGCGACGGCGGCGCGCCGACGGCGCACTGCAGGGCGGGGAGGAGGTGAAAGGCGCCGAGCGACGCGTTGGCCGGCGCGGGGAATGGCGGCGGCGGCCCGCCGGTCGCGGCGGCGTCGACGGCAACAGCGACGGCGGCGGCGGCGGGCGGGACGGCGGCGGCGGCGGCTGCGGCCGTTGCCCCCCCCCCACCCCCCCACCAACACCGCGGCGGCCGTTGCCGACGCGGCAGCGGCAGCGGCGGCGGCCGCGGCGGCGGCCGCCGCCGCCACCCTCGCTCTTGCCATTGCTTGACGTAATAAAAAGGGGGCCGGGGGGAAGGGAAAGGGGGAGCAGGGAGGGACGGCGCCGACGGGGGAGGGGGAGGAGAGGAGGCGGGAGGAGGGACGGCGGGTGGGTCACGGTGGTGAGGGGGGTTGGCCGTGGACACAAACAAAGCCTACACCCGTCGGGGAGGGCCACCCCCCGGCCGGCGGGCAGCCACGTTTGTACGGTAGGGACACGGCAGCGCTACGGGCGGGCCACCCCCAGCGCCGGCGCACCCCACCGACCCGCAGCCGGCGGCGGCGGAGCGGGCACCCGCAACCGGCGGCGGGCCCGCCCCCCCCCCACGGCCGGCCCGCCGCCGCCACCACCGTCGGCCGCCGCATCCCACCCCGCGGCGGCGGCGGCAGCCGCCGCAGGGACGGCGGGCCACCGCCACGCGAGGCGCAGCGGCAGCGACGGCCGCCACGGCGCTCCCGTCCCCTGGCCGGTGACGATGGCCCCCAGCCGCCGCCACCCCCCCCCCCCCCCCCCCCACCCCCCCCCCCCCACACCACCCACCCCCTACCTGCAGCCCGGGGGATGGGCGACAACGCCGCCCGCCCCCCCGTCCCCCCGCCCACCCACCCCGTGCCGCGTGCGACACAAGCGGGCCCGTCACGGGGCGGCGCGTCAGCGGCACGTCCCCCGGGTACCGGGCGGGCGCGCCGTGATCACCTCCCCCCACCCCCACCCACCACCCACCACCCCCCCACCCACCCCCCCCCCCCCGCCGCCGTCAAACACCCGCCACACCGCCGCGCGTCCGTCCCTCCCGCCTCCACCCCCCCCCCCCCCCCCCCCCCCCACGTACCACGGCAGCCGCGCCCGCTGACCTCCCCAACGACCCCAGTGACCACCCCCCCACCCCCTCTCATCCAGTCTGCGGTAGCATCACTGGCGCGCCCTCCCCCCCCCCCCACCACACACCCCTCATCCAGTCCGCCGTTGCGTCACAGGCGCGCCCTCCCACCCCCCCACCCCCCCCCCCCACTCCGCACCCCCCACCCCCCCCCCACTCCGCACCCACCCACCCCCACCCCCCCACTCCGCACCCTCCCCCCCCCCCCCCCCCCCCCGCACCCCCCAAACCCCCACCCGCCGTCAACCGCGCTGGCAGCGACCGCCCTGCCACGCGCCGTCACCCGGCGCACGTAGGGGAGACAAGGGGAAAACGCGGGGGGGGAAGGGGACAGTACAGTAGTACCACCACCCCCGCACCCCCACCCCCACCCCCACCCCCCCCCCCCCACCCCCTCCCCGCCACACGCCTCGGCAGTGCGGGCCTGTGTCCCACGCTGCTGCCGTCGCCACACGGCGCCACCGACGGGCGGCATTCCCCCCCAACCCCCCCCCCCCACCCGCCCTTCCCCCCAACGACGCGTCCACGCGTGGCACAGAGGCGGCGGCGGGCGACGTGCACACCTCCCTCCCCCCGCCCCCACCCCACCCCACCCCTCCCCACCCCACCCCCCCTTACCTACGGCCTCTGCCGACGGCACCCCGCCGCCGCGCGGGCCGCCCAGCGACGCGCACGGCCCACGGCCAACGAGGCGGCCGGGACGGGCGGGGGGGGTCCGCGGCGGCGGCGTGGCGGGGGGGGGGGAGAGCGGAGGGGGCGGGGGCGGGGGAGGCGGAGGGGGGGGGGCGGCACGCCTGCTGTGCTGTAGGTACAGTACGGTACGGTTCAGTACCTCCCTCTGCCGGCCGGCGGTCCATCCTCCCCCCCCCCCCCTCCACCGCCACCCCACCCCACCCCACCTCACCCTACCCCTCCCCTCCCCCCCCACCCCCCGGCCCCCCGCATTCTCCACCCCATCCTCGTCACTGCTAGACGGGTGCGGCGGGGCCAACGGCGCTCCCTACCCTACAGTACCCCCCCCCCCCACGCGGGCCTCCCCCCCCTCCCCCCCCCCCCCCGCCTCTCCCCCCCTTCTCCACACGGCAGCCGCCGGTGGAGGCGGCGGCAGCGCCCCCCCCCCCGCCGCCGCCGCCGCGTCACGGCCGCCACACCCCCCCCCCCACCCCCCCCCCTCTCCCCCCCGCCTCGCCGCCGCCGCCCCCGCCCGGCGTGGGCCGCCCCAGGGGGCGGGCGGCAGGCACCCGCACGCCGGCGGCCGCCGTCGCCGGCGGCGCCCAACAGCGCGGCAGCGGTGCATAGCGGGGGGGGGGGGGCGGGAAGGCCAACCGCCGTGGCGCCCGTGGCCGCCGCCGCCCCCCCCGCCGCCCCCCCCCCGCCCCCCCCCCCGCCCCCCCCCCGCCCCCCCCCCCGCCCCCCCCCCGCCGCCGCTGCCGCTGCCGCCCCATCCGTCATTGACACTGGTTGGTCGCCGGCCGCCGCGGCCGGCGGGTGCCACCGGCCGGCCGGCCGGGGGGGGGGGGGGGGGGACGAGACACTCACCCGCGCGTCCCAGACGCCGCCGCGGGGTGGGGGGGGGTGTACCGACACCGACGGGGGGGCGTCGCGGGCGGCAGCGCGCGTGCCCCCCCGTCCCGCCCGCCGGCTGGCCGGCCAGTCGCCCGGGCGGGCACCCCACCCCGCCCCCCCCCCCCCCCCCCCCCCCCCGCGCGCACGCCCGCCCCCCGCCCCCGGCCCGCCGCCGCCACTGTGCCTCCCCCCGACGGCAGGGCGGTGGGGGCGGGTGGGGCGTCCCCTCTCTCCCCCCCCCACCCCCCCCCCCCCCCCCCCCCGCGGGCTCGCTCCACCCGCAGCGCCCGTCGGCGACGCCGTCGTCCAGCACCCCGCCTGCTGACCGTCTCTGTCCCCCCCCCCCCCCCCCATCCGGGTCGCTGTCGGCTCTCGGGGGGTGGGGGGGTGGGGGGGGGGTGGGTGGGGGGGTGGGGGGGGGTGAGCGCAGCCCCGTCCCGACGCCGCCCCAGGACGGCGGGGCTCCCGCCCTAGCCAAGCTACCTACCGACCACCCCCTCCCCGCTGCCATGTTGGCCCCCCCCCCCGCCCCGCCGTGCTGCCCCCCGCCCGGCGGTCTGCGGCTGCGGCCGGGGTGTGTGTGGCTACCGTAGGTACAGTATGTATGTATGTACAGTACGTACAGTACGTATGTACAGTACAGTCTACCCCGCCGCACACTCGCCTGCGCTGTGCCCGCCAATGTGGCGTCGGCCGATCGCGGCGCCCGCCCGCCTGCCTGCCTGCATGCCTGCATGCCTGCATGCCTGCCTGCCTGCCTGCCTGCATGCTTGCCCGCCTGCCTGCTTGCCTACCTGCCTGCCTGCCTACCCGCCTGCCTGCCTACCCGCCTGGTCGGTCCATTGTCCCGCCCCCACACGGGACGATTGGCGCGGAACCTCGGGGGGGGGGGGGGGGGGGGGGGGGGAGCGGCGTGGCCTGCGTGACCGGCTCACCCCCGACCAGACACAGCTGCGGGCGGCGGGTGGGCGCACCCGAGCCGCGGGCGCAGCCGCATAGCGCCGGCCGCCCCCAGACAGAGGGGCGGGCCGACGGGTGGCGCCCCGTTGGGTCCCCCCCCCCCCACCGTCTGCACGGCCGCGCATCGCTCCATGGTGCCAATGGCAATGGTCGTGCTCCGTCTGTCCCCCGCCCTATCCCCCCTGCATCCCGCGCAGTCCCAGCCTACCCCTCAGTGTCTATCCCGTGGGCGCCCCCCCCCCGCCGCCCTCCATCACTCGCCTACCTTGCCTTGCCGACGCGCTACACCCCAGTCCCCCTCGACAGGTCGGCCGCCGGCGCCGGCGCCGCCCAGCCCACCCTGCCACCACCGCCGCCGCCGCCGCCGCCGCCGCCGCCACCACCGTCACCACCACCACCGTGGCCACCGCCGCCATCGCCGCCGCCGCCGCGGCCGCCGTCCCCGTCTGGGTGGCCCCCCCGCAAAAAGGCGGGCATGGACCACGAGCTAATCTCCCGCGACCGGAGCCCCCCGCTGCCGCCGCCGCCGCCGCCGCCGCCGCCGCCGCCGCCGCCGCCACTCTGCTCTGACCGCCGCTGCCGCCGCTCCCGGGACAGCACCCCAAAGGCGCTCGTGCGGGGGGACACGCGGCCGAGCAGCTCCAGGGCGCTCGACGTGGACCGCCGGCCGCCGCCGGGCGGCCCCGCGCCGCCGTCAGAGGCGCCCTCCAAGTCACTGTCGCTGTCGCCGCCGCCGCCGCCGCCGCCGCCGCGTCCGCCGCCGCCGCCGCCGCGCAGGCCGCCGCCCCCGTCCTCGGCCAGCGCCTCGGCTTCCTTGGCCGCCGCCGACGCGCGCGACGCGTCCTGCCGGCCGAGCATAAACAGCAGCGGCGCGACGATAAACGTAAAGACGGATAGGCCCAGGAAGTTGCCGCCGTACCCAATCACCTGCGGACGGGGGAGGAAGAGCGGGCAAAAGAAAAAAGAAAGGTGCGTGAAGCGGGGGGAGGGAACAGGCACAAGCAAACAAAGGGACCGAGGAGAAAAAGAAGAGGGGGCAAAAAAAGAGAGTCAGCCTGCCATCCCGGCCGCAGCCCCCACCGTATCCCGCCAAGCGCGCACCCTCCTCCCCTCCCGCCCACCACGAGTGCGGGCCTCCGCCGCCCCCCACCACGCACCTGCTCGAGGAACTGCGCGACCGTGTAGGTGGAGCGCGTCGAGTAGTGCTCCACGGTGTAGGTGAAAAAGGCGAGGGAGACGTGGAAAAAGTTCTGCCCTGGCTCCCGCTGCTGCAGCCGCGGGTACACGTCCGCCTTGGCCACGTACTGCTCCTCCTGGGCGCGGAGGCGGTCGGCGCCCTGCCGCACATTGTGCTCGACGACGCGCTTGGACAGGAAGAGCTGGGTGAGGCTGTTGGCGGCCACCCGGCCGAGCGGCACCCCCGAGATGGACTCGTGGTCGTGCGCCGCCGTGTTGTCCGCGTCCGCCAGCCGGTCCAGCACGTGCACGTCCACCCCCGGATCATAGTTGACGAGCGGCGTGGAGAACTCCACCGCCCCGTTGACCACCACCCACCCGGTGCCGTTCCAGTTGTAGCGGGGCGCCTCCTCAGCGGGGGGCGTTGGGTAAAAGTGGCCACCGAAAAAGACCGTGTTGCACAGCTGCCGGGAGGTCATGGCGGCGGTGCTGAGCGTGGCCGGGTCCACCCCCGGGGTGACGCCCAGGATGCCCTTGCGCTGCAGCTCGGCCAGCTCGGTGGCGTTGGCGAGGAGCTTGAGGAGTTCCGCCGTGTACTCGTCGTCCATGCTGTCGGGGGAGACCATGCACTGGGCAAACGGCGCGTACGAGACAAAGTGGATCTGCACGTTGTGCAGCTTGTTCTCCTCGGCCGTCCTGCCCCGGTGGAGGACCAGGTTCTCATCCAACACCTTCTCGTAGCAGTAGACACAGTCAATGCCCGTCACCCCGCGGTGGCGCGTCGACAGGATGCCCGTGCGGTCGCTGCAGTTCGGCGGCCCTTTGGGGAGCTCCCGGAGGAGGCCCGCGCCAACGGGGTCGTCCTCCCGGCGGCCCAGCGCGCTCGCGTCTGGCCCCGGCGGGAGGCGCATGTACGTGACGCGGAACAGGGAGGGCCCCGAGTAGTTGCGGTCCCGGCGGAGGGCTTCGGAGAAGGCGGGCCCCTCGACACAAAAGCTCAGCCGCGGCACCGGCAGGGAGGTGACGTCCTCAAAGCGCGCGTGCGTCAGCGGGTTTTGGATGTCCGTGACAAAGTCCCGGACCAGCAGCCCCACCAGCACAATGCACGTGGCGGTGGTGAGGAAGAGGAGCGCGAGCGTCACCCACAGCCGCTTCTCCCGGTAGCTCACCACCCCGTCCCCGTCCCGGTCTGCCCACCGGGCGTACCAGGGGAGCGCCGCGTGGGCGGCCGCCGCCTCGGCGGCCGCCTCCTCCGCCGACGCCGCCCACATGGCCAGCGCCTCCTCCATCCGCCGGCCGGCGGCGGCGAGGCCCGCCAGCGCCGCCGCCTCGTCCGCCTCCCCCAGCGCCGCGTCCAGCGCCCGCCGCACCGCCGCCCGCTCGTCGTCGAGCATCCGGGAGAGGTCGCCGAGGCCCCGCCCCCGGGCGGCGGTGACGGCGTCGCCCAGCTTGGCGAGGCCCGTGAAGAGGGCCTCCAGGTCGTGCTTCTCCGCCAGCGCCCGCTTGTACCCGCCGGGGTCCCGCGCCAGCAGCGCCGCCCGCAGCCGCCCGCGGCTGGCTGCGAGCGCCCGCGCCTCGCGGCGGCGGCTGAGGCTCTCCCGCCGGCCCCCGTCGGACGTCACCGACGTGCGGCGCCACCAGCCGCCGCCGCCGCCGCCGCCGCCGTCCCCGCCGCCGCCGCCGCCGGCAGCAGAGGCGGCGGCGGTGGAGCGGCGGCCGCCGCCGCCGCCTCCCACCTCGATGTCATCGTCGCTGTCGTAGCGGCGGAACGGCTTGTCGCCGCCCCCGTCTTGCGGGGCGCCCACGCCCACAGAGGAGGAGGAGGCAGAAGTGGGGCTGTCGGACGGCGCGCGCCCCGTCGACGGGCGGGCGCCGCCCGTCTCTGCGCGGCCCTGGGGATCCGCCGTGGGGTTGCCGGCGGGCGCCGGGGGCTCGCCGGCGGGCGCCGGGTGATCGCCGGCGGGCGCACCCCCGGTGGGGAGGGGCGCCGGCGGGGAGGGCATGGCGACGCTTTGGGGGGAGGGGGGGGGGCGGGGGGGGGGGAGGGCGCCGTACCGTTGGGGCACGGCGTCGTGGTCGTCGGGTGGCAAGGGGGGGGGGAGTGCCCGTAGCGGCGTCGGAGCGGTCGACGCGCCGGGGGATGAGGCGGCGGCCGCCGTCCGCGGTCGCACACAAAAGACGTCCCCCGCGCCTGCGCGTGACGCCCCCCCGACACACGCACTCCACGGCTGGGGGCGCACAGGCGCCCACGTCAGCACGCGGGGCGGGGCCCCCGGCGGCCCATGGAGGGAAGGGGGGGAGGGGGTGCCCCGTCTGTGCCATCCCGCATTGTGATGGCGGTGGGACGCACCGTACCAGACACTCCCCCAGAGGGGGCTGACCGTAGCGGCCCTCAGCACGGCCGTCGCAGCTGATGTCGGCCGTGCGGTGCAAAGGGGGTGAGCCCTGAGGAGGCGGCGACGGTGGGCTGGCGGCCGCCCGCCCGGCCGCGGCGCTTGGCAGGGATCCATGCCCGTCGGTGCCCCCCGCCGCCGACGCGCACGGAGTCGACAGGCGACCGCCGGCGCCCGAATTATCCATAGGGGGTTTGGTGATGGAGGCATGGGTGGCGGGAGGACGGCAGCCCCACTGACGCCATTGTGTTGTGTTGGCCGCGCGGTCCATGCTATCGCGGTCGACTATGAGCTGGCGCCGTCGACAGCGACTGAGGTGGGCCCCGCCGCAGGCGGTGTGCCCGACGAGGACGGTCGGCCTCCCGCCCACCCCTCTGGCTGGACCAAACGGGGGAGCGTGGGCCAGCTTTTTTTTTTTTTTTTCCAGCTACTGGCATATCGATACACACCTTGCCCCACCCCCGCCCCCCCCTCCCCGCCCGGCCACCCCCCGACCCCCCGCACCTCGCCCCCTCGGAGAGCAGCTGGGCTGACGCGCGGCGACGCCGCTTCCCCCTCCCGACCGCCCCCACCGCCGCCACCCCGCACGCACTGCCGTTATCGTCACGCGCTCCCAAGGCCCGACAGAGACGGGGCGGTGGCTCCCACCCCCCCCCCCGCAAAAAACAAAAAAGAAGAGGGAGAGGGTCGTTGCAACTTTGCCTCGGCTGAGGCACACGTGGGCCCACGTGGGGAGGGCGTCTGTGGGGGGAAGGAGGGGGGATGGGCGCGGGAGGAGGGATCACAGACGCACCAGAGAACCAGGTCAAGGTCCCCCGCCTTTGCGGAGCGCCTCGCCGCCGTTTGAGGTGATGGGCCGCCACGGCGGTGGCGGGCGGGTCCGCCTTGTGGCGGCGCCGCACGCGCACTGCCGCGCGCCATGAGGGAGGCGGCGGCCGCCGCCGCGGCCAGTCCTCGAGCTGGCGTCGCCGCCCCCCGTTGCGCAGCCGTACCCTGGGGTTGGCGCGCAAAGGGGCGTCGGGCGTGACCAGCGGCCCCCAAGCGCGCGTTGGGCCTACATAGGGGGGGGGGCCCTTGTCTTGGCCGGCGCTGCCGTCGCCGCCGCCTGCCGACGGTGGCCCGCTTTGTGGAACTCGTGGATGCGGTGATGGTGGCAGTGGCGATGATGGTAACGGTGGCGGATGGCTGCGGCGGCAGTGATGGGAGCGGTGTTGCTCAGCACAGGTCTAAATCTAAAGCTTTAGGTAGACCGTCCCCCTTCGTCAGGTTCCCATGATGACGATGCTGCCGAAGTTTTTCTTTTTCTTTCTTCTACTGTCTCGCCTCCTCTGGGACGTCCATGGGGCGGCGTCGGCGGGCGCTGCCGCAAAAGAGGGGCCCGATCCCCGCAAGCGGGGTAGCGGCCGGCCAAATTGGTTGTGGCGGCCACGCTGGCACACCCCGGATGCGGCCGTCATGACGTTGTGGGAGGCAGGTTAGGCGCGAGGCAGAGAGGAGGGGGGGAGCTCAAGACAAGTGCGTTGGTGCGCCTCGCGCAGGGGGTCGCTCCGGGAGCCAGAGGGCGGGAGTTGGGGGGGGAACACTGCCCCACTTCTCGTCTGGGCTGCGCTCCGCTTGCCCACCCGCTGCGCTCCTCCCCCGTGCGCTGCGGCCCGGCCCAGAGGGGCGGTCCGTCCTCTGGACACTCACACCCCACCGCGGCGGGGTCGGCGCCGCCGCCGCCTCGCCGGCGCACGTTATGGGATTAATGTCCTCCCTGCTTCGCAACCCCCACCCCCACCCCTCCTCCCACGTCCATTGCACGGTAGGGTGGTGGAAGCGCCCGTCGGCGGTGGCGCGTTTTCTCTTCTTCTTGGCTCCTTTGTTCACAACCGCTGCCCGCCGACCCAATGTGAGCTGGTCGGCTGTGACGGCCATGGAGACGACAACAACAGCAGCAGCAGCAGCGGCAACGGCAGCGGCAGCGGCGAGAGCGGCAGCGGCAGCGTCGTCGTTAATCGTCAGCCGTCCCCTTCCTCCATCCACGCGAATCGTCCCACCGGACCCGTCTCTACTCCACCCTCTCTGCGCGCCCCAGGGCGAGGCGTCGGAGGCGGCGGCGGCCTCGGACTCATAATCCGCACCCGTCCACGGCATGAGAGCTGACGGCGTGCCCGTGGCGGGCAGGTCGGCGCCGGCGCCGGATCAGCGGCTGGCCATCGCGTTGTGAAGAGGAGCGTCTATTCGTGGGGAAAGAGGAGGGAACGGAGGCGAGGCGGTCCAAACGGCAAGCTCTCGTCGCCCGGGAGGGACGGTACGGAGGGAGCAACTGTCAGCCTGATCGTCAAGGGAAGTACTGTATACAAATCCCCATCAGCCCGCTGCACCTCCCCTACCAAGCTCAGCCGCGAGCCCCCCTCCCAAATGGAGGTGATACTCGGGCACACCCTATGAAGTTGGCGCCCATACAACAACGCGGCGTGCGGATGGCCGTCTGCCGCCGCCACAGGCTTTCCCATCTGCCTCTCTTGCTGCCACGCGGCTCGGTGGCGTTTGGCCTACCTATTGTTCCTCTCTTTTCACCCCTTCCGTGCCGCTGTGAGTGCTTGCAGCAGGAGCGGCGGCGGTGGCGGCAGCTGTGCTGCCGGCAGTGGCGGCGGTTGTGCTGGCGGCGGTTGTGCTGGCGGCAGCTGCGGCGATGTGGGGGCGGCTGCCGCAGCGGCGTCGGAGGCGGCGCTGCAGTCCAAAGGGTACCTTCGGTTAGCAGGATGCGCCAAGGGGGGGATGATTCTGGGTGGAGGCAGGGGACATGTCCGTGAGGTGGAGGAACGGGGGGTAGTTGGAGAAAGGGGGTGGGCGGGGCCCGTCACGCTGGGACGGGGAGACCGCGTCAGCCCTTCCCCCTCCCCCCTCCCTGCCTGTTCTGTCGTCAGATTGCCTTGCGCGCTGCGCCTGTTGACAGCACCTGCCTGACGAACCCTCCTCTGCGGACCGCATGCCGCTCCATGGCTCTCGCTCACTGCCACGGGCGCGGGGAGGGGGTGCGCCGGCGTTCCAGCCCACAGCACACGGACCTACGCGTTCGCCGCGGAAGCGGCTGTCTGCCGACGGAGACCGAGCAAAGAGAAGAGGAGAGCGGGCGGGAACGACGGCCGCTGCTCGCGGCCAAGCAAGAGCGCGGCGCCGCCGCCTTGAACAGGCTCGCGCCGGAGCGGGCCGCGTTTTTAAAGTTTGGGCCCGGCGAGCGAACACCTATGCCTGCTGTGCGTGGCCGGTGCGTAGGGGCTGTGAGGGGCCGTGCGCGCGGCCCCAGTCACGTGTCGGACGAGGAGGCGCAAGTGGCAGCACGCCCCTGCTCTACTTTTTTTTTTGAATCGTGTCGTGTCTGGACCGGCGGGGCTGTTTACCCACTGGTACCGAAAGCAGTCGCAAGGGCCTGTGTCTGCCGCGGGCCGACGTCTGCGCTCCGCCGCGGAGATCCTATACATATATACATATACACGCATAGATATACATATGCAGGAGAGGGATGGGGGCTCCGCGCGCCCGGAGCTGCACCGCTCGTCGGAGCGAAAGCCAGACGCCGAAGCCGCGGATTCACCGCGGGGAAAGGCGGGCAGGGACGCGGGCGGGCGGGGTTTTGGCAGCGGTGAGGCTCTGCCCCGCCAGAGGGCCGTGCAGCACCTCAGAAAAAAACGACAACCGTGGGGGGGAGGTTGGAGGGGGCAGGCGCAAACGACGTTGCCGACCTCGTGAAGAGGCGGGGCTGCCTCTCCGGAGGGCGGGGAACCGCACGTTGCCGGGGAGGCCCGGCAGGTCGAGATTTTGGGCGCCACCCCGTCCCCCAGCCCCCCAGGCCACCTCCCCCCCCCCGCCTGCGCCACGCGGGGAAAAACGGGGCAAGGCTGGTGGGGAGCTCTCGCGAGGTGCACGGCGCGCTCACCGCCCGGCGCGTCGCGTCCCCCCGGCGCAGGCCACAGTGGGTGGGGGCGAAACGCCGGCCTGCCGTTTTGTGGGCCCGCCGTTGTGGGCGGCCCCCCCCCCGTTTCGTCGGCTGCGGGCCCGCTGCCCCCACAGCTCCCCCCCCTCCCCTGCGCTTGGAAGCGGGGAGGTGTGGGGGTTGTAGATTCGGCGGGGAACTGTGGGAAGCAGCCGCAAGCTGGGGGGTCACCCCCTCGGGTCAGGCGGGTCACGCCCCCCCCCCTCGGGGCGGACCCACCCCAAACAGCAGCTCTTGTTAGGGGGGCGGGCTGGGCCCCCAGCCATCCCATGATGGGCCCGGGGGTGGAGGTGAGGGCTTTTTGGCGCCAGAAGTCGCCCCTCCCCATGCGCAGAGTGTGCCCACACAGACCGCAGAACCACAACACTGCCCAACGCACCCACGCATGCGCCCCCTCTTTATTGAGGGGGCCAGAGATGGTGTGTGGCGCGGGCCACGGACGGAGACGCTCACGGGGTGGGGGGGCTTGCAGACCGGTGGTGGCGGCGCGGGCGCGCCTCCCCCCGACGCCCCCCCGCCTGCGCGCCGCCCGTGTCCACGGGGCGGCTGTCGCCGACGCGGCCCCACCGCGGCGTTGCAGCCCCTACCGCGCGGTACACGCGCGGGTGTCGGCCACCGCAGGGAGGGGCGGTTCCGCGACGGAACGCGCGCGCGCGCGCGCGGCGTTTGCAAATCCCCCCACCCCACCCTCCCGTCTCTTGTTAAGGGGGCACCACCCGGCCTGTTGTCGTCGTGTACCCCCTTGCGCGGCCACAGGCACACGTCGTACAGTGCGCTCTTCCACCCGACGAGCCAGAGTGTCTGGCCCCTTCTCGCCGGTCCTTGCCACCGCTTCCAAGCACCTTACGCGTCGCGGTCCCTGCAGCGCACCCCCTCCCCCCCCTTCTATCGTCCGTGTTCCCCCCACACTTCTGTTTTTTTTTTTTCTTGCAGTAGGGGCGGCGCACCGGCGCCCCTTTCCTACGGTCGTGGTCGAGACACCCACACGAGCGGGTCATGGCGTCTACGGCGGCTATGCCAGCCGACGTGCCCTCCCCCCCCCGGGCGGACAGGGAGCGGCGGCCCAGTGGCAGCGGCGGCAGCGGCGGTAGCCGTGGCAGTCGTGGCAGCAGCGGCAGCGACGTGACGCCCGAGCCGCGGCTGGCGCGCCACAACACGGTGCCCACCGGCATTGGCGGCGGCGGCGGCGGCGGCGACGCGCACCACCCCCAGTTGGGCCTGTCGGCGCTCCGGTCGCTGCGGCTGCGGCTGGACGACCGCCGCGGGTCGGGGTCGCTGTCGTCGGCGCCGTCGTCGTCGGCGGCGGCGGGCGCCAAGTCCCCGTCGGGCCTCCGGTCGCCGCTGGGGAAGCTCGCGTCGGGGGGGGGCAGCTTCCTCCGCCGCTTCCGCTCCGCGGCGGCGGCCAAGGAGGCGGCCGCCGCCGCTGCCGCTGCGGGGGGCTCCCCGGCGGCGGCCTCCGCCGCCTCCTCCACCGTGGGCGGCTCGTCGGTGCCATCGTCCCCGCCGCCGCCCGCGTCGGGGGGCGGGGGGGGGGGGCTGGTGAAGAGTGGCTCCTTCCTCCGCCGCCGCTCGGCACGTGCCGTTGCGGCGGCGACCGCCGCGGCGGCGGCGGCGGGGGGGGGGCGGGCACGTCCAGCCGGGATAACAGCAACGGCACCGGCCGGGATGCGAGCGCGGGCAGCCGCGTCAGCGGCGGCAGCGGCGGCAGCGGCGGCAGCGGCGGGGACGGCGGGGGGACCAAGACCCCCCCCCCGGCGGCAGCGTCGGCCGACGCGCCGCCACCGCCGGCGGTGGCGTCGGCAGGCGCCGACGGCGGCGGCGGCGGGGGGGGGAGCGACGGGGAGCCCGCCGGCGGGGTGGGCGGCGGGGTGGCGCGCCTCGGCCGCCGCCTCACCCGCGCGGCGTCCATGCCGCTGTCGCCGTCCCGGCGGGGGCGGGCGGCGGCGGCTGCCGCCGCCGCGTCGGCCGCCGAGGCGGTGCGGGAGCGGGAGCGGGCGCGGGCGCGCGCCGACGGGGAGGTCGCGTCGGTGGCGACCGTCCTCGACGGCATTGCCGCCGACGCTGCCGCCGCCGCCGCCGGCCAGGGGGGTGCGCGAGGGGACGCGCAGCCGTCCGCGGCGCCGCCCCCCGACCCGCCGCTGCAGCTGGGCAAGGTTGTCATTGACGCGGGCGCCGCGGCGGGGCGGACGTCCACCGCGGTGCGGCCCGCGTCTTTGCCGGCGCGGGGCGTGCCGCCGCTGGCGGAGGGGGGGGCGCCCCCGCCGCTGGCCGAAGTGGCCGACGTAGCGCCGCTGCCAGTGCCGGCAGGGGCACCCGCGGCGGCAGACGTGGCAGCTGCTGCGGCAGAGCCTCCAACGGCAGCGCCCGAGGCAGCGCCAGACGCGACGTCCAAGGCAGAGGCCAAGGGGGGGGCCAAGGCAGAGGCCAAGGGGGAGCCCAAAGCAGAGCCCACGGCAGAGGCCAAGGTCGACGCCAAGGCCGCGGCCAAGGGGGCAGAGGCCAAGGCGGCCACGCCCCCAGCGGCGGCCTCGCCTGTGCGCGCCGCGCCTGCGCCCGCGCCGGCGGCGCCCACCAGCGAGCCGTCGGCGGCAGCCGCGACGCCACCGCCGCCGCCACCCCGCGCCGGGCCGCCGCCCCAGCCCGCGACGCCACCTGCCGAGCCGCCCGCCGTGTCGCCGCCCGTGACGGCGCCCGCGGCGGCTACGGGCGAGGCGTCGCCGCCCGCGGCCGCGGCGGCGGCGGCTGCCCCCATCGCCGCCCCCGCCCCCGCCGCTCCCTCCCCCCCCCCCCCCTCAAGGCGGTGGCGCCGCCGCCACCGGCGACGGCGGCCAAAGCAGGGGCCAAGGCGCCTGCCAAGGCAGCGGCGGCGGCGGCGGCGGCGCGGGTGCCCCCCCCGCCGCCGCCCAAGGCAGAGGTCAAGGCGCCCGCCAAGGGCGGCTCCCGCGCCGCCTTCAAGGCCGCCTTCCTCGGCGCCCCCCGGTCGGCGGCCAAGGCGGCGGCCAAGGCGGCATCGCCGGTGGCGGCGGGGGCGGCCGGCAAGCCGGCACCGGCGCCGGCGCCGGCGCCTGCCGCTCCCGCAGCGGCGGCGGCGGCGGCGACAGCCGCCCCGCCCGCCGCGGCACCCGCCGCCGCGGCGCCGCCACGGCCGGCCGCCACCCGTGACGCGGCGGTGCCGCCGCTGACCGCCCCCCCCCCCGCCCCCCCCACCGGCCGGCGGGTCACCTTTGGCACCCCCCCCGCGGTGACCGCCGCCGCCGCCGACGCCGCCGCCGCCGTCACGGCAGCGGCGCCGCCCGGCGCCGCGCCGTCGGCGGCCGCCCTCGACGCGGCCGTTGCCGCGGCGGTCGCGTCCATGGCCGCCCAGCGGGACGCTGCCGTCGCGTCGCGGGACGAGGCGGTCCGCGCGGCGGCGGCGGCCCGGTCGGCCGCCGCCGCCGCCGCCGCACGGGCCGACGCGGCCACCGCCGCGGCGGCGCGGCGGGTGGCGGCGGCCGCGGCGGCGGCACGCAAGGCGACGCTGGCCGAGGGCGGGGCGACGGCCCCCCGGGGGGCTGCGCCGCCGCCGCGGGCGGGCGCCGCCGCCGTGGCGGCCGCGGCCGACGCGGCCGACGCGGCCGCGGGGGGGGGGGCGGGGGCGGGGGACAAGGACGGCGGCGTTGGTGGGGGCGGTGGCGGCGGCGGTGGCGGCCGCGCGCTCCGCCGGCTGGCGCGGGGGGTGGTGCTGGCGGCGGCGCTGGCGGCGGCCTTCCAGGGCGGCATGGCCGCCGACGCCTGGGCCAAGGACGAGGACGCCGACGACCGCGCTGGCGAGGGGGGGGAGGAGCAGCCCCGTCGGCCGTTTTGGGTGTGGGGGCCTTGAGGGTAGGGAGGGGGGGGGGGGGACGGAGGGACGAGCATGGTATTTTGGGAGGGCGGGGGAGGGGGGGGGCGGGGGATTGGGGATTGGTGAAGGGGGGGGTTGGGGGTTGGGGGTTGGGGGCTGGGGGCTGGGGGCTGGGGGCTGGGGGCTGGGGGCTGGGGGGGGGCCCCCCCCAAACCCCCAGCCCCCAACCCCCGGGGGGGGGGGCGTCTGCTCCCCGTCGTCCGCCAATTGGCGTTGCCGCCGCGCGCCGCGCGGGCGCCGCGGCGGCCGCCGACCGACGGCGCGGCGGCGGGGGGCGGTGCCGTGTACCTATTCGTTTCCGTGCGCCCGCCGCCGGCACCGTGCCGGGCGGCGTTTCCTGGGGGATAGTCCTACGTGACGCGACCAAAGTTTTTTCTTCCATCCGCGTGTAGGGAGCACATGTGTGCGTGTTCCCCCCGGCCCCCCCTCTGCCGGTGTGTGTGAGTGCGGCAGGGCGGTTGGGTGGCGCGGCAGGGCGGTTGGGACGCCCCGTGGGGCGGGTGCGCTTCTTCAGGTGGCAACGAAAAAAAAACCAGCAACAAGACGGGGCACACGGCACGGGCCGCGGCCACACGCCGTCCCCGCGTCGGGGGGTCGCCACAACATCTACGTTTAAAAAAGTAAGAGCAGAGGGTCTAAGCCAGGACGGGGGGGGGGGGGGGGGGAGGGGGGGGGGTGGGGGGTGGAGGAGCACACCATTCTTGGGAAGGGGGAACAGGGGGGTGGAGGGAGGGGAAGGAGGAGTAACGGCGGGGGAGGACCCCCGCCACGTCCACCCGACACCGTTGTGCAGCTGCAACTGCCCCCCACCGCAGGCGTGGCCACGGGGGCTCACCTCGCGCGGGCGCAAGCGCGGCCTGGCCGGCCGTCGACTGCGCGACGCGGCCGCTGCCCAGCATCACGCGCCGCCGCGCCACCCACAACGCGGCCGGGAGGGGCGGCGGCAGCGGCTTTGGGGCGCGCGGGAGGCAGCGTGCCACGGCGGGACGCGGGGTGCAGGAGGGGCGGCCGGCCGTGGGGCCCCCCATCGCGCGGCGGCGGTGGCGTCGGTGATGACGACCACGGCGGCGGCGGTGGCAGCGCCGGAAAGTACCCGCGGCGGCAGCGATCGCGGCGGCAGGACCAGTGGGCAGGGAGACGTCAAAAGGCAGCCGCTGCCCAGCAGCCGCTGCGCAGCTGCTGCACGGCCTTGACCCCACCTCTCTGGTAGAAAACAGCACCTGAGTCCTCAGGGCAGGGGAGGCCACGGCAGCCCGGTGCGGCACGGCCGGCAGCGAGCGGCGGGGCGGCGCCCCCCCCGCCTCACCCGGTGCTCGGGCTGTCCGCCGCGAGTGGCCAGTCGGCGCTGTCCCCCTCCAGCGACGCGGTGGACGACTCGGCCGGGGGCACCTTCCAGGCCGCCTTGCGCAAGGCCGCGTGGGTGCGCCCCCCCCCCCCCCCTGCTCCTCATCCCCAAAGGAGGAGCCGCCACCGCCGCCGGCAGCGGCGTTCGCCGCCACCTGCGCGTCCACCCGCTTGGCCGACAGGGTCCAGTGGAAGAGCTGCACCACCACCGCCAGCGCCATGACCACGTCGAGGAAGATGACCAGCAGCAGCGCCACCACCCGTCGGGTCGTGCGGTACTGTGCAATGCCGACAAGCGCGGTGGCGACAAAGAGGGTGCCCGTGCTGTCCCGGTTGGCAAACGGCACCAGCGGGTTTGTCGAGCCCCGGCTGATCAGCGTCAGGTCCAGGTGGACAAAGGCGCCGCGCCAGCCAAAGGCCGCCCATTCAGAGACGAGCGCCACGTGCAGCGCGCTTGTCTCAAGACTGCCCAGCGGGAGGGAGGTCAAAAAAGGGAAAAAAAGGGCAAGCCCGGTGTGGGGGCAAGGTGCACACATGGAAAGCAACTCCGGGAGAGACACGCACTAGAGCAGCCGTCACAGAGCCGCAGTTGAGAAAGCCGTCAGTGTCAATGAGCCGCGAGCGACACGGGCCCACCACCCGCACCGCCCAACCACGCCGTCCAGTCAACAGAAGCGGGACTCTGGGGACAAACACGGAATGAACACAGCCCCCACAGGGCACGGCAGCAGAACGTACGCGTAGAGCATCAGGCCAAAGAAGATGACCGCCCCCTGGGCAATCGCCAGGTCCCGGTTAAAGTCCTTGCGCCGGCTGCGCGGGACGTACTTGGACAATAGCTTTGGAATCCACCGGAGCTCCTGCATGCTCCACGTTGCGCGGAAAAGGCTGCGGGTGGTGTCTCGGCGAGGTGGAGGGGGAAGCGGGTGCGTCATTCCGCACGACAAGCGGACAGCACGTGGACGCAGAGTCGAGGTGCGGACCGCGGGAATCCACAATCGCAGAGGGCGTGAGTCGGACCGCCCCACCACTCCCCACAGAGACTCGCTCCCTCTGAAGCGCCCGGGGTTCTGCCAAGAGGGGCGCGGTCACACCAAGGAAAGGTCCACTGCTCATCCCCCCCCGGTTCTCGCGCCGGCGCACGTCTCCCCGCCGCCCCCCCACCCCTCAACGTACGACAAGACGGCCACGACCCCCAACAGAGCCCCGCACACGGTCATGGCAATGTCCGTGTCGGTGAGGAGCGGCGGAGGCTCGTCGAGAAAGGAGCCGTGGTCACTCCCCGTCGCCGCCGCGTCTTGCCCCGACGCGTGGTACGAAGCAGCGAGGCCCAGGGAGGGGCCCAGCTCCGCGCACACATCGGCAGGGGTGTCCCCAACGGTCGTCACGGGCGTAAATGCGAGGGGCGGGAGCATCGCGTTAGCAGCCACGGGCGTGGTTACACGCGCAGATGTGACGTTGTCGAGCAGAAGGGGAGGGGCGTCGTCCGTCTCAAAGCCCTGAAATGTGGGTGGGGGGGGGGGGGGAGGGGGGCGGAGAGGGGCGTTGAGGAGCCCGCGCGAGTCGCAAGACGAGACCGGTGGGGCCATAAAAATTAGGATGGGCAGACGTGCAGGGTTAGCCATCCGCAGACAGAGAAAAAACCCAGTGCCGTGGTACCACAGGCGAGTTCCACGACAGTCCAACAAGACCACAGCCCGCAGCGTGCGCCCCGCCACCCCACACCCCTGCCCAAAGAAATATCAGCGGGCGACACGTACGTTGCGGTAGCCCTGTGCGCTCCAGGCGCTGTCCCCAAATCGGGAAACGTTGTACTCAAAGTCCTCCTGCGGAAACGGTCCCTCTGGCCGCCCATCGACCTTGCCAATGTGCAGCAGAGCCGAAACACACGAGTCGAGCGTCGGGGGCTGGCCGTCCCCCCCAAGCGCCACCGCCTGGTACGTGCACGAGCCGTTGGCACCTGGGGTGGACGCGTCGGCCGCCGGCGGCCGCCGGATGGCCGCCGTCGCAATGTTGGAGCAGTCGGCGTTCATGCACTGGCACGCCAGCTGCGTCTGCACCGACGTGCCGCGGGTGTTGGTGTGGGGGGTCTCAAAGAGGAAGCGCACCACCGCCGACACGGCGGGGTGGTGTGGGCTAATGGCGCACAAGGGCGCGTCATCGTCGAGGCAGCGGTGCTCAGAGAGGCCAACGCCAACGTCGAGGAAGACGTCCTTATAGATAGAGGTCAGCTGGGGAGTGAGGCAAGGGGAGGGGACAAAGAGAAACCGGCCAGCCGTCCAGAGGATGATATAACGAAAGGGGATGGAGGAAGCACAGAGGACCAGACCATAAACCCCATGTCAGCATGGAGCCAGCGAAATGGAAAGGGGTGCAACAACGCGGCGAGCACCACACGAGATCCCCCGCGTCACCCAGGCGGCAGCAGCGTCGACCCACACTTTGCCGGTCGTCCTCCCCCCCCCCCCCCCCCAACCCCCCACAGCCCCCCGACAGGGCGACCCCCCCCGCGCTGGCCACGCCACGTGACCATGCCAGTCCCTCCCGCCCCCTACACGTACGTAGTTATTCGCCGCAGACCAGTAGACGGTGCCGAAGGGCGTCTTTCCAATGGCGCCAGGCGCCACGAGCGTGGCGAGGCCATCCGTGAAGCGTACCTGGGATGGGCAAAGGTGAGAACGCAGAGGGCCATACACAGAAAGAGAAGAATAAAAAAAGGACGGGAAGAGAATACCATCGCAGCCAAGGTGCATGGCTCCCCGCCAGACAGGTGCAGCCGCCGCAGCATGCGTCGGGCAGCAGCAGGACGTGTCAGCAGACCACACACGCTGGAGTCCCCACAGACGCGGCCGGTCGTCCTCTCCCCTTCCCACAGCCCGCCCCCCCCCCCCCCCCCATCCATCCCTCCCAGCCCACCCCCCTTCCCCCGCTTCCCCCACCACTCAACCGTCCCTCCTCCCCCCCCCCCCCCCCCCCGTTCAAACCCCACAAGAAAGAAAGTCAGACCACCCCTCCACACGTACCGTCGACGAGATGGCCCCCGTGGGCCCCGTCGCGTACGGCAACGGCGACGGGGCGGCCGCCGGGCGGGCGGCCGGGGACAGGGGGTCAACCCCCCCCCCGCCCGCCCACGGCCACCAGCCCCGCGCGGTCGGCCACCCCCCCACCCCCCCCCCCCCGCCCAGCCGCGGGGCAGGCCGACACGGGCGTGGCCCAGCACCGCCACCCCCACCGCCACGTGGGCGGCCACGAGCACGGCGGCGGCGGTCGCCGCGCCGCCGCGGGGCCACATCGCTCCCCCCCCCCCCCCCCCGCCTACCGCCCCAAGGCAGGCGAGAGAGGAGGGGGGCGGGGGGGGGGTGGAAGCGGGGGACGTGGGCTGCCTGAGTGGGCGGGCTCACGGGGGGGGGGGGGAGGGGCGGGGGGGGGGGGAGCGGGGGGAGGGGAGGTTGTAGACGCACGACACGGTCGGCGGGTGGCGGTGGCGGTCGGCGGGTGGCGGTGGCGGTCGGCGGGTGGCGGTGGCGGTCGGCAACGGCGGCGGTGGGGGGTGGCGGCGACGGCCCGAGCGTCGTCCTCGGCGGCAGCGGCAGCGGCGGCGGCCGGCGGGAGAGGGAAAGGGTGTGGAGGCCGTGTGGGTGGGTGGGTGGGCGGGGCGGGTGGCGGGCTCGTCACGCCAAAGGCAGCGGTGGCACCCGAGCGGGGGGACGGTGGAGCGGGGGGTGCCACGACGAGCGGCGGGGGATATGACGTGAGGGGAGGGGACGACCGCGCCGCGCCTGTGGCGGGGCGCGTCCCAGCAGGGACAAGGCGAGGAGCGGGGCTGCCAGAAACACCCTCTGAGCGGGGGGGTGGGGGGGGGGGCCCGCGCGGGGGGGGCTGCCAACGACGGACGCGCTGAGGGGGGAGCGGAGAGGGGGGGGCGCCAGGTGGCGGGATCTTCTGGTAGGTACTGTTGTACGGTGCGGCAGCACCCCGGGCGGGGGGGCGGCGCCGCCGCAGGGTGCCGCGGGTGGGGGGGGGGGGGAAAACGCGGTGGGCCGCGGCTCGCTTCCAGCGAGTAGCCAGGCACCTCTACACAGCTCGGTGTGAGGAGGAGGGGGGTGGGAGGAGGTGGGGGGGGCGGGAGGAGGTGGGGGGGGGTGAGGGGGGTGGGCACACCGCCCCGAAGCGTGGCGTTGCGCGACCGAGCGGCGGGGGCCGCAGTAGCAGCCGCGGTTTTGCGGGCGGCGGTGCGGGGGGGGCGGTGGAGGTGGTGGGGGCCCAGTCGAAGCGGGCCACAGGGGGGGGGTGGGCGCTCTTATTGGGCGGATCCCTCCCGGGAGGCACGACTGGGACTGGCGGCGGGGGGCGCGTTGGAGGGGGGGGTCGGCACAAGCGGCCACGCGGGGCTAAAGGTGGCGGATCCAGGTCGGTGGGCGGGTGCCACCCCACCAGCGCGGGTGGCGGGGGAGCCGCGGCAGCGCGTCGGCCGTTGGTCGCCGCCGATCGGCGGCGGCGGCCAGCGCCCCCTCCTCCTCCCACCATCGCTGGTGGTTGGCCCGTCGCCACAGAACACGGGGGGTGGTGGGGCGGGGGCGCGTCCGAGGCGGATTTTTTTTGCTCGCAGGCTGGCCGGTGGTTGTGGTTAGGGGTGCCGCCACGGCGGCGGGGCGGGCACGGCTGGCCGTGGCGACACCTTCCCGACACGAGTCAGTGCTGATGGTTGGCCGACGTGGGGCCGCCTGGAGGGGGGCACGTGTCTGAAGTCCCGTCTCACGGCCCAACAGAGGGGGCGGCGCTTCGTGCTGGGGAAGGAAGCAGGATCCAAGAGCCCGCCGCGAGATTCAGGCGCGGACAGCAGATGAGGCGTCAGCCTCATCGACCAGTAGAGTTTCAATTCGTGTCAGCTCACCTAGTGCAACTGCTGTGATCAGCAGATTCAAGCTGCTGTAGTTCATTCGAGTCATAAAAAATTACGAGTCCACTTGTAAAT
Source organism: Pyropia yezoensis (assembly GCA_009829735.1). Classification (NCBI taxonomy): domain Eukaryota; phylum Rhodophyta; class Bangiophyceae; order Bangiales; family Bangiaceae; genus Pyropia; species Pyropia yezoensis. The sequence goes on from CM020620.1 coordinate 22,239,718, forward strand.
GGGTCTGCAGAAGGGCCGGGAGCCAGAGTGCTTATCTTGGACTCACTGAGTTTCGATCGTACATTCAGTACTCAGTGCGAGAATCGATGGAGAAAACCGTACCGAGCAATCTCATTGTGCTATGTATACGTACAGTTTCTACTGAAGGCACCACAGCACCCGAGGCATAACACGAAAACATTTCGTAGTCCACTCGCCCCGCCAAGATAAGCGCGTTGCCATTGGGTTGGCGGATCTCGCCCCTCGCCATTGCGGCGCCGCAGTCCCCCCTCCGCCAAGGTCGCGATCGTCGGAGGCGGCGGCCGAGTGCGGGGGAAAGGGGGGAGTGGAATATGCGCGACTGTTGAGCGCAGTGGCGCGCACCCCGTTGTTTCGTTCGACAATGCCCAAGATTGAATTAATACCAGGGAGGAGGAGGCGTGCGCCAGAGTCCTTGCGTACCCCTTTTGCCAACCCCTGCTCCCCCTCCCCTCCCAGAAGAGTGTCTAACCCGGCGGGCACGAGGCACCGTCTGCCGCTCCTGCTCTGCGCAAGACTACCACCGCGAGGCGCGACCCGCCAACGGCGCATGCCCCGCCGTCACCTCCCACCGCTGTCCACCTGCCGCTCTGCCCTCGAGATCATCAAGGGGGCCTGGCTACTCAGCGGGACACATGAAGCACGACGTGGGGCACGGTCCATAAAGGAACGTGAACCTGGTGCCCGTCCTCTTTTGGTCGCCGCAAAGGACAGCCGACAGCGTCTCTGTCGGCGGCGGCGTCGCCGATGCACTGGCAGCCGCCGCGCCGGCCACCGCTGTTGCATTGGCCGCCGCCGTGAGCGTCTCCGACGCCGCCTCCGTGGCGGCGGCGGTCGCCCGGCCACTAAGAGGGACGGTGGCAGCCACGACTAGCGTCGAAGGCCGCAACCATCACCGCCGCAGCAGACGCGACGAGCAGCCGCACAGCGCGGGTAGGGGCCGCGACCATGGCAAGAGGGAGCAGAGGGGTGGGGAGGTCGCGACCCCGATGTCGGGGGAGGAGCTTGAGGGGCGGGGCGAGAACTCAATATGTACCGAGTCCACGAACTCATTGTGTGACCTTCGGAGGCCGCAGCACTGCCACTGGGCACCGTACCTTGCCGGTTCATAGAAGGGGCCAGGTGGGGGGTGGGTACAGTACCTGTAGGCCAGCGGTGGACAAAAGGGTCAAGTGCTCCCCGTGGCCAGTGTCTCGCAAACCCACATGACTAGCGCGGCGTGGAGCCCTCGGTAAAGAGCGAAAGCTTCTGGACGCAGGGCACAATACAACACATACATATCCTTAAGTACAGAAAGAATGGATAAGCGCATGCACTTTGGTGAAGGACGTGCGCGATGGCATCCGTCGCTGAGCAACACAAAGTCGAGAGCCCCACCCCGGCCGTGACAATGCCGATCCGGCCGCCACGAGAGCTCTCCCTGAGCCACACACGGGGCATGGCCTGTCTCTGCAGTCGCCACGAGACGTCACAGCAGGCTGCCCCCACTCTCGAGGCACCACCAGCGCGCCGCCACTGCGGCGAGAGGTTGGAAAATGAGGGAGTGGGGGCCCCTCTGAAGAGGCGGAGAGGGTGGCCTTCCGCTCCCGTTGCACCATGTCGCGCCGCCACGCCTCGTACACACGCCCGTGCCTGCTGGCCGCGGGATCCTTGCGGGAAGATGGCCGCTTGCCGCCAGTGTTTTTTGTTCGTGTCTGCATCCCTGTGCGGCCGCACACGTGCGAGGCGGCCAGCCCAACAGCCTTGGCCTTCGGCCGCGCCCCACTCCCCCCTCGCGCCTCTCCCCGGGCCCCCCCCCCCCCCCCTGTCTCGGTGCCCGTGGGCCCACTGTCCGCGTGGCGGCGGCCGTCCACACCGTCACGCCGTCACGGTGGCAACAGGGCCCCGGCCGCCCCGGCCGCCACGTCCCCCACCTCTGGGGACCGCCCGCCCCCCCCCCTCCCCTCCTCCCGATGGGGCGGCGCACGGATCCACCCTCCGCGGGTCACCACCACCAGGCCCCGGCCGGGCCACGGACCGACCGCCGCCCGCTCCGTCGCCGTTCTTCGTGGGGTCGTTGCGCGCCTCGCCCGCCCGCGAGCGTCCCCCCCCCCCCGCCCGCCGCCCACCAGGAGGCCACGATCGTGGCGGCGGCGCCCCAATCGGCGCGCCCAAGCGGCGCCACTGCGAGCCTGGCGGCGCACTGCCAGCGGGTTTGGCGCAGCGCCGGCCGGGCGCGTGCGTCACGTTGCGTCGGCAGCCGCCAGGGGAGGGAGGGTGCGGTGGCCACGAGGCAGTGCAGCCCACCCCCCCACCCACTCCAGGCCCGGGTCCCCCCACCCACACGCGCAGGGGTACACTCTCCCCTAGGCCATACCCGCCCCCCGCCCGGGCGGGTGTTTCGGACGGGTCGACGCCCACCGCAACCCATGATGGAGAGGGGGGGCGCCATCATCCATGGCCTCCATCGGTTTTGCACCCGCTCGGCTGGCGGGGTGGGGGGTGTGGATGGGGGGGAGGGCGGGAGGGGGCCAGGGGGACCACCCCTCTTTTTTTCTCTCTCTCACCAGGCCCGCCTGATGATGAAGCAGACACGGTGGGTCGTCTCGCCTGAGCCGTCCAGAGAGAGAGTGGTGGAAGGGGAGGCACCGCCCTCCTCCCCGCCCGCCAGGCCCTGCCACGCATCGTCCGCAGCGGCGCACCGCCACGACCACCACCGCGGCCGGCCGTCGTCGCTGCGGCGGGTGGCGGTGGCGGTGGCGGTGGCGCCGGGCCCACCACCACCGCTAGCCACCAGCCCGCCGCCGGCCGCGGCCGTTGCGGCGCCCGCGCGGGCGTGTGAGTTCCAGGCGGTATGGGCGTCTGCGGCTCCGCGCGGGGGCTGTGTATTTTTGGAAGAAGAAAATGCAGCAGGCGCGGGGCGGGAAGGGGGGGGGGGCGCACCGCATCTTCAGCCCATTCCCCCCCCCCATCCCCCCCCCCCCCCTCCCCCCCCCCCCCCCCCCCCACAGCCGCGCCCTTCCACACAAAGAGAGTGGAGGCCCTGGCTGGTAGGCGCCGCGGCGCTCATGCGTTTCGTGGATTCGCACACCCCCCCAACCCGGGTGATGCCGCACGAGCGTGGAGCATCCGTGTGTGGCTGTGAGCGGGCCAGGCCACCCCCCTGCGCTTGCCCCGCGCGCGCGTGGCGTTTGCGAGGTCCTTGTGCGTAGCGGCCACCAGCCGCACGCAGTCCATCGTGGAGGGCCGCCCCCACCGCCCTGTGCGTGGCGGGGGCGGTGGTCGCCACCCACCCGGCCGCCTGCAGGCAGGCAGGCAGGCAGGCAAACAGGCAGGCACCCAGGCAGCATGCACCTAGCCGTCAACGTGCGGCGGGCGGTGGAGCGGGAGGGGGGTGCTCTCAAAGACTGAGCTATGGCGGGGGTCCAGATGCGCGGATGGCCACACCCGCCCAAGGCGTGGCACACTTTGAGCCCTTGGCGTGCGACGTAGCGCCGCGGTGGAGGTTCCCAGGCAGAACGTACTCCCCGCGGTCCCATCCCACCAGTCCGTGCCAGAAGGAGGAGAGGGCGGTGTGAACTGCACAGGATTAGTCGGGGTGGAGCGCCCAGCACAAATTCGGCACCGCCTCCACCCTGCGGTACACATGGACGCCAATGGGAGTCGCGCACAGCGACGATGGACCATGCCACCCAAGGCACACGAGCGCGCGGAGCGGGGCGAGGAGGTCACCACCCTTCACCGCACACCTACTGCACTCGACTTGCTAGCGATGATGCGGCGATGGCAAAGGCAGAGTGATAGCAGAGTAAAGGCAACGATTATGTTCGTAGGATGGGGTCAACAGAGGCACACGCAGAGAAAATATTAACAAAAAAAAGAGGAGAGAGACAATGCGGGGTACGCGACAAAATGCCAGGAGAAGGCGCACACTATATGCACACACGCCCTCACCAACGGAAGAAAGAAGAGGAAGAGAGGAAAGAAAGGAGTAGCACACACAATGCACAGGGGCAAGCTTAGACGAAGCGCCGCCCCGTCATGCGCTCTGGTCGGCCTCGCCCATGCCGCCGACGCCCCCACACACCAGGTCGGCCATCTCGGCATAGCCGCTGGCGCCGACATGGACGCCCCAGTGGACGAGCCGGAGGAGCGCCACCTCACACCGGGCCACCTCCGGGGCCCCCCCGTCGAGGCCGGCAATGCGCGCCCAGGCGGCCGCCGACACCACCGGCTCATCGAGTACCTTGACCGCAAGCCGGACGCCCGCCGCGAGCAGCCGCCGCAGCGTCATCTCGCTGACGATCGACGTGGTCGGGTGGTGGCCGCGGGCGCGGCCCATGTACACCCACGCCATGAGGAGGGCGGCGGTGGAGACGCCGCCCGCGGCCGCCAGGTGTGCCACATAGTCGTCGGGGGTGGGGAACCGCTCCAGCTCCGCGTCGGTCGCGTCAAAGGCTGACACGAGCGCGTCAGTGACCTCGTCCGCCGCGTCGGCCGTGGTCATGTCCGAAATGGTCGACACGCCGTCGTCGGCGTCGCTGGCCTCCTCATCGTCGTCATTGGCGCTGGGGCCCACCTCGCACGAGTCCTCAATGACGCTGGTGAGGGCATGGAGGAAGCGCACGTCCGCGGCCGCGGGGCGGCGGCCGACGGCTTGCAGCCACGCCGGCACGTCTGCATCGTCAGAGTCATCATCATCAAGGTCGTTGGGGCGGGCAGGCGCGGCGGTGGAGGGGGAGGAGGGGGCGGCGCGCGCTTGTGGCGCCGCCGCCGCCACGCCGGGGCCGGCGGGCGACGGCACCGCCGCAACCTCCTCTGGCAGCCCTGGTGGCGCTGACGACACAAACGAGGCGGGTGTGGCGGGGGAGCCCGACGTCGCGAGTGCCGCCGCAGCCACCACCCGCCGCTTCCACCCTCCGTCTTGGCAGTCGGCGGTCGTCATCGTCGGGTCGGCGCAGCGGGGGCGCTTGCCCAGTCCGGGTGGTGCCGTCATTACCGCCATGGCCATGAGCAAGTGCAACGGGAGGAGGAGAAGGGGTGGGAGGGGAGGGGGGGAGGAAGGGCAACAGGTGGGGAAAGGCAACAGGCGGGGGGGGGGGGGAGAGGGGAAGGGTGTACCCGCGGGGGCCGAACAGGCAAATGCGAGTAGGGCGGGGGTGGGGGGGGGGGGCGGGGTAGGGCGACCGAGATGGAAGCCGGTATGGATGGATGATGGGGGGGGGGGAGAAGGAGAGGAGGGTGAAGACGCTCCTGACCGATAGGCGCTCAGCACGAGGGTGGCAAGACCGACGGTGGGCGGGCGGGCGGCACACGGTGTCGGGCGGTGCAGATGGGGGGTCTCCGCGGAAGGGGGCTCAGGGGGTTCCGGCCACCCCGCGACGGCGGTCTTGTACCCCGGCCAAGCCGCAAAGCCGGGTCGGCGGCGCGCGGCGCGGCGGGCGGCGGCCGCAGGCGACCAAATCGTGAGCAGCCGACCTCGCCCCCACCCCCCCCCCCCTGCAGCGGTGCAATGCCAATCCCTCCCCACGCACCCCCCCCCTCAATGCGCCTGCGGGAAGGGGTGTGCCGTCCCGTTCTCCCCCCCACGCCGACACTTCCCCGCCCCAACGTCAGGCCCCCGCCGGACGGGATCGGGGTGGCGCGAGGCACGGTGGCCCGGCACCCCCACCCCCTCCCGGTTGTACCCCCTGCGTTGGCGGGCCTCAAACCGCCGGCCAGGCGCGCCCCATCCCCCCACCCCCCCCCCCCCCCACACCACCCACCCTCTCCCCGTGCAACACCCACCCGCAAGGCACTCACGCTGGTCACACCCAATGTGGCGAGGCGTGGCGACGTGGCCAGCGGCAGGGGCAGTGGACGAGCAACACGACACCCCCATCCCCCCCCCCCCACCCACCCGCCGCGTTCGCGCGAAAGGAGGGGGCAACGTCGGCCCTGGCGGGGGCAGGGGGAGGGGGGTGGTGCGAGTTGCGTGGAGGGCCCCCCTCACTTGCGACCTGTGCGCCCCCTCCCGGCTGGCAAAACTGTGGGGTGCCGCTGCGGGGCCAGCGGGCCAAAGAAAAACGACAGCCGTTATGAATGACGGTAGCAAAAAGGGGGAGGGTGTCGCGGGCGCGCGCCAAACGGCGATGGGGCGGCGGCGGGGTGGTGGAGGGGCACAGAATAGAGAGGTCAACGGGGGGCGCCGGTCATACTCGTCGGCCGCCTGGCGGGACCGAGCACGCGCCCCAGGTGTCGGGGGGGGGGGGGGGGGGGGGCGGCGCGGAGAGGAGAGAGGACAAGGGCGTGATGATAGGGTGCCACGATGGACGCGGGTGCCCCAGCCGGTTGGCGGCGCTCGTCGCGCATGGCTGGCTGGGCTCCGAGGGAGAAAGAGAGTAACAGGAAAAAAAAACCGCCGCACAGAGGGAGTCCCACAGGGAGGCACCGGCGGCTCGATCACACGGCGGCGCCTCCGGCGGCGCTCACCGGCAAGTGGCGCGGCGACGGCGAAACGGTTGGATGGGGGCGGGGGGGGGTGGTGTGGCCGTCGGAGGACCCGAATGAGGGGGGTGGAGGGGGTGGCAGGGGCCCCGCCCGCACCCCGGTGATTCGTCCAGCGGCGGCCGACAGGCAGGCAGCAAAGGTGTGGGGGGGGGGGCGCGCGCGACTGGCAGGGGGCGTCGCCAGCACGGCGCGGTTGCTGCTTCCACAAACGCGCCCACGGCAGACAAGAGAAAGGACGGGCGGCGACGGAACCGCCCCCCCCCCCCCCCCCCACGGGCCCCGCCGTCCTCGACCGATTGGAATGAAGCCACGGTGATGAGCACGGGATCATGCGCGCGCCGGCTGGCTGGTCGGCACCCGCAGATGTCTGGTGGCGGCCGCCAAGCGTGACACGGCACCGAGGCAAGGGGGCGACGGGCGACCCGGCGCCCGTCGCCACTGGGTGACCCAGCGACCGACGCCGTCCCGGCCCCCGGAGCCGCCGCGTCTGAGCCGACCAGGCAGAGTGCGTACATACGGCGGCAGGCCAAGAGGCTGGCTGGTGCCCGTGTGATGAGCGAAGGGCGGGAGAGAGGGGCCCGTCGTCGGGCGGCCTCCCTCCACGGGCCAACCCCACAAAGCTCGAATGACTTGGCAGGTCGGCCGGCGGCGTCCCCTGCGTGGCGCGGACAGCCGGGGTGCACGTCTGCGGGGGAGGTGGTGGCGCGGAACACAGCCTCGGGTGGCCCAGACCCTCCCTGCTTCCCTCTCCGCCGCTCTCCTTGTCCTGTCCCGCGCGGGGGCAGGCACGCACGGCCATCGCTGGCCAGGCGATGCCCGCGGGCGGCCACGGAGCGCCACTGTCGGCGGCGGGCGAGCCATTCATCGGCCGCCGCGGGGCGTGCTGGGGTGTGTCAGGTGCGCCAGCGGGCTGCCCTGTCGCGTCAAAGGGAAATACATAGAGAAAAGACAGGGATGAGCGCAGCGGTGAGGTGCTGGCGCTGCTGCGCTGGGAGACCAGTGTCACGCCGCAGAAGGACTGGTAGATACCGGGTAAGGGGGGGGAGGGGGGGTGCGGTTTCGGGGGAGTGGAGGGGGAGAACGGTGGCGGGGACAGCGGCGTCGACTGGAAGGTCTGGTCGCGACGCGCCCAGCGGGGCTTGCAGAGCCCACATGCCCGGCTCGCGACCGAGGCGTGGCATGGCGCCCGCCACGGCAGCGGATCAGTGCCGCACGTGCCGATACGTTGCAATGGTCAGGAGGGCTCGACCGGGGGAGCGCGGGGTGTGCCCTGCCAACCGACGCGGCAAATGACAACCGCCATGACACCTGACACTCGGTCGCCGTGATCGGGCGGCGGCGCCTCCAGCCCGCCTCCACGGCCCCTCTGAAGAAAAAAAAACAATTTGGGCCAGCAACAGGCACGAGCCCGTTGGCGACGCCACCACCGCCCACGAGGCGGCCGCGGCCAGGTGTTACGTTGCGCACTCCTACTCGGCCGACCTGGCAAGGCGCTGGCGAGTCGCGTCACGCCCTCCCGCCGACGGCAGCGCGGCGGGGGCTGCCGTTCGCGGTCGCGGCCCCCCCTCCCAGCCGTCGCGTTGCTGGTGTCCCGGCGCCAGTCGTGGTTGGCCGCCTGGCCACCGCGGGGGGGCGTCACCAAATTCGGAGAGCCCACCCATTCGGGCCAGTGCTCACTGGCGGCGGGCTCGCCCGGCGTCACGGCGGCCGCCCGCGGCGGCGGGCTGGTGGCTCACCGCGAGCCAGACAGGAGGCCGCCCCACCTTCCACATCTCCCGCCGAGCCCCCCCTTCCTCGCGTGGCCGTGCGTGCTTTGATTGCACCTCTCGCTCCGGAGGTGCGGGGCGGCGTTTGGGAATCTGGGGCGGATCCACGAGGCGGGGAGTTGGCGGGGCGCGCTCCCGAGCCCTCCACCTCCACAGCCGCGGCTGAGCAACAGACCAGGCGGGGGAGAGGAAAATCCGCGCCCCTGGTGGCGTCCTGAGGTGTGTTCTCGGAAGACACATGGGCCAGGCTTCATTTCTCAATGGGTGGATATGTAGGGCGGCGGAGGGACCGCCAGCCAGCCCCTCCATCCGCCGTATTTCGCGCGGTCCGGCCACACCTCGTCAACAGGCCCACCAGAGTTGCCAGCCCGGGGCTCCTACTATGTACTTGCGCCCCTGCCGACGGTTTGTTGCCTGCGCTACACTGACTCAGAGGCCTCGAACGTGGGCACGGAGCGCAGCCATATCATGGCTGCCGTCGAACCTTGGGCCCGGGGGTGTCCCAGGGCCCCGTCCCAGCCTTGGACCAAACACTGACGCAAGGGCCCAATGTCGCAGTGTCGACGGACCTCCGGGTCTGTCAGGGGAGGAGCGTGGCGCGGCTCGTCGGGCCTGAGTGGCGCATATCCGGGGGAGTTGCATCTGCCAGTGGGGTCCCCCGTGGATGTTGTTCTCGTGACACACAGATGATGAGGCTGTCTAGGATGCCTTGTGCGTGCAGACGCTATGGCATAAAATCCACATGTGCGGGAGGGTCCCCCTTCCATCACGTGAACCGCTGCGCGGCACCACCAGCGACCGTGCACCCGTGGCGGGTGGGAAAACAGCCCCTGTCGAGCGGGGCGCGGGTGACCCCGCATTCCCGGGCTGTTCTACGTTGCTGCGTTGTCTCCTAAAAAGCAGCCCCCTGACTCACACGCCTCCGTCTGGACTCCCGACGTTGAGCTGGGGAAGACGCGGACGATCCGCGGGGCCGTGCAGCCCAGATATTTTTGGTCCCTCTGCAAAGGCCAATCCCGTGGCACCGCCTTTTTAGGTGGAGAAGCCCCACGCTCGGGGAAGCTGCGGGCAGCGCGCCAGATCCGGATGACCAGGCGAGGGGTAACGGCATTGGGTGAGTATGGCGGCGGAGATTGCGTCGCTCGGGGCGGTGGGGGAAGGAGATTGGCCGTTTTGGCCTGGTGGGGGGCCTCGCTGTCGAGGTTGTTGCGGCTGCCGATGCGGGAGGTGCGCCCTCTGGCGGGGGTCACGGCGTCGCGGTGGATCGGTCAGGGGAGGCCAGCCTCGCTAGCCGCGATGTGTCGAAGACCGGCGGCCTCTCCCCCGGCTGCTGCTCTCGGTGGCCCACTCCGCTGTTCTTGGGCGTTTTAGGTACACAGCCTTCACTTGCGCTGTGCATCGTCTTGACGGGGTGCCCACCAGGATGATGCCAGGACCATCAGTGGCCTGAAAGCATTTGCAAGCACGGGGTCCCGCCCTTCCAGCTCTCATCGATTGTCAGCAGTGTCGGCTCCCGGCTGGCTAGTTGGCAAGACAGACACAAAGTGAGGGGACTTCCACCCAGTGAGAGTACTGGGCGAGCGCGTCCCAAGGTTAAGACGAGCGTTTTGAGTGCAGTAGTCAGGAGCAGTTGACGGCAACCGGCGCCAGTGCGAGCCGCGACCGGACCATCGACGACCTGCGCGGGGAAGTCCGTCCAGCGGCTCCCCGGAACGGGCGAGCGAGGGAGTGGGGGGTGACCCAGCACCTCCCAACACTGCGAGTCGCTTCCGTTTTTTGATGCGTTCTCCTGAGTCAGCATCCTCTGACTTCACCCGGCATCATGCTGAGATGAGTGAGTCGCCCTCGCGTCCTCAATCAAAGGGATTCTAGACAGGGGTGGCAGGCGGGTTGCCCGTCTCTCCACGCCTCTGGGCAACCGGCATGGCTTTGTGACGGCCGTTACCTACTGCTCGGGGTCCAGAGCGGGCGACTGGGAGCCGTCGGGGAGAGCGAAGTGGCCGTTGTGTCTGCATAACGGCACGCACACCAAGTTTTATTCTCCCTATGGAAGAAAGGGTAAGTGCAGGAAACAAATAATGACGGGGGGGCAAAATTGATGGCTACTCGACTGTGATGTCGATGAAGCTGTCCGCCCTCCCGCGCGCGGCGGCCGCCGGGCCGTGACGCTGCATACTTATGCGACTTGCCACCGCCGTGTCCGTCCGCTATCACCAACCAGACACAGCAACGCGGCCGCGCCCTTCTTCACGAAGAGCGCACCCACGCCCACTGTCATATGCAACGTGGGGGGCACGCCGGTCGCGTCCGGCTGCACCCACGAGTGAAACGGTCGGCACAAAGCAGCGGCCGAGGCACCGGCGGTGCCAGACGCCGGCGGCGCCACGGAGTGGTGGGCAATGACGACGGCATTCGCCACTATGCTAGTCACTTCAAGCGGCGATCCATCCCCCCCGAACCCCGCCGTCACCCACCCCACTCCCTCCCACGTCGTCCTCGCAGTCGGCCGCTTGCCAGCGCCACTCAGCATGCAGAGTGAAGCGCACTTCGCGCGCGAGAGCGCCAAACAGCTGGAGCAGTCCAAAGTACATGCCACCTCCCCCCGCAATGAATATGGCAGCTGTAGGTCCAGTCTGCATTCGCCGACGTGGCGACGGCGAGCCACAAGCCCCTCACCGGCCGGTAAAACCAGGCGTTGTCAAGTGTACTACTTTTGGTCAAGTGCACAAGTATTGAGTGAGTTTAGAAATCAGCGAATGCATACCAGCGTGTCGTCGACTGCGAGCAAGCGACTTTTTCAAACTCGCCTGACGGCCGGTTTGCGACACGCTCCGAGTTTGTGGCACCGAGTTCGTGGCGCCGCAAACTCGGTGTGCCACAAAGGACCGTGCAGTTTGGGACATCACCCAGTCATCGAGTTTGTGGCAGGAGTTGTGGGCAAGAAGTACAGGGAAGTGGCGAAGTGGTCGCGGGCTTAAACAAAAACAATATCAGTGTGGCCATAGGCTCAATTCAATGGCCAGTGCGGCACGTCCGACGAGGTGCACAAGTGAGTTCGCCGTCTGAAGTGCACCGCTCAACGTACAACGCGGCAGGGAACGGCGCGCAGACTGGTACCTTCACTTTCACCCCCCCTCCCGTTTTCCCCCCTACCTGTCTAGACGACCTCGCACTCATGAGGAGGATGGGTCGGGGGTGCGAGAGGAGGGGTGCAGGTGAGATCGGGAAAGAGGGGGGGAGAGGGCGGGCGCGCCAGGGAAATAAATCAAACGTGGAGGCGTATGGCAGGGCAGCAGTGGTAAGAAGAAAAAATACAAAACCGTCTACCCGCCGCGCCCCGCCACCCCGCCGCCCCGTCGCCCAGCTGCCCATCGGCCCTCCCGCTCGCGTCGTGCCCCCCGTGCCGCTCCCCCTCCCGCCCACGCGCCAGCCCAGTGCGCCGGTAAGTGATCAGGGGGTAGGGCTGTCCAGTGAGGAGGGGTCGCCGCCGAGGGGCGGGGATGGGGGAGGCGTCGAGAGGCGTGGCGGGAGGATGTGAGCAGAACGCGCAGTGCCTGCGCGGGTGTTGCGCAGGGAAAACATACATACAGTATAGCGCGGCTGACGGTCGGCGGCGGTGGCGCGACGCTCCCACCGTGACCTGCGCCTGGGTATGCACTCCAGTTCAAATCGGGAGGCCTCCGTCGCGAAGAACTCAGGTGAAAGTACTACGAAGTTGCGCCTAATGAAGGGGGCAACACTGCCACATCTTGTCGCGCAACATGGCTTTGGCCGAAGCCATGTTGCGCCACATCGAGTTTCTGGCAGTGGTCCCAGCAGACACGTGGGACACATAAGCCAACCAGATAATGCCACGCACTGCCACAAACTCACTGCCACAAACTCGGCCTTGTCTCAAAACGGCCCTGAATGAGCGTGCTTTCCTCGCGTATTTTTATTCCGTGACATCTGGCAAGCGTACTGTCAAAAGCGCCGCAAATAGCGTACCTCAAGCGTACTTTTTGGCAACATGGTCAGAACCAAGGCTCAGAAGACTTCCTCAGTGAATTGAATTTCCTAATGGATCTCAATGCGGCTGAATTTCGTCCGAGAAACGATAGTAATTACGTATTGGCCGTCATATTTTACCCGACAGCGCATCTGGCAAAAGTAAGTTAGCATGATGCGTCAGCGTGCATTTTGGCCGCTAGAGTGCGCGTATGCGTACCAGGCACATTAGGAGATTCTTCAGAGCGTACGCGTAGTACGCTAATTGAATACGCGCGAAATACGCTTGCGATGAGTACGCTTGGCAGCCCCTGGTTGAGAGCCCCAGACCTGCTTGCGTGGAAAGTTCCCGTCTTCGATCGCCGTTGAACGGAGCGTGAGGGTGTGGGTAGAGGATGTATGGGCGTGAACACACACGATTAGAAGACGAATATGCGCACGTTTCCTGAGCAGATGCGGTCTTAATTCCTGGGTTTGGCTTCATCTCTGTCCTGGCCCTCTCCGTAGCCACAGTACGTGCCGGTGCTGCGCCACACATGCGTGACATCGGAGAGTGGGGGGGGGGGAAAGGCGGCTGCTCCTGCCTTATGCATCCTCCACTTACTATGTACCTTCTTCCCACGTGTAACGTTCTGTAGTTGTGCTGGGGGGGGGGAGCGGGACATAGCGCACTCCAGTGTTTGATTTCTTCTCCACCAAGGACGTGATGCATCTCGTCTCTGCTTGCGGGGGGGGGGGGCGATGGCACATGGGGGTTGCTGTTGCTTGCTTTCTTTATTTGCCTGTGCTGACGCTCGCCTGATGGGAGGTGGGAAGTGGAGGGCGCGGGTCCTCCGCCGACCACCGGGGAGGGGGAGGGGGGTTCTCCGGCGGCCACCTCGCCCGCATTTCTGAATGTAGCCATTTTGTGTTCTTGCCGTAGGCGGGGGGGGGGCGGGCGGATGCCCGCTGCTGTTTTTTTCGTTCTGTAGTTGTGTTGAGGGGGGGGAGGGGGGTTCATGGCGCACAGCTGTTTCAGGACTTCTTCTCCTTTAACGCTATGATGCATCATGTCTCGGCTTGTGCGTGGGGGCGGGGATGGCTGGTGATGGGTGCCGTGACTTGCTTCAATCTGCTTGCCTGGGTCTATAATTGCCTGCAGGGAGGTCCGGCGGGGGGGGGGGGGGGGCGTGCAGGGCGTTGCCTTGCCTGCGTCTTACACTGTTGCGTTTGTGTGTGTCTGTCTCCGGGTGTTAGGGGGGGGGGGACACGGCGCGCAGTAGGCTCATGGTTTTTGCCTCACCAAAGCTATGCTGCAGCGTTTCTCTACGTTTTGGGGTGGGGGCGATGACAAGCGGGGGGGAGAGTAGGGGGGGGAAGCGGAGCACGTGAAGAGGGGCGGGAGTCCGGGACTGGGGTGATTCCAATAGGCAGTGGGAATTGTTTGAGCGAACCGGGTGCAAGTCCTGCTCGCCTCACCCTCGCGGTATCGCCACGTGGTGCCCTCCCCTCCCTCTTCGCCCCGCCGCACCGCAAGCGTCCTTTTCTCTGCCTTCTCCACCTCGCCCCCCCGCCTGGCTTCTGCGTGCCCCCTCCGCTGCGTCGTCCATTCTGTCGCCGTGCTCTTGAGTTTATTGCGCAGTCCCCCCGATGAATAGTTACCGGTTGGTGAGCTTCAGGTGACTCATACAGGGGAGCATGCCAGCCACGTCCGACATTCGGGAGGATGAAACAAGGTATTTCCTCTGGGATAGGGCCGATGTCGGCTGCAGGAATCTCCAACCGGGACATGGTGTCGGCGCAGTGGTGCTCCCTCCCTGCTCTGGTGCACACCTTGTACTTGAATTACGAGAGGTGTAGACGCCACCGGTCGACCCTTCCTTGGCTGCTGTCCATGCATAGCAGCCACCTTAAGCTGGCGTGGTCCGTCCGGATGAGGAATTCTTGTCCTTCCAAATAAGGGCGAAACAAGAAACAAGCCCAGACGACCGCCAAGCATTCGCGCTGCGTTGTGGAATAGTTTTTCTCGGCTGGTGTCAGGACGCGACTGTAGTAGCCTATCGGGATGAAGTGCCCATCAGGTTGCTGCTGGAGTAGAGAGCACCCCACCTGGACGCCACAGGCATCAGTCCCTAGCACAAACTGGCCCTCCCGCTTGGGTAACGCCAATACCGGAGTCGTGGTCAGGTGCTTCTTGAGCTCCTCGAAGGCAGCGGTATGCTTTTCGTCGAACACCGGGAGTTGTGCGGGGAGCTTCTTTCTGGTGAGTTTGGTCAATGGCCGGGTAATCAGGGCATAGTCCCGTACGAACCGGCGGTAGACGTTGTACGTACCCAGAAAGCTCTTGAGTTCCGTCTGGGTCTTAGGTTGCCGGGCTTGTCGGAGAGCCTTGATATTCTTTTCGTTGACCCGGAGCTCCCCCGGACTCAGCACGTGACCCAGGTACTCCACTTCCGTCTCGAACAGGTGGCACTTCTCGGCCTTCAGGGTAACTCCAGCCTTGGACAGGAGAGTCAGGGCCTCTCGAAGGTGCTCCAGGTGTTCCGCCGGGGTCTTGGAGAAAATTATAATGTCATCCAGGTAGACCAAACATGTTCTCCACCTTAGCCCCGACAGGATGATGTCAATGGCTCTCTGGAAGGTAGCCGGAGCATTGGTGAGACCAAAGGGAAGACGCTTGCACCGGAATAGCTCCATGTGGCACGTGAAGGTGGTCTTGTCCTTGTCCTCGTCAGCCAGAGGGATCTGCCAATAACCGCCATTACAATCCAGCGTTGAGAAGAGGGTGGCATCACCAAGGAAGTCGATGCAATCGTCCATCCGGGGTATCGGGTATACATCTTTGACTGTCATCTCGTTCAGGCGCCTGTAGTCAACGCAGAAACGGAAGTGACCGCCAGGTTTCGGGACGGCTACCACCAGGAAGGCCCACTCGCCATCAGACGGCTCGATAAAATCCATCTTGAGCATCTTGTTAACCTGCTTCTCAATCTCATCCCGGCGATGTGGTCCAGCCCGATACGGTTGCAGGTGCACTGGCTTGGCATCTGGCTTGAGTTGAATCCGGTGTAGGGTGGCGTCCATCTTGCCCAGCTCTCCAGACCACAGGTGCCGATATTCCTGGAGAAGCTTCTCCAGTACCTCCTTCAGGTCGGGAGGGACATTTTCTTGGTTGACATTCGGCATCCTGGGTGGTGCTTGATCGGGTTTCGGGGTAGCGCCGCCAGCCTGCTCTTGTTCCGGAGGTACGTCTAGGGCGGTTAGGTTGGATGCCAGTTCTTGTAGCAGGTTCAAGAGGTCCTCCTTGCTCATGGCACGGGCAGACCCTCGGTAAAGTTCTGCGGTTCCAACTCGAGTGCCCTTGGCGAGAGTTATCGCTTCCGGTTCACGTTGACGATTAGCACCGAGAATGGGGTATGCCTCTCCACCTTCTTGTGATGTCCGTGGGCCAAGTATAACCGGTGTTTCGCCAGAAATTCCTTTCGTCCGTAGACCAGGCATTGACCCGTTGTCCGGGTGGTCACTTGAACCTTGGTCTCCGAACGAGGAGGGAGGAGCACCGGTTTGAAGAGAGTCAAGGTAGAGGGTGGGATGCGGTCCTTCTCGTTCTTTACTACACGAACCTTGTCGTCCAGATGCTCCAGCACCGGCGACAGAAACCCATGATTGAACTGCACCTTTCCTTCTCCGGGCAGGATACTTTTGACATGCTGCTTCTGGAAGTCCCACCCTAGGATGAGGGGGACTGAGAGGGTCTTGACTACTAGAAAGGGAAAAAGCATTGGTTCCTTGTCGACATAGATGGCGACAGGAAGGCGGCCAAGCGGTCTTAGGGTTTGACCTGAAGCGTCTACAATCCGGGTCTTGGTAGGAGCTCTCCAGGCATGTTGACGCCAGCCCGGAGGAAACAGGTTCTCAGTGATGACGCTTGGTCCGGCTCCCGTGTCGACCACCGGAGTAACAGCTTGGGGGAGGCTATCCCCCACACGCATACGAGCATTTATCTTGAGGTTGTCCTTACGCAAGACGAGCACGGTCCCCTTGAACAAACAGGGTGTCCAGGCGGCTACCAGTTGAGCAGGTAACTGTGGCAGTATTGACCCCCAGGTAGGGGGGCAACACGTGCCATGCAAAGGGCGGCAGGCCACTAGCCTGATCCGTTCCTCCCCCTGCATTTGGGTCCGTATTCCCTAAGTTTGGGATAGTTAGCTTAGTAGTAAATCCAACTTGGATTTGAGGGTTTTCTGCATTTATCGTCTTGAATTTTCGTGTGGTCCGGTGGGCAGGTGCTGGGGTGGGAGATTCTGAGTGGCGAGATTCTGAGGGGACCCTGGGGGGATAAGGGGAGGGACAGCGGGGCTTGGCCCTGCGTCCCCGTCCCGACCAAGAAACTGTTGGACCACACACCATCCTCTTGTTGGTCAGTGGGGGGTTTGCCCCACAACAGGGACCGAGTGTGTGCGACTTGCACTTCTTCCGGTTCCCCCGACACGGGAGGCAGCCCTTGTACACCGCCCCAACTTGGGTGCCGTGTGTGTATGTGGTTTTTGCCACATTTGGTGGAGCAGCAGGGGACAGAGGTAAACTTTACCTCCGGGTGCACCCGGGTGTAGGGGGCCCTCTGTCTCAGAGAAACGGTGGACTTGGACCGTGTCATACGGATCGTCAGCCAACATGGCTAGTTCGGACCCCCCGTCGTCCGGGGAGTACACGGGTGACGCACGTACTTCAGTGCCTTTGAATACTGGTGAGACACAGGTGGGTTTACCTGGGGTCGCAGAGGGACTAGTGGTCCCACAAGCCAGCAGGACTGGAAGTGCGGGCGGGCAACAGGCCACCCCGACTCAGTCGGGAGTTCGCTCGGGTGACACTTCTGATGTGGGTGGGCCGAAGTCTGGCCACCGTGTGGTACACTCAACGGGAACGTCCCAAGGGGTGAGGACTGTCCCCGCGGGTTCCACTCGGGTTGGAGCCAACTTTGGCTTCGAGCCGTCGCCAACTAGGCTTTCGGGGGACGGCGGACCTCCGTTGGTCGGCGATGGGCTCGCGCCCATGCCCCCGGTTGAGGCCCCTGGGGAACGTGGTCGCCCCTCAGGTGGACTCCCGGAGGCGGACCGAGACTCAACGGGAGTCGTCAATCCACTCCTCGCGGAAACTGTCCGTCGGGAGGCGACCAATGTGTTGCGGCAGACTTTGCCGGACCTGGTGGTCACGATGACAAATACTATTCTGAATCAGATTGTGGCGAGTTTGCCAGATGGCCTTATTGTCCAGACCGGATCGGGGCTTTCGAGCCCGCAGGCGCAGGGGGAATCCCTCCTCACGCCTATCTCGGGTCGCCCCGAACAGGGGGCGACACCTGTGACTCCCAACGAGGGAGCCACACCATACTCGGTGGGGCGTACGCCCTTCATGGGGGAGTTCCCCCCGGAAACGCCGGCGGCTACACCAAGCGCGCCGCGCCAGACTATGGGCACTGAGGGTGAACTTGCCCCAGTGCCACAGCGGCTGCTCCCTCAACGTGAGGTGCCGCCCAAGATCCAGGTAGCCAACCCGGTCTACCAGAGGATCTTTGATTGTGAGACCTACGCCCTCCACAACAAGTCGGTGGCGTATGGTCCTGACCAGGCCCAAGCCATGGGCCGTGCCGAGAAGAATGCACTTCACTCTTTTGGGCACAAAGCGGAGTGGGATGGAACACCCCCCCTCCGTGTCTTTGAGTTCCTACGTCGTTTCACAAAAGCCTGTGACGACAATGCCATAAGTGAAGGCATGGCTTTTTACATGCTACAGGAGTTTACGAAGGGAGACCTGCGGACAGAACTTATGTCCGTCATGCCCAGCTCCTCAAGTGGAGACGCTGGTGAGGTGACGTCATATTTGGAGCTCGTCAACTGGTTGTTGAGAGCCATGGTTGATGAAGCGGCGTTGGCTTCTCAACTCGAGGAGTTTACGCAAGCCCATCAGGAAGAGGCGGAGGACGAGTTGTCCTTTGCGGAGCGAGTCCGTAAGCTCAACAATCTTTGTGGGTTTCTTCATCCACAAGCTGTGGTGAAGAGTCGGTTTGTGGAGGGACTCCATTGGTCAGTCCGGATGGAGACCCGGGAGCATAACACTGCCCGGGCGACCCTGGCCGAGTTGGCTAGGTTCGCCTACCGCAGAGGCGAGGCCTACCGCAAGTTGCGGGAGGAACAACGCCAGGAGCGTCAAGCCGAGTTGGCCAAGGAACGGGAGGAGGCGCGCCAGGCCAGAGAGTTGAGAGAGGCACGCCGAATCCGCAAGGAGAGGGTGGTAGCTGCCGTGGGAACTTCCCAGGGTATCTCTTCGTCTTTCCCAGTTGGGAAGACCCCTCCGGGAACTGACAATCGGTGTTGGAACTGCAACTCCGATGGACACTGGGCATATGATTGCCCCAAGTTGAGTAAACGCATCCAACAACTTGTTAGGAATGCGAGTAAGAAGTCGGCTACGAACGAAGTACGTTCACGCCGCGAGGGTGGGTCTCGACCGGTGGTGGCGGTCGCCACACCCTCGGCGGAGGGGGCGGACACGTCGTCCTCGGACTCGTCGTCTTCCCCTTCGTCCTCAGATTCGGACGCCAAGTCGGCGGGAAACGAATGACCGTTGGAGCTGGTCGTCCGAAGCTCACAACGGCAGCCTCGGCCAAGTGGGTCAAGAGGACGAACCAACCGTGCCGGATACTGCGGCGACCTAAGGGAGTCCGCCCACCTCGGGTAGGACTCCCCAAGAACGTAAACCCACGTCCGGTCATCGCGGTGCTGGCGGGTGAGAACTTCCAGGTGGCTGGACGGGTGCAACTTGCCCCCGGCCGCGCCTGTTGTGCCCGTATCGTACTTGATACCGGGTCAGGAGCCTCCTTGATACGCAAGTCGCTATTACCAAAGGAGGTGAAGCTCCAACGCTGGAGGTCCAAAGCTGACCATCTGATCGATATCAATGGTGGGGTACTTCCCATCGTCGGTGCCGTGACCCTACCAACTAGGTTGGGGACCCATGAGGTCGACGTGACCTATGGAGTAGTTGAGAATATATCGGTACCCCTGCTTCTGGGTACCCCCTATGTTGTTACACAAGTGCCTTTGATTTGTGGCCCTGAGTATTGGGTCAGGTTGATGAATGGGGAAACCATCCCCATCCTTGGTAAGGGAAAGTCTGTGGCTCCTGTGACAGTCTCACAGTCGAAGCCTGTTTGTTCTGTGAGGGAAGGGTTTACTGCTACCCTGCGTTTAGCCCGTAAAGTCACGTTGCACCCCAACTCGGTGGCGCACGTTGACGTTGTAACTGATTATACGGGGAACGGGTTGGTGCACCCTTACCCCCGTCTTGCTCGCAAGCACCAAGTGCATGTTGCCCTTGGCACGATGGACTCCAAAGCCGGAGTCCCGTGGAGGATCCAGGTGATGAACCTGAGCTCGTCGCCCAAGTACTTCAAGTCGGGAACCAAGTTCGGCTATATCGACCAATAAGAGGGACCGGTAGTAGCGGTCACCCTCAACGCGGGCGCAAGTAGCGACCCGAAGTCCGGAAAGGAGAAGCATCAAGCCAAGTCGGCCGCCTCTCCTCGGCCCCATGTGAACATGGAGGGTGTCCCACCCAGGTTGAGGGTTCAAGTTGAACGCCTCTTGGACCAATACCACAAGTTGTGGGATGGTCAATTGGGACTCATGAGAGCCACCCAACACCGGATCGAGTTGAAGCCCGGTGCACCCCCTATACGCCAACAACCGTATAGGGGAGGACCTCTTTCAAGGGCCCTCGTCAAGGAGCAAGTTGCTCGCATGGAGGCCCTCAATGTGATCGAGGCCAGTAACGCCGAGTGGGCGAGTCCGGTGGTTATCGTCCCCAAAGTTGATGGGACCCCCCGGTTCTGTATCGACTACCGTAAGCTCAAAGAGAGCACGGTGAAGGACAGTTATCCTCTACCTAGGATGGACGACTGTCTGGACTCTCTGGGGGAGGCGAACGTGTTCTCTACCCTGGACTGTAACGCGGGGTACTGGCAAATTCCCATTGCCCCGGAGGACAGGCATAAAACTACCTTTACCTGTCACTGTGGTACCTACCAGTGCAAGCGTCTACCGTTTGGCCTGTGTACTGCGCCGGCAACTTTCCAGCGCGCTATGGACATGATTCTGGCCGGAGTACGGTGGCAGATCTGTCTCGTGTACCTAGACGATATCATTGTGTTCTCCCGAAGTCCGGAGGAACACATTGGCCATCTTGGCCAGGTGTTCAAGCTACTTGCTGACGCCGGTGTGTCACTGAAGGCGAGTAAGTGCCACCTCTTCACTCAAGAGGTGGAATACTTGGGACATGTTGTCCGTCCGGGGCGTCTCAGTGTCAACGAGAAGAGCTTGAGGGCCATCCGTAAGGCTCAGTACCCCCGGACCCAGACCCAGATGAGGAGCTTCCTCGGGATGTGTAACGTGTACCGACGTTTCACCAAGGGCTTCGCCAAGGTGGCGAAACCGTTGAATGAGTTAGTGAGCTCAACGCTACCGAAGAACCTGCCTCCCCCAAGGCGGGTGGAGCAGGAATCCTTTGAGACTCTTCGGGACCTTCTGCTGAAGCCCCCTATCCTGGCTATTCCCAGGTTGGGAGGCCACTACATCCTGGATGTGGACGCTAGCTACGACCAACTTCGTTGTGTGTTGCTTCAGCAGCAGCCGGACAAGGAGTACTTGCCCGTGGGATACTTCAGCAATGGGCTGAACTCGGCCGAGAAGAAGTACGGAGTCACCGAGTTGGAAGGACTCGCAGTGGTGTGGGCGGTGACGTCACTTCGTCACTACCTAGAGGGTGAGAAGTTCCTCATCCGCTGTGACCACCGCGCGTTGCAGTTCATCTTCAAGACGGACT
This sequence comes from Pyropia yezoensis, assembly GCA_009829735.1. Classification (NCBI taxonomy): domain Eukaryota; phylum Rhodophyta; class Bangiophyceae; order Bangiales; family Bangiaceae; genus Pyropia; species Pyropia yezoensis. The sequence continues at coordinate 22,260,816 of CM020620.1, forward strand.
GTACGAACACGCGTCTCAACCTGTGGAAGGTGCGACTGGCACCCTTCAACTTTGATATTGAGTACCGACCTGGCAGGCAACATGCCCTTGCCGACGGCATCTCTCGGGTACCCACCGAGGGGCTGGACACTAACCCAGTTGATGAGGACATCCCCATCGTGGGGGTAGTCACGCGCTCGGGTCAGGCGTTGAACCCCGAGGCGCCAGGGAACAAGAAGTACTTGCCCCTGTCCCTGGACGCGGTGGTGAAGGCCCAGGCCGAGGATCCCTTCTGCAAGTCGCAGAGGGATACACTGGATACAGTGGCGGAGACGCGGTTCTCTCTGGGAGACGATGGCCTCCTCATGAGGAGGGGGGTATTCCAGGGGACCGAACAACTTGTCGTCCCCGCATCCCTCAAGGACAGTATCCTTGAGAGGGAGCATAACGCTCCCACAGGTGGACACCTGGGGTCTAGTAAACTGTACCAGACCCTGAGGACCAGGTACTACTGGCCGTCCATGGTGGTGGACATCTACAGTTGGGTGGCTGCCTGCACAAGTTGTGCACAGAACCGTCTGATGGAACGGCGGCCTACTACGGCTATGCTATTGTTCCCGGCCAAGGAGCCCTTTGCCGCGTTGGCGATGGACATCCTTGGGCCACTGCCAGTGACCGAGGAGGGCAACCAGTACCTCCTGGTTATCTGTGACCGCTTCACGAAACTTACGTGAGCGATCCCACTGGCAGAGATCACGGCCATGTCGGTCGTGTCAGCCTTCCTAGATCACTGGGTTGCCGCGTATGGCATCTCGGATAGTACACTATCGGACAATGGACCGCAATTTGCGTCTGCACTGTTTCAGGGAGTGCTGGATATGTTGGGGGTGCGGGCAAACTATGCCACCCCCTACCACCCACAAACTAATGGGCAGGTGGAGCGCTTCAACAAAACTATTGCTCGGCAGCTGCGCCACTACGTGAGTGAGCACGTGAAAACGTGGGACCAATACATTTCTATTCTTACCACTGCCTACTATTCGCAGGTTCACTCATCTACCGGGGAAGTACCCCTCGCTTTTGTGACCCCCCGTCGCGTGCGGTCTATTGCCGTGCGGCGGCCGCTCCCAACTAGGGAGGATAGTGGCAAGACGCCTACTCCTACTGAGAGTAAGGCGGAGTTCGCTGCTAGGCTCGAAAGCCTCATCCCTAAAGTCAGGGCTGAGATGCACAAAGCGCAAAAGCGCTACAAGCGTACTTTTGACAAAAAGGTGCGCAACGCCAAGCATGTCCCCGAGCAGGGTGACTGGGTATTGGTCCACTCACACACCCCAACTGGGGGTAAGTTGGTATTCCAGACGAAGGGGCCGTTCCAGGTCCTTCGTACAGATGGGCGGCGCTTCACCATCGAAAGTGACGATGGGGTCCGCACAGTGAACGGACAGGACGTGGTCAAAGTTGCACCACCGCCTGCAGGCTACCCAGCTTGGGCGCGTGCGTTGGAAGCGTGGCGCCTCCCCTCACTGCCTGCGGCCAAGCAGGGCCCGCAGGAGTACGTGTTCGATAAGTTCATCGACCACGGCTGGGATGAGGACACTAACCGCCTCATGTTGAGGGTGCGTTGGTTCGGCTACAAAGCCAAGGATGATACATGGGAGTATGTGGAAGACCTTCCCGCTGAGAAGGTCCGGGCATACTGTGCCCGGAATGAGATTGACCCTAACAGCCCCCCCTCAACGTGAGTGAAGGCCGAGCAACAGTGCCAAGAGAGTGCTTCAAGTCGAAGTGGTACGCAGAGTGGCTTTTAAATACAGCCCTAACCCTCACACTCTCACAACAAAGGCAGCTGCCAACTAGGCATGCATGCTAGACTCTCCGACCCCACGGCCCTCGCCCTCACGTGGAGGCGAGCGGCGAGACCCACGGCGATAACGCCCCCCACCAGTCGGTGGGGCCGGCGACTCCAAGTCGGAACCGTCGCGCCCCTCACGGTCGCGCAAGTGGCGACGACCACGGCTGCTCTTCTGCTTAGTCTTGCGCGCAAGTTGGCGACGCAGACGCCGGACCGACTCCGACTCTGACGGAGAAGATGACTCCGAGACGGAGTAAGACAACTCGTCTTCCGACACGGAGGGAGAGCGCCGGGAGCGTCGGCGACGACGGCGAGGAGGCGAGTATGCCCGGCTCGCACGACGTTTGCCACGCCCAAGTGGGGCTGGTTGGGGCATAATAGCCCCAATGCGAGCCATCTCGGCCGTCATAAACTCCGCCACCGACTCGCAACTCGCGGTCGCCACTGCAGTACGAACGCGCTCCTCAAGTTGAGGAGTCTCGGAAGTTTGAAGGGTTGCGGTCGACGCGGCCAACCAGGAAATGGTGCGCACCAACGTGGTTATCATCATCTCTGAGGTTAGAGGCGTGGGCGGTAACACCAACTTGGGGTATACCGTCAGGAGGGTGGCCCCCAAGTTGGGGGACACCGGGGTGGACGACTCAACGGCCACGATAATCGGGATGTCCCCGTGCGGCTGGTGGAGGACAGGAGGAAGCGGAGGGGCACGCCGAGGTGGCGGGACCCGGGTGTAACTGCGACCCCGACTTGGGGCCCCCGCAGTGGGTTGAGTCACATGGTCATCATGTGAGGGCACGGCCATAACTATGGCCTTGTCCGGGGGTGGCGCAGTGTGGCGATGCACCCCCGGGGCATACGGGTAGTCCCCGATACCCAACCCCTCTCGTAGGACCACACGGCCGTCGCGAAGTTCACGAGCGACCCATACGAACTGGCGAAGTGCGCCATCGTCCTTGGGCCCACGAGTGGGGCAGCGGAACTTGTGCTCGATGCTCTCCCACTCGATAAACTTGTGGAGGCGGAGCATCTCCTTAAGTAGAGTGAGTTGTCCTGATGAGCACCCCTCAGCAACTAGCTGAGGGGTGAGCTGTTCCAAACCTTGGATAAGCCGGAGGGGGAGATGCCAGAGCATCCCCCGCCGCTGAACCCAAGACACCCAGGTCGACATGACCTCGAGGAGCCACTGGGTGGCCAACATGGCCCACACCAGGTGATCAGGGCCAGCCGTCAACATGACGGAGCCGAAGTGGTCAAGCAACCGTGGCAGCAATGCCGGGAACCCGTAGGGGACCTCAACTTGAGGCCACCACTCGGGCTTCTTCGGATAGTACTGCTCCTTACTGGCAGAAGACTGCTGAGGAAACTCAAGTTGAGCCGAGGTCACCAAGTAGGGACCTCGCCGGAAGTCCTTCTCCATCCGCACATCAAAGTGATGAGTGTGCGGATCGGCCTCGTGAAGGTACAGGGGGCAAGTTGCCACCGCGTCCCAAGTAAAGGTTGGCAAGTCGCCGGGATCCGGGATAGTTCCCCCGCGGTCCATCATGGCCTTGGCCCGCTGTACGTCTTCGACCTCCTCATCGTCCAGGAAGGCAAACTGGTCCGTCCTGAAGCCGGCAGGGAACCCGACCCTACGGGGATACTTCTCCCGTAGGCGGTCCCATACCCAACCCATCGCTGCGCCAAGTCGGCCACAGCGACGAACAGTCAACCCCTCTTCATACAGAGGCCATGCGGGGTAAAACCACCGCCCCAAGGCCTCACGCGGGACAACTTGTCCCGCCTCCGGGGGAGATTCCGCCGTCAACCCAAAGCCTGGCGATGCGGGAGTCCCATCCCCCGGAGCGATCGCGGAGCCCCCGCCGGAAGTCCCGGCGGGCGCTGCACCGTAGGAGGTGTCCTCCATACGTTCATCGAGAGAGTCCATCTCCACCCCCGGGGTCGCAATGGCTCTCCCCGAGTTGGGGAGAGACGCCCTGGCTACAGCAGCACGAGCCCCGCCTCGAGTTGAGGGTGGCTCGGATCGTGGGTAGACGGGTGGCCTCCCCAGCGTGGGGCGGCCCAGTGGAAGGTGAAGGGGAGGTGGTGGTGATGGTGAAGTGCGAACCGGGGAGAGCAAGCTGCCGAGTGGGCAAGCTTGAGGAGGGGGGCGGTCAACGTGACCGCCTCCACATCCGCGTTACGTACTCAAGGGGGGGACAGCAAGTCGCGCCCCCTACGCCGAGACGTGCGTTTACGCACCCCCTCACAGGGCCGACCGGGTCGGTCGGAACTGAGGAGAGGGGAGTGTTGCAGTAATGACCCCCAGGTAGGGGGGCAACACGTGCCATGCAAGGGGCGGCAGGCCGCTAGTCTGATCCGTTCCTCCCCCTGCATTTGGGTCCGTATTCCCTAAGTTTGGGATAGTTAGCTTAGTAGTAAATCCAACTTGGATTTGAGGGTTTTCTGCATTTATCGTCTTGAATTTTCGTGTGGTCCGGTGGGCAGGTGCTGGGGTGGGAGATTCTGAGTGGCGAGATTCTGAGGGGACCCTGGGGGGATAAGGGGAGGGACAGCGGGGCCTGGCCCTACGTCCCCGTCCCGACCAAGAAACTGTTGGACCACACACCATCCTCTTGTTGGTCAGTGGGGGGTTTGCCCCACAACAGGGACCGAGTGTGTGCGACTTGCACTTCTTCCGGTTCCCCCGACACGGGAGGCAGCCCTTGTACACCGCCCCAACTTGGGTGCCGTATGTGTAAGTGGTTTTTGCCACAGTAGCTGCCGCCCGTTCTCCCGGCACGCAAGGGGAGAACGGGTAGAAGTACCCTGCCGTCGGAGGTTCGGGAAGACACTTGGGGAGAGCGCGTGCCCTACTCGTTTCCCGGGTCAGAGGATTCCTTGGAGGTCTCGATCTCCAGGTCAAAGTCCCTAGAAGCCTCCTTGGTCAGAGCCTCCGTGATACTCTGTAAGGTCGCCACCCAGATTGCGTGTACCTGTGCCTTGTTCGCCATGGAAGGCGCGCGCTGGTCAGCCCAGTTGACTTCCTTCGCAAACACTAGCCCTTGACGCTTGAGCTTCTCCTGCAGGTCCTTTGGGATGGTCGGGCACTGGTAAGACATCGTCGGCGACCGGAACCACTGCAGTTCGCTGCATGTGTTTCACGCATTTCAACCCCTTTTGAAATGCAACAATTGCAGTGAAGTGTCTGCATTTCAACAGGACTCAAGAGCCGTGAAAGTCACGCTGTACAGGGATTATGCATCCGCGCACACAACGCGATGCAGAGCGAATTGCACAGAAAACATGCAGTGACTTGAATAGGCATCGCAAGGGGTATCCGGCAGCAGCCGAATGCCCGCCCGCTTTCTTCCGGTCCATGTGGAGTTGTTGGTTGATTTTTGTGTACTTTCTATTATTTTATTCAAATGGTAGTTGAGTGCACGTCGCACGCCGGCGAGTGCAAATAGTGCACCGCGGCGGGCCACCTCGATCGCCGAGATCCTGCGCACAGACACCGACACCGACACGGCCACATGCGGTGTCCGTGCTGGGGCAAATTGCCGGTGTCTGGCGTGCGCCAGACAAAGGGCCCAGACGCAGTGTCTGCGCCTCGTGTCTCCGCCTGGTGGGCTCCAGACATGGGCGATCTCGACAGCACCCGGCCCCCGCACCCCCACACCTGCGGTCGCCGCTGCCCACTGCCTCCACCACCGTCGTCGATACCGGCACGGCCGCCGTCTCCACCACCGCAGCCGCGACCGCCACCACCACCGCCACCGTGGCCGCCACCGACGCCGCCTCTTCCGCCCTGGCCGCGACCGCCTCGCCCACCGCAGCCGCGGACGCCACTGCATCGGCCACAGTGCCTGCCACCACCTCCGCCACCGTGGCCGCCACCGACGCCGCCTCTTCCGCCCTGGCCGCGACCGCCTCGCCCACCGCAGCCGCGGACGCCACTGCATCGGCCACGGTGCCCGCCACCACCTCCGCCACCGTGACCGCCACCGACGCCGCCTCTTCCGCCCTGGCCGCGACTGCCTCGCCCACCGCAGCCGCGGACGCCACTGCATCGGCCCCGGTGCCCGCCACCACCCCCGCCACCGTGACCGCCACCGACGCCGCCTCTTCCGCCCTGGCCGCGACCGCCTCGCCCACCGCAGCCGCGGACGCCACTGCATCGGCCACGGTGCCCGCCACCACCTCCGCCACCGTGGCCGCCACCGACGCCGCCTCTTCCGCCCTGGCCGCGACCGCCTCGCCCACCGCAGCCGCGGACGCCACTGCATCGGCCACGGTGCCTGCCACCACCTCCGTCACCGTGGCCGCCACCGACGCCGCCTCTTCCGCCCTGGCCGCGACCGCCTCGCCCACCGAAGCCGCGGACGCCACTGCATCGTCCACGGTGCCTGCCACCACCTCCGCCACCGTGGCCGCCACCGACTTCGCCTCCCCCACCCTGGCTGTGACCGCCTCGCCCACCGCAGCCGCGGACGCCACTGCATCATCCACGGTGCCTGCCACCACCTCCGCCACCGTGGCCGCCACCGACAACCATCGTCCCGCCTCTACATAGAGGGCATGCGAGGCGTGGGTTGCGAGTGGGGGGGGGGACGAACGGGGGGGAGACGAAATGGGGAGGGGAGGGGGGGGGGGGGGGGGGGGGGGGGGGGGAAGGGGGTCGCAGGAAGGAGACTCGTCACGGAATGCGGTTGAGTGCGATAAACATGTAGAGATGCAATACCATGCACAGATATACTAGCAAGCAAAGGACACACCATCACGCGTCGCCACCGTCCTCATCATGGTCCTCACTCACACTCGCCCCGCCACTTCCACCATCCTCCCCACTCTCGTCATCCTCCACACTCTCGCCATCCTCCACACTCACGTCGTCGTCCGCACTGCCAACATCATCCATACTCTCCTCGCCCCCTTTCTCTTCGTCGCCCTCCTCATGACTCGCCTCCTCACATCCGTCCTCCTCCTCCTCACCATCCTCCTCACCATCCTCCTCACTATCCTCCTCACCATCATCCTCACCGTCCTCCTCATCGCCTTCCTCCTCCTCATCGCCTTCCTCCTCCTCACCGACTTCCTCCTCCTCGTCGGCACTGCCCTCCTCCATCTCCACATCGCCCCCGGAGCTGTCATCATCGCCGTGCTCCCCCACATCTGCCTCCCACGTTGCATCACTGTCCTCCTCTTTCTCCTGGACGACCTGCACATCATCCGCGGGCTCCAGCTTCACCTTGACCTGCGCCTTCCGGATGCTCACCGGCTGAGCAGACATAAGGCGCTGACGACGGAGCTCATCGCGCGACGTCGGCGAGACCGCAACGGATGTCGGGGTCACCAGCACGACGTCCTCGTCTGAGGTGAAGTCTGACTTCTCTTCAATGGAGGAGTCCCCCAACAGAAGCAAAGCATTCTTCTGCTTCATCTCATCACCGTTGAACTTGCGCTTCGCGCCACGCCTGGCGGAAAACGTACGCGGCCCCAGTGTCACCTCTGGGTCCTTGAGGGAGGCGCAGTCGTCCTTGTCCACGCCGGTCTCAAAAAGCCGCACCCAGACGCAGTCCGGCGAGCTCGCCGACTCGAACAGGGCCGCCAGTTCTTCACAGAATACAGCCCTGTGGGACGGGGTCAACCCACCAAAGACATCCTGCATCCCCTGCTTCGTGTACGCTTGCAAGAGGAGCTGGGAGCGGACCTGTTGCAGAAAGAACGAACAAAAATACAAGGAAGCGACATACCAACCAAGGCACGGGGTCCAAGACAGGAGAGTACCAAGCACCACACGACGACGAAGCGTTGTCCGTCAGCCACACCATGCATGTTGCACACAGCCACCTGCACGAGTCCAGTCACTTGCCCAAGACACAATTGCAACAAGTTGCAGGACAACACACCACAACACAACAATATACAGAATGAGGCAACACACACAACAACATACCTTGGCCACTATGATTGCCAACTGACAGAGGCGCAAGCGCAACACCACGCGGCCCTTGTGGATGGCGGTCGTCTTGGCCTCGTCAATGTCCAAGTTCCGAATGAACTCCGCCGCCAACTGGTACAGGGCATGGCGACCCTTTTTCGTCTTGAGGTACCGTCGGCCGCGCAGCCACCACAGCGCCGCCTTGGCCTTTGCCTCTTCCAGCCGCTCCGCCTCCTTCTCCTCCGACTCCTTGACTTTCCTCGGCTTCGGGGCACACCCTGCGGTCTCAATCCACTGCGTGTAGTACTGCCACCGTTGGAAGACCCAACGCGTGAGCGCACCGTAGGTTTAGGAGCGCGCCTGCGTACACAGGGCGAAAACGTCGCTCACGCGCCGCTTCCCCTTAGTTTCCTTTTCGCCTTCCTTAGTCTTGCGAGGCTTACGAGGGACGGTTGCAGCCACGGTCCGTCCCAGCTCCTTGTCGCGCCTGAGGCTAGCCGGGGCCGCCGCCATTATCGACGCCAGATACATCGCCTCGGCGTCCTCCTGGCAGAGGAAGACGTCGTCGGCGTCCTCCGGCGCCGCCAGAACAGACCATTGTTGACCCGCGCTGACACCTCCGCGCGGATGGCAGCGGCCAGGACAAGGCCCACCTTTTCCTCGGGGTGACGGGCCGGGCCCTTGCCCTTGGAAGAGGTCCTCCCCACGTAAGAGGTTGCACCACTGGTGGCGGCACCCGCAACAGCAGGCTTGGGGCGCGGTCTGGCCGGTGCCACAGCGGCAGCGGCGGGCTGTCGCTTCTTGCCTGCCACTGCATTGCGTTGCCCCCGGATCCTCCCCCCCACCTCACCCATTCCGCCCACGACTGCCGGCGCGAGACGCTTGAAGGCGCTCACGGGCGCACCTGCCACCAACGCGTACCCCCCCCCAGCCGTGCTGGCACGAGCACGGGCCCCACTGGCAGCTGCAGGACAAGCCGGCGTCGACACCGCGCGACGTTTTGCGAGGGGCTCTGCTGTCGACGACGGTGTCACCGCAGCGGGTCCGGAGGGCGGCTTTCGCGCGGATGCGCCGGGTGGGGCGCCCACAGCGGGAGCCTTCCTTTTCGCCAAAGTCTTGCGGCGCTTTAGGGGGCGCGGGGTAGCGGGCGGGGTGGTGGTCCGCTTGTCCTGCGCGGCAGCCTCGGCCGACACCGCGTCCTCGGAGTTGCTGCTTGAGCTGCTGGAGCTGGGGGACGTCGACTGGAGCTTTGCCGGCGGTGGCTTCTTGCGCTTGGAGAGCTTCTCGGCCGTTTTCACTTTCTTGACGGAAGCCTTTGCTGGACGACGGGGGTGCTTGAGTGTGCTGCCCCCCGCATCAGCGTCGGGGACCGCCCCCCCGCCAGGGACAGCCTTCCTCTTCAATTGGGTTGCCAGAGGTCGAGGTGTCTCCTCGAGAGTAGCCTGAGGGCCGTCGGGGGGGCGAGGGGGGGGGGGGGGGGGGGGGGGGGGGGCGGAAACGGGAGCGCACAGTCCGGAACAGAATTCGTGGAGCGCAAGGGGCTGGGAGTAACACGAGCGACGTGTTAGAACCAGTTGTATGCAAAGCGATGCAGGCACATGCACATCGAAGCACACAGGGGCGCGTACGAGAACAAAAAAAAATAGGCTTTGAAGGCGCACCTGTTTCTTCTTTCTAAACACCGCCTTGGCAACGCGGCGCGGGGGTGTCACAGGAGCCTCTTCGTCCGTGTTGACCTGCTGATGAAGTGAGATGCTTGAGAGGGGGGGGGGGGGCGGGGGGGGGGGGGGGGGGGGGGGGCGGGCGAGTGGGGGCAGCAGACCAGCATATTGGGGACAGAGACAGATATGAAAGTCAGTACCACCGATACCCGTGGATTCACAACGCGCTGCAAACAAAGACATGACAAGAACAGGGCGTCCAGTGTGCGTCAACACCGTGATACACGCGGAGACAAGACCTTGCGCATACCTGTTGCTTCTTGGTGCGGCGTGGAGACGCAGCCGGGGTTGCCTTCGACGGGCGGCGGGGAGGGGCACGTGGCGCTCCGCTTCCCGTGCTCGGCTGGCGGTTGAGGACGGGGGGTGGGGGCGACGCGTAGGAAGGGGGATATATGGTGGGGGGGTGACGGTAAGATGCAGTCAACATGGAGACGGAGGAGGGCGTCAGTATCAAGTGAATAAAGCACCGGGTCGTGCGCTGCACGTACATGCGAAGGACTCAGCACAACAGCGTAGAACGGTAAAAATAGAGCACCCTCCTCAGTTGGCGTACCTGGTTTGGCACGGGGACCGGCTTGGTCACTTTGCGCCTCCCTGCAACAGGAGTCGCCTGCAACTGACGGCGAAATGATGCTTCCGCGGGCGGGTCATAATCGGTGGTTGCCTGATGGGCGTGGCGGAGGGGGGGGGGGAGGAGGCAAAGAGGGCGAAGAGAAAGAGCGGGGTGGCCACCAGAGCGAGGGAGTGGACAGTCAGCGCACTGTACTTCACTGCACTGCAACTTGTCCGACAGAGTGTACTGTATCCCACTGCACTGCAACCTGCCCGAACCCAGTCAGGATATCAATGGAGAGACCGAGCGCCATCTTCTTACCGTCCTCTTCCCTTTTCCGACTTTCTTGGGACGCAGGGGCACCTTCCGCCCACCTGCCTTCGTCGTTGTCTGCTTCACACGAGACATCCACGACGAGAGAAATTCATTGTGCAGGAGCGGGACAAAGCCCACCAGGCGCGTCAGACACCGACGTCAATGTCAGCGTGGTGAAGCTGGAGCACCGTCATTGAGAGTGGCAACACGAGACGTCAAAACACACTGTCATGCAGATAGATTCCGGGTCATACAGGACAAACATACCTTCACGGTTCCTGGCGAGGGGGTATCCGACCTCAGCCGGGACCGAGGGCTCGGGGAGTTCCTGTCCATCGCAAGTGTGTCGGGTTCTGACCTGGGGACATCAACAGGCGGAGGACCACCATCGTCCGCGGTCTCATCACCGGCGGGGTCACCCGCGGCAGTACCTTCACCACCTGCGCCACCGTCACCGTCGCCGGCGTCCAGCCGGCCAGCACCAGCACCGCCAACGCATCCTGCAGGCGCGTCACCTGTAGATCCAGCGCCGTCACCAGCGCCGTCGCCACCAACCCCCACACTGGCGCCAGCCTCTTGATCCGCTGCCGCACCGTCTGCGCCACATCCCTCGCCTTGGTTCAGCGGCAGGGGTTGGGCGCTCGCGGCGCGCGCTGCACGCAACGCGTCCGTCTCCCCGTCCGGGGTCAGCGTCGTCTGCTTGAAGCCCATCTCACTATCGTCCGTGTCCGTGAAGGGTCGCCCGGGCGGCCAAGCCGTCGTAGCCACCGTCCCCAGAAGCGGTGTCGGCACGGCCGGCGCCACAGCCAAGGGTGTGACCGCCGCGGGCTTTTCGAAAGCCTGCCGCAGTAGAAGATTGGCGGCCAGCGTCGCTGCCGCCTCCAGGCGATCTGCCTCGGCACCGGCGAGCAAGGCAGCGTCGGCGGGCGACTGGGGTCCCACGATGGGCGAGCCTCGCGGGGTTGTCGGCGCCGTAGCCGCAGACGTCGGCGGCGCCGGCACAGTGGCCGTGGATGGCAGGGCCGACGTCGTGGCGGGGCTGGTACCCGCCGTGGTAGCCGAGGGGGGCGCCACAGAGGTTGGCGGCGCCGGCACGGTAGCCGTGGATGGCAGCGGCGACGAGGCGGCGGAGCTGTCACCCGCCGTCGTTGCCCGGCGCGCCACCACCGGAGCCGCCGCTGTCGAAACGCCCCCCGGAGTGGCCGCCGCCGGGATCTCCGGGATGGCCACCGGGCCCGCCGTCGCAAGGGGCGCCGCCGTCGCAGCGGGTGGGCGGGCCGCCGCCGCCGAAGTCGGTGGTCGGGGAGCCGCCGACGGGATCGGTGGTCGGGGCGCCGCCGTCGGGTTCGGTGGGTTGGGCGGCGCCGCCGTCGGGATCGGTGGGTTGGGCGGCGCCGCCGTCGGGATCGGTGGGATGGGCGGCGCCGCCGTGCTCGGTCTGGCGGGCGAGGGCACGCGGGTGACGGGCACCTCGATCGCACTTGGCGCCACGGGCGTCCTTGACGCCAGGTTCCCCGTTGCGTTGGTGGGCGAGTGCGGGTGCGTGGCTCTCGGGGGGGAGGCTGTGGGTGCCTGCGGGGAGGGGGGGGGGGTGGAGATCGTTCGTCGCGGGGGGGTCGTGGTCGACATTGCGCGAGTGTGGTGGCTGGCCCTGGTAGTGGGTGCGCTTCTCTTCACCGTGCATGCACAGGGCCCCTCGGGGAGGCGGACGCCGCGTGGACACGTGCAAAAGCTGTTGGATCCGTACCCACAGTGTATAAAGCTCACTGTCGCCGTCTGTGTGGCCCTGCGACTCATGGCACCTTGTGCCACCTGTTGCCGTGTGCTGTAATGCGTGTGTGCGAGGGATTCCTGGACCTGCAGCCTCACACTGCATCGGCCCACGGGCCCTGTGGGAGCTGGGCAGCGGCTGGGTGGGTAGAAGGGTGCGCGGGCGTGTCGCAGAGGGGGCGGGGAGGTGGATCGGGGGGGGGGGGCGGGGGAGGGTGTGGCCGTGCTCAGTCACTGTGCGGCAGGTGGGGAGAGGGGAGTGTTGCGAGAGGGGCGAGATTGTGTGGTGCGTTGGATACGTGGCGTACAAGCAGACAACGTGGTCGGCCGCTCTCCATGGCCTCCGCAGCGACTGCGGCCACAGAAGCTCTTGCAGGTGGCCTTCAGGTGGTGGCGGATAGATGTGATTGGGCATAGGCACAGCCAAAGCGTGCCTCAGCAGTGGCGTCAACATCCCCAGTTGTTCAATTTCAGAAAGAGGAGCCCTTGCAAAGAGCAGATATTTTAAGTCTCCAACAACACTTCGCGCTTGCACAAGTAACTGATGAAACCCTGAAACAGGTTTTTGATAAGTCTAAATGATTCGTCAGTTGTGTACCTATGACGGGGATGGTTCGCATGTGTACTGCTGCGTCCAGCCAACCAGAGCGCGACCGTGTGCATTCATTTCTGACGTGTACATACTTCACGGTTGAATATACTTTTACAATACATATTGGTTTTACATGATTTCTGTTTGTGCTGGGACGTACTTGGGCGCACAGCAGTCCTCCAGGTGCGTCAAAGAACTTCAACGGATCACGGCACCACCAACGCGAGACGGCTTGAGGAAGGACGACCACACCTGGCGCACGATCCGTGGATTGCGCGATCAGTGCCGTGTCTGAGCCTCAGAACGCAAGTTTTTAGCACACGAAACGCTTGCACAAGCAGCGAGGACAGTGTCCGAGGAGCGAGGGGGGAGCTGCGTGAGGAGTCGTGCACACGGGGGCTCGTAGGGAGAGGGGTGTGCGAGGGAGGAGGTTTGCGGCGGCGCTGTGGAGGGGAGTGGCGGGGGGGGGGAAGGCGGCGGGGTGGGCCGAGGGGGGAGGGGGGGGGGGGGGGGTGGAGGGAGAGAGGGAGCTCGGTGGAGGGCGGGGGAAGGGGGGGGGGGGGGGGGAAGGGGGAGGGTGTGTGAGGAGCTTCACGTCATGCCTCACATTGGCATCCGCAATCACGCAATTGCACGGCGGTACGCCTCGCCGCTGACATTGACCTCGGCGACTGTGTCATTGCGCGGCGTGCCGAGTCCGGTGGGGCACGCGTCCGCAAGGCTGGCGTCGTGCGCGTCGTCGTTCATCATCTTCACCATTGTCTGCTCACCCGTAACCCGTGCAGCTGTCACGTTGCAGCGCGTTGCAGTGTGCCTTACAGAGATTTGCACGGTGTTGTGATCGCCTACCTCGTGCGATGATCGGTTACCCTGTGGACGGTTGTCCGGACGAGTTTGTCCATGCCATTCTTCTTGGTCGTCATCTCCGCAGGCGACATACGTTTTCGGAGCCGGCACAAGTGGAGGTGCTGCTGGCGACTGGCGACACCGGCGGTAGCGACGTAGACGGTAGCGGTGAGGCTGTGGCTGTCGACGGAGTCGTCCGTCATGGTAGCTGCGCCGATGCTGGAGGAGGCGACGCGTGTGGCAGCGGAAACGAGGACAGGGGATCGGATGATGAAACAAGCTCGGTCGGGACAAGTGACGGGGAGAGCAGTGAGTCAGGACGGAGTGCGGCCGGCGTTGCAAGTGGTGGCTGCAATGACGTGTCAGTGGACGATGTAAGAACCAGAGTCGACGGAGTCCCTGTGGAGGAGGGCGAGTGTAGCACGACAAGAGCGCTTGGGACAGCGGGCTGCGCCGACCCTCTTGACGATATGGAGGATCGTGCTCGGTATGAGCTGTACTCTCTCGCCGCCCGTCATCACCCTAGGGAGGTGGACATTGGAGCGGGCGACCTCGGCAGCTCGTTGTGTGGGCAGGTATGGGACCACTACAATGCAGGGCCATGTGTGAGCAACCCGGTGAATCACCCTGCATCATTCGCATCGTCGCGCACGCATGTCTCTGCATTTCGCCCTCCGGCAACAAGACAGTTCTTCTTTCATGCTTGCACCTCCGGCGGCGCAGGTGTGTCCAAGGGCGAGGTCGCCAGGCTTTATCGCCTCTGTCGTCGGGTCGAGGACGGGACCGGTTCAACTACCAGACCAATCAAGGACGTCTTCAAGTCCAAGACTGCCTTAAAAGAGGCGGTTCAGAAGGAGAGAAAGAGACTGTTGCAGCTCCTGGGTTGGATGGAGGCCGACGCGCCAACTGTTCTTGGCCCTCAGCGCATCATTTTCCGCAGTGGCATGCTTGAGATCATGAAGGCCATCGCATCGGCACCTGCAATTCGGTGGGAGCGTGGTGGCGAAGGTTGCAACTGTCGCGAGGGTGTGCGCTACGACTATGCCACGCAATGTGATGCAGGCAACGACGAGGACGAGACTGGCGGAGTTCAGCTCGGGTGCCCGACGTGTACACCTGTCGTTCACGAGAAAGACGGTCCACAACTCTCTCCGACGAAGAACGACGACGTCCTGCGTGATTGTTTCGACGGAAGGGCTTACGGGGCGCAGAGGGCTGACGTCATCCGAGTGCTCGGGGTCAAGGCGCTCATGCTGGCATTGGCCCTTTACTCCGACAGTACCGTTGTCACCACCTCAGGAGGTAAACGAAGCCCGTTGCATCTCAGTCGTGAAGACACTTTACGGTTCGCGTTGGCGAGCTCGTAGCTTGCAGTGGGTGTTCTCGCTTTGTATGTTCTTGTGTGTCGTTGTGTCCCTATGTGCATTGTAGATCAGTGCGGTAGACACTGACTGTATGTCCGCTTCATATCGTATGTGTTGCTGTCCTGAGGTGTCTCTGCATATCCTGTACGATTGAGAATCATGAACCTGTTGTCCCGTGTGCCCGTCTGGGTCACTGTTGCGTACGTTCCGCAGGTGTGGGCTGACTTTCAAAAAACGTCCGCCGCCAACGCCGCCACTGCTCGCGCATAGGTGCTTCAACACACGCTCAAACTGGCTTTCAAGGAGCTGATGCAGGCGAGCCACTTTGGCGTGACTGTGACAATGATGGATGGCACGCAAGGTACTGTATCGCCTCGCGTCGTGCTGTATGTGAGTGACCAGCCTGAGGAGCGAGACGCTGTGTGCCTGAAGCGCCAAGGAACGGCATTTGGTTGTACACCCTGTATGGCGCCAGCAAGCTCCTGCAGTAGACGTTCTGGCGTGCCGCCGAAGAAGCGCAACGTGCTGAAGATGGTGGGCAAGCAACTCAAGGGAGGAAGGATGCGGGGAACGTATGGCACAGGTGTTGTCATCGATGCGATGGAGATGAAATACAGCATTCACTGCATCGTGCCAGCTCTGGCGGCCTGGGCAGGCCTCGGGTCCGGATGCCCTATGCTATACCAGATCTTTGGCTTCGATCGTTTACATGTACGTTCTACACTCGAGTGTGTTAGTTATGTGTCACGCAATGGATTGGAATATATGTCTTTTTGTGATTGTTTGTATGTCTCAGTATGAGTGTGTGTGATCGTGCATCATTGTCTGTGTTGTTGACGTTTCGGTTGGTGTTTTGTTGTGTGCGCTACCTGGACACTGGTGTAACGTTTGCTTGACAGGTGCTTGGTCTTGGTGTGTGTCGCGAGCTGACCAAGGGCGTCTACAATTACTCCAAGGCGACTACGCGCCAAGGCCTTCTTCTTCATGGGACGGACACGGAAACTGTTCGGCACGCAAACAAGAGATTTCTATATGCTTGCCGCACTCATCATGTCCCTTCTGTCTCACCAGGCTGTTTCATTAAGCCTGGGGTTCTGCAAGCAACTCTCAAGGGGAAGGAGCACCGCGATGCCGTGCACTTTCTGCCGTTCGCGGTGGCAGGACTCTTCGGTCGCAATGCACCGGGCCTACGGTACCATGGGATTTTGACCTGGAGCCTCTGTGAGCTGGCCGCGCTTCAGCGGGACATCTTCAACCCAAGCCCGATGACATGGCGGCGTGCTAAGAGCTTGTGCGAGCGGTTATCCGAGTGGATTGAGAATGAATTTCACGGGCTTTTTGGTGAGACCAACACCACCAAGGTGCATCGGACTGTATCTCATCTCAAAGATGAGTTCCCTCTGCGGGGCAATGTGTATGATGGCAACACTGGGCTGAACGAGGCGCTGCACAAGTTCGTCAAGCGGGCTTTCCAACTCACAAATAAGACGCGGCAACATGCAGCGTTGCAGATGGTGCTGGCAGAGAAGATCTCTACGCTTATCGCCCCCCTCGAAGTGGAGCAGAAGGAAGGGAGGCGCGAGGGAAACCGCCGCCGACGTGTCAGGGTCCGAGGCAGGCCATTTGTCGCTGGTGCTCCTGCAGAGGACCTGAACTTGCCCAATCTCTGCGATGCCTTGCAGTGTGGTGCATCTGCCAGTGTCGTCCTGCAGTCGGGCGCTTGGCTGTCCGATGCGGCCGATCGCAAGGCTGACGGGCGTAGGTCAACCGTGTGGGCGGCCGATAATCTTAAAGGTCGTCCTTGGTTTGATTGGGTGCGCTATCGGAGGTCTGACGGGACGGAGCAGTACGGTCGGGTCCGAGTCTTAGTGGCAAGTCTAGCTGGTTCTATGTGTCGAAAGGTGGTCGTTGAACGAGCCAAGGTTGCGACAACCCGCCCTGACTGTCCGTTTGCCGCGTATGGGTGCACGCGGTTGCGCTGGGCACTTCAGCCGGGCTCTGCTGCTGTTGAGCTTGGGGCCATCGACTTGGGCGTCATCACCAAGGTGCTCTGTGTGGAGCATGACTGGGAAGATTGGTTGAGCCGGCATAGCCTCGACGACTTCCCGTCCACGCATCCGATAGATGCCGATGATCTCGAGCCGCGGCGGTTTATAGTCAATGCGTTTGTGCAGTAGAACTGAGTGTTTCTTGTACTCCTGAAGGACAGTGCCTCTGTATGCGTGATATCGTCTGTATTGCCTTGTATTTGCATTGTGTTCTCTTGTTATTCTTTCCTTGCCTTGATCAGGGTCGTGTATTAGTTCGCTTTGCATGTGTTCGCAGAGAAAAGCGGTATATGATATGGAAGCTCTCGACTGGACATGTAGCTCTCGTGACACTGCATGATACGCGTCTTCTTCCCGTTGCTCTTTTTCCGTCTAGAGAGGTGTTCATCTGTGACTTGGTCTCGACAGAAATGGTACCTCGCGGTGAAAGGCAGCGTTGATGTCCTGTTAAGCCGTGATTGAACAGTGACGGAGAGCGATTTCAGGAATGTGTGGTGGGAACTGCTCGTTGTACCTGGAGACGGGGCGGTGAAAGGAAATCACAAATCGTTGTCAGATCACGGAGTGAGCCGTTGTTGTGTGTTGGTGGTACCAAGTCGATTATGCTCTGACTTGGTCGCAGAATCGGTCGGACCCGGTCCCATGAGAGCTCTGAGGGGGGATCGGTTATTCTCAACGTGCGTCAAGTGCGATCTTGTGGCAAGATCCACTGCTCAGATGGCAAGACAAGAGAATCAGAGCTGACGGAGAGGACCTCTGTCGTGAATCAGCTCTGCGTGAGCGCGGGCGCGGGGAACTGCGTAGCCTGGACGGGGTGCCTCCAGGTAGCCCCTGCGTATTGAGCTTTGGACGCGGTGCCGTGACGTCGCTCAAGCACGAATCGCCCCGACGACGGGAACTGGTAGGGCTGGAGCAAATTATCGGACGGGTTCAACCAAGTTGGGAGTGTATTTTGAACGAAGGGGCCGCTCAGTGCTCGTTGTGGAGGAGTTCAGTTTGGTAGAGCCCGAGGCCGCAGCCTGCCTTTCTCCAGTCATCCGCAAGACGTAGGGCTGCGTGGCTTCGAGGCAATCTGAGAATTTTGCATCGCTCTGACATGCACAGACTAACACGGCAGTTCAATGAAATGCATGCATTGCAGTACGAAGGCCGTTCAGTCGTACTTGGTGCACCATTTTGTACTGCAGGGGATTGCAGCAATTGCAAACAGTTGCAGTGTCGAAATTCCAAGATGCAACGCATCGCGCGTGGTTCCGGTCGCCGATGATGTGGTTCTCTTTTTGGCACAGCCAACAAGACCGGAACCGCTGGTTCTTGACCTGCTTGAGGGCAACCAAGGAAGGTTGCTCCTTAGAGATGAAGCCGCCCCACTTGTCTCCTGACACCACGGGCGAGGTCTCGCCAACTGCCAGTACCGGTACAGGGCTGTCACCTCCCTTACACTTGTCGTGTCCGGGACGAACTCGCGACAACGGCTTGGGAGTCGATACCATGGGAGCTTAGAGGGCCTTGGCTTGCCGGTACTTGCCCTGGGTGTAGGCCATCAGCTGCTGGAAGGTATGTTCTTGGTGTTCCTGGTTGTAGTTCTCAGCATCCACTTGAAGATATTCAGGAAGCCCTTCCGAGAAGATTACCTTGAGCCTGTCCTCAGGGCAAACGTTGCCACAAGCCTCGCTCATCTCCCGGACACGGCGGACAAAGGACTCTGGAGTCTCTTGTCGTTCCATGGTTGCCCGGTTCAACTTGCCCACTGCCTTGCGCAGGGAGTCCGCGTCAGTGTAGCTGGACAGGAGCCAGTTGACCGCTTCCGGATAGCTCCCAACGGTACGCCCAACAATGTGTCCGGCTGAGTCTGGGAGAACCTGTGCGAACCGCTGTTCCGCCTCTCCGGTCATGAAGTTAACCAGGAGGTAGAGTGCCTTGCCCTCGGACACATCGTTGTCGTTGCATGCCTTGACAAACCGGCGCAGGAGGGCAAAGATAAGCGCCGGCTTCTTCCCGGAAAGCTTAGGATGTCCCCCGAAGCTCGGCTGCATACGCCGGTTCAGGGATGCCATCTTCTTGGCCATCTTCCGAGTGTACCCTTGGTCTTGGTTCTCCAGCCGGTAGTTGCCCCAATACGTGACCTTGTTCAGGGTGGCATCCCCCACTTGATGGGGAGGAAAGTCAAACTCGACCAGCCTGCGCCGGGTGAGACCAGGGGATGCATCCGAGTCGTATCCCTCCTCAGAGCTGGAGGAACTGGTCTCGCTGGTGCTAGAGCGACGATGACGACGACGCCGCCTCCGGCTGCTCCGGTTACCGGTCTTGGAGCTCCCCGCCCCATAGGATGCCAGGGGAGGAAACGCATGGCCGGTCCCAGGAGTCGAGGTCTCTGGGGGACCGGTAGAACCAGTCACGACGGTGCCTCTGGCACTGCTAGCGCCCACAGGAAGAGGTGTATACACCCAGCTGCCATGTGTAGGTCCAGGAGTAAACACACCAGGGGCTATCCCTGGAAGTTCAGGAGTAGAACCGACAGGAGGGAGACGTATGCTGCGAGCGGACGCAAACGCCGTCGACCCCGGGGTGGCTCCCACAGGAGGAACAGCGGGAGCAACGGGAGCAGGAGGTACTTGGCCGGCTGTAGACTCCAGTCCGCTACCGGGTGTCCCGCCCAGGTCTGCTTCACCCGTAGGGATAACGCCGGGTTAGGCACCGTCCCCCGCGGTGACTAGGCATGCGTCAAGAGACGCGGGGTCTACCCCTTCGGGCACCGTCGTGCCAGGGAGGGTAGCCATGTTGGTCTCTTGACAGCCACAGTCCAGTTGCCTGCGTGTCCAAAGATCGCAAGACCACAAGAGGGGGGTTGGGGAGCCAGGAATGGGATTCCCGTGAACGGGTGCAAATCATTCCCAAACCACAGAAGAGGGCAGAACAGGAACGACCCAACCGCTGCTCCCAAATGTCTCTTCTCAGACACTCCAATCCCCTGCTGCTCCACCAAATATGTGGTATAAAACTCGATCCCCTCAGACACGCGTCAATATCCCTCGGGGGAAAGGGACAGGTGACGCGGAAAGGGGAACTACGAGAGTGGTATGCCTGTTGCCTCACGTGCCTGCTCGCAGAGCAAACAGATACGCACGGTAGTGCACACGGGGAAGAGGAAAGCAAACGCGCAGTTGTCTTTTTCCTGAGGGCGCGGGCCAAGGGCGCCTCGCTGTCCCTCTTAACGTGCATCTGGGGGAGCCTCGGCACGTTGGCCAGGTAGCCCCCCCCCATACCCCCGAGTGGCCCCGACCCGAGTCTAACCTCGTCAGGTTGGGGGCCACTATCACTACTAATTCTATTCCCACTCACTAATCTCACACTCAAATTCTCTCAAATCCAGTCCCTCACAAATATGCAAAAACCCATCAGAAATCCCTCTCACGTGTGGGTAGCGTAGTCCACCGCATCCCAGTGCCGGGCACGGGCCACGGCCGCCAACCATAACCACACGGCGGGCTTGTTCTGGCACCTGGTGCCCTCTGGTTGTAGTCCCGGGTCGGCGCCAAGTCGGGGCCAGGGATGCTACAGTCCCGGCCGCCGACTGCGGGCTCGGCCTCCTCGGCCTACTTCCCGCCGCCGTGTTTGACCCCGTCGATGGTGGCGAGGACTGTGCGCCCGCCTCGGCTTCGCATCCACGTGAGCGTTTCGTTCTGGGGGCACCCCGCTCGCGGTGGGCGTCTTGTGCGCGCTGCCATCCTTTGCCTCTGACACGCTCGAGCGAGCCGTGATTGCGGGTGTGGAGTCGCCGCCCCCTGCCGAGCGGCCCTTGCCCGCTGAAACAGATAGGGCTGTTGTCCCCCCTTCACCCGCCGGTTGCGCAGGGGTGCTTACGGGGGCGCGCTGCTGCCCGGACAGTGGGGGGGGGGGGACTCGGTGGTGAACAAGGTGGCCCTTGTCTATCGCGACGGCGTGGAGAAGTGCGGTGTGAGGGGGCGGGTGCGCGCGATGGCCGTCCCCCCTCCCTGTCCGGCTGTCTTTCTCAAACTTTCTTTTCTTGGGCAAAGTCGGCATGCCATCCTGCAGGCATCCTCCCCCCCCCCCTCACCGACCCCCCCGCCGAGCACCGTCCCGCCGC
Source organism: Pyropia yezoensis (assembly GCA_009829735.1). NCBI lineage: Eukaryota > Rhodophyta > Bangiophyceae > Bangiales > Bangiaceae > Pyropia > Pyropia yezoensis. The sequence goes on from CM020620.1 coordinate 22,281,884, forward strand.
CGCCGCAGTGCGATGAAAATCACGGCTGCCGTCGCTGCCGCCGTCGCGGCTTTCCTGTGGGCCCCTGGCGGCGGCGCCGGCGTCGTCATCTCTGCCGCAACCGCCGCGTCCGTCGCCGCTGTTGCTGACCCCACTGCGGCGGCCGAGGCGGAGCCACCGGCTACGTAACCGGGTCGTGTGTATCTGGAGGGTGTGGCCGTCCTTTCCCCTCCCCGGTTCCCACTCCGCGAGGACCGGCGGTGCGGCAAGAACTGTCTACGGGGCGGTACGCGCCTGCGCGCGTGGGGGGGGGGCGGCCAGAGGCGGCCGAGGCGTGACGGCGGCACGACGACTGGCGGCAACGCCGCGGAGCGTGCGGGGGGGGGGGACCTGGATGCTGGGGGAGCGGTGATTGGAATGGTCCGTCGTGGCGCCGGGCACCGTGCCCGCGTAACGAAGGCGTTCCGGGCGGCCATGTGGGTGGCACGGGGAGCACGGTTTTCGGCGGGCGTGATCAATAAAAAATCAATCCTCCGCCGTCATACGTCCACCACCCAACCCGGCAACTTTGGCAGCTCTTCGAGCCGCCGCCGCTACAGCTCACGCTCACGGCGGCGGAAAGGTGGCGGGGCCTCGTCGTTCGGGGTTTTTTGAGGGGCTGAGGGTTGTGGCGGTCAGTGCACGTCAGCGTGGTGCCTGGTGTCGTGCCCGCGCACGTTGCGAAGCCGCCGGACGGCGCAGCGGGAAGTGGGGAGGCTGACCTCGGTGGATAGGCGGCCACGGTGCTTTCGCGTCGCTCCCCCCTCCACCGCAGCCGCCGCTGACGGCAGCACACCTGACTCTGCGGCTGCCGTCGCGGACCGCTGCGGGAGGGGGGGCGACACCAGTCCCCTCGTCGCCGCGGTGACGACAGAAGCGCTCGGCGGGTTGGTGTCGGCGCTGGCCGCGGACAGCGCTGTGGCTGGTGCTGGCGGCGGACCGCGCAAAGGCCGGTGGGCGAGTCTGTGTTGCTGCTTTATGCGACGGGGCCTCGCGCCTCTGCCATCCCGATGGCGACTTTCCTAGCGCACATCCCCTCCCCCGGGGGGTGCCACAGTGGCGGGATGTCGCTTGGCCAGGTGGAAGACCCTCGTGGGCCATCGCCGCCCACCCCTTAGCTGCGGCCTCCGGCGGCACATACAGCAACCCACCGTTGCGAGCGTGCGTGGTCGCGAGACACGAGCATATGCATCTTTCATCAACACTCTCTACTCTGAGGGACCACGGTTTCCCGGAAGCTTACGCGCTATCTCGCCCAGCACACTTAGGAGCCTCTCGTCCTTGCGGTCCTGACGTTCCTCTCGCTGACGGTCCGATGCCTCCCGGGCTTGCTCCTCAAACCGCTTGTCAATCTGCTCCATCTGCTTGTCCGCTCGCATCTCTTGGCGCCGCTCGCTGCGCTCCAGCAGCCCCAATAAATCGTTGTCAAGGTCGTCGATCTCTCGAGTGGAGCGCTTCTTGCCCCGCCACGGAGCCGTCGTCGACTGGTCCTCGTTTTCTTCTTCATCATTGGTCGTCTTCTCCTTGGGCTGGCGATGTCGGCGGCCCATCGCCAGCTCTCGAACGGCCAAACGTTCCGCGTCCAGCATTCTCTTCGCCTCCGCCGCCTCCCCTTTCGTTGCATCCTTCTCCGCCTGCAGGACCTCGGCCGCATCAATCATGTCAGCCAAAATCTTGTCGCGCTCGGAGAGCTCCTCCTCCTGCTCTGTCTGACGCGCCTTCCGCTTGTCCTCATCGGAAAACTGCGATGAGATCTTGTTAAAAGTGGTCGAGAATGTTTTTACCGGATGTCTTAAACGCAACTTGAGGGTGGTCGTTGAACGCCGGCGCCTCGTCCTCAAATCTCTTCAGCCGCTGAACTCGAGGAGCGACGTTGGTAGAAGACGTCAAGATGGCCTTCAGTGTGAAAACGTCGTGGTCCATCGTCCAGATGCGACGCCTGCCTTTATAGGCTGGAGCGGCCGAGGTGCCCGCGACGCCGCCGCCTCTCCCGGTAGCGGAGGACGACGACAAAGTTGCGGGTGGGGTCGGCTGACGCTCTTCCGACGCCGTGCGAGGCTGTTCGGCAGCGCTGCCACCGCCGGTCTCCATGCCACATCAGCGGCAACCGCGCGGGCGCCAGAACTGAGGCCACAATGGACGTCAAGGAAGGACAGGGTTCTGCTGGGGGGGGCGGGTTGACAGGGCGCTGCGGGGGGGGACGGGTTGTCTGTGTGGGCGGTGGCGGTGGGTGCAACGGCAAGCGCAAAAGGGTGCTGACACGGCCTGCGCATCAGAGCGCCGACAGCGTAAAATGCGGACAGGACCAGTAAGTCGCCGAGAAATACACCATATGTCGCCACGAGTACGACTTGTGAGATCTCACGGAGATCTGACAAATACGCCGAGTCCGTGACAACTCAGGCCGTTCTTGTCACGGAACGCTCTGACGTGAGATCTCTGTGAGAACGATTTGGACGTAGTAGCCCCCTTGGTGTAAGGAATATGGTGCCACGTTGTCACCAACGATCTCACAAACGCGCAGTAAAACCTCTCTTTTGTCTAGGGCGTCGGTCGATTTATGGCGCACCGTAGAAAAGTACTGCATCCTCTGCGCCGGTTGGTTGGGCGGAGGCTGGTGAGGCGAGCCGTTGCGCCCTCTGGACCTGGCTGACAACGCGACCTCGTATCTCTTTGTACATGGCCAATCAGGGTGGCACTTTGACCGCACGGTCAACGTCCGTCCGGGTGCGCACACGGCCCGCTCCTCCCCCCCTTTGTTCCGCCGAGCGGCGCTGAGCGTGGCCCCGCTGGACCAAGCGGCCGGGACCCACCCGCCCGCGCCCCCCACCCCAACAGAGGGCCCTCCCACCCCCGGCCCCCCACCTTTTTTTTTGTGCTTTTGCAAGCAGCGAATCGGAAGCCACCTGAATGGCGACGCACACGTGCCACCTGCACTGTCGGCGTGTGGCCACAACAGTGGGGTCCGGATGGGGGAGGCCCCCCCCCATCCCCCAGCGACACCTCCTCGATGACGAACCGCTCAACAGTCCGCTGGCCGACCGCTCCAATCCCCCCGTTTTGGACGCGCCTACCCTGCCTGTCTCGCGCAGACTGGGGCCTGGATCGGGCGTCCCAGCGGATGGCAGGCATCTCCGCTCTCTACCTGCATATCTGAAAAAATTGGCCAAAAGGGGCCGCCCATGACGTCCGCTGACGCGGTTGCTCTGGCCCAGCAATCTATCTCCGCGGGCTCGCCACCAATGGGCGGAGGGCTGCATCGTTGGTGGGACACAGCCAGCCAGTCCCCGCCCAGCCCCCCCCCTCCAGTCACGCGCCTGGTCACCCCCCTCGCACTCCACGCAAGCATCCCTTGGTGGTGGCGAAACGCAGTCGTGCGCCTTCCCCCCCCCCCCCCCCAAGAACCGTCAGACGCGGTTGCTGGAGGGCCCGAAACAAGGACACTGCCTGGCAGCTGCGCCAGGGGGGCCCCCCCCGCCCACCGCCACTTTCCGTGGAGCCCACGTCGCCGAGGTTGCCCCCCCCGCATGCGCGCGCGTGGTGTACCGTGGGGGGGGGCTGTCGGCGGGTGTGGTCACTCGCGGCGCGGGCGCGCGCGGCTTCCACCCATCCACCCGCCTGTCTGTTGCAGGGGGGGGGACCCCCTCTGGCGGGTGGCCTGGCAGCCGCCTCGCTGGCTGGCGTCTGCCAACCAACCCCAGCCTGTGCGGCGGTGCTGTGCGGGGCGGTTGTGGAGGGGGGGGGGGGTGCGCGGAGAGGGACTTGGCCGCGTCTGCTGCGTGCGCGTGTGCGCGTGGGTACCGGTGGGGCATTGGCGACCCCTGCGTGCTGTGCGCGGTGGCGGGTGCGCCGCATCGCCCGGGGGGTCCGTTCGCAGCCGGCCCTCGCTGCGGGTGCCGCGCGCTTTGGGCCGGCCGTCGACTGCGCGACGCAGCGCCCACAGCGCGCACGACCGCCCCCCCCCCTCACACCAGCTGCCTGCCTCCACCACCGGCGCCGTCGCCGCTGTCACCGTCGCCGCTGCCACCACCACCACCGCGGCCTCCCCGCTCGACTCTCCGGTCTGTCCCCGTGGCACCACCACCGCCCCTGTCGTTACCATCGCCGCTCCTCTGGGCTTCCCCTGGGAACGGTTGTCACGTGCGCGCAACCGGCGGCCCACGTGCGTGCGTGCTTGACTCCTGCGTTGCCGGTCGTGCTTGTTTTACCAGCGCGTGTCATCAAGCACGCCATACGCCGCTGTGGGTTGTGTTTGCTTGCTCGTCTTCCCATCCCCCCTTCTCCCCTCACCTTCGCCGTCTCCCTCCCCGCCCACCTTGACGTGATTTTCTTTGCGCAGTTGGCGGCGCCCCCGCCCCCTTGGCCGTCAACATTGGCAGGGTATGGCGTCTGCTTGGTTTCGTGACACCCCCTCGTCTGGCTCAGCGTCCCCGAGCGGTGGGATTGGTCACGTGGGCGGCACGGGAAGCGTCAGCCCCGACGGCCGCACGCGTCCGTGCAGCCCAGTGACCCCGTCTTCCCCCCTGCCCGGCCCCACGGCCGCCATGGACGGCGACCACTCGACGGGCCGGCCGATGTCGTCGACGACGGGGGGGCCCTACGCGCGGGGCGCACCGCACCGCGCGTCAGCCCACCACCGGTCGTCATCGTCCATGGGCAGCGGCGGCGGCGGCTTGCCGACGTCGAATCCGCGGGCGGGACCACACCCGCCAGCGCCCTCGCGGCTGGCAGTGGGGCCACCGGCGTTGCCCTCACGGCCACCACCGTCGGCGTCGGCCGCTGCGGCGCCGTCGCTGCCCGCCCTCCCCCCGCTTGCCGTGTCGGCCCACCCGCCACCAATGCGGTCGACAGTTGGGCGCTCCCTCCCGTTACCCGGTCAGCCGACCGGCAATGGCGCGTCGGGGGCGGCGGGCGTTGCGGCCTTCTCGGCCGGTGCGGCCGTTCGCAGCGGCGGGGGCGGTAGCGGCGGCGGTAGCGGCGGCGGTGGCCGGGGAGGGAGCGGCGGCCACGTGGCCCACGGCCCTCGGCCACGACGGACGGGCGCGCATTCTGCATCGCCAGGACACGGCACCATCCTGGATGCGGTGCTGCCACCGGGAAGTCTAGTGCGCATCTCGGGCAACAACCGGACCAAGCTGTACGTTGGGCTGTGTTCCTCAATGAGTGCTTGCATGAATGGGTGAGCGTGGGATGGTGTGGGGGAGGATATTTGTTCTGGGGGGCTGCTGCTGCTCGCACTCTGCGTTTCGCTGTTGTTGTATGTTTTCTTGTCGCACCCCTTGTTTGTTGAATTGACCCTCGCGACAGTAACTGACTGACCGTACATCGACGTTTTCTTCGTCTTTTCCTTCCCTTCCCTTGGTTGTTCTTGCCGTTTATTTTTGTCATCTTGTGTGCTCCTTGATTGTTGTGTACCTTGTTCATGGTATCCATTTGTATCGGCGCAGTCAACTGATTGGAAAAGTGGGCCGCGTGGTGTCTTCGCAAACGCTGGGCGGGTGGCACGAGGTTTCGTTGGAGGCGGCGGGTGGTGTTGTCCGCGTGCAGCGCAACGCCTTGGAAGTCCTGTCGCTGGCGCCGGCGGTGCCTGGTGCGTCTGTGCACGGCCACCCGTCGGGCGGCGGGCGGTCGAGTGGCGGCAGCCACCGGGCGTCGACGTTGGGTGCCTCTGCCCGGGGGTCCACGTCGGCTGCCGCCGCGGCCCGGGCGTTGGGGGAGGCATCCGTGGCTGACCCACGGGCGTCCAGTAGCGGCTGTGGCAGCCGCCACCAGGGTTCCGATGGCGGGGCGGGCGGGGGTGCATCCTCGCGGCCCCCCCCGTCTCGCAGCGGTGACCCGGGCCTCCCAGACGATGGGGGCGCCATGTCGCAGCGGCCGGCGGGGGGTAAGCGTAAGCGCTCTACCCCTGCAGCGGCCTCGCGGGAGCGGGCCTCCCCAGGTGGCCTGTTGCGCAGCAGTGGCAGCGGCGGCGGCGGTGGCAGCGGCGGCGGCGGCGCCGCGGGCGCGACGCGCGGCACCGTGGCCAACTTTGACGCGCTCCAGTACGACTCTCTCAAGCGGTACCGTGCGGCGTATGGCCTGAATGTGGACGTTGACTGCAGCCGCGACGAACTGGTGCGGGCCGTGCGGCGGCATTTTGCCAGCTCGAGCGTTGATGAGCTCCAGGTGATTTCCGACTTTCTCCGCCGCGTCCGCCACTGCTCCTCACCGGCATTGTAAGTGGCGCAGGGAGACGAGTGTGCGCGAACGCCCTCTTCTTCATTCATTTGGTGTCTTTGTGCGTTACATTGCGGATGGAGGGGGTCACAACCACAGCAGCGGTGCTCGGTATGCGCCGACGGGTGCTTGTCGCGGTTGGCCTCGGTGGACATCCCTCTCTTCTGTTGCCTGTTGTCCCTCTGGCAGGGGTGTGGGGATACCCGTTGGCGGTGTCGCCTCGCGCCCCCGTGCCTTGTACATTCCCCGCACGTATGCTTCCCCATGCATGCGTTGCCCCGGTCCAGCGCTTCTGTGCGCCCATTGCTTTTGCTGTTGCTGTGGCACGCGGGCAGACGGGACTATCGGGCCCCGCGTCTGCTGGAGCTGTTCTTTTTTTCTTTTGCCGAGCGTGCCGCGCTGTGTTTGAGGCGCCCCCTGCTTGCCGCGGCCCCCCACTCCCAATGCACCGGGCGAACGGCGACTGCTACTGGGGGGGGCGGGCGTTGCTGACAGCCACACCACCGAGGCGAGACGCGGCAGCTGCTTGACCTGCGTCCCGATGTGACCTACAGACCGCGACCCTGTACATAGTTTACTTTTTTTCCCCGCCCTTGCGCTGTATATTTCCGACGTGTGCGCTTACGTTGTTATTGAGGTGCATTTTCTTCTAGTGTGGTGGTGGCGTCTCGGAGCGGGAGCGGCGGCCCGAGATTTTTGGGAATCGGCCGTTCTTGGGTCTGTTGCGGAGGGTTCCTCCGTGCGACAACGCTGGTGTGCTCCGCGTCACCCGCTCGCGGTGGTGTACGTTTTTGTGTGCTTTGGGCTAGTGGGGGTGGCCACGGCGCGTGTATATATCCGTGGATATTGGCTTGGTGCATGCGGTGGAATGCGCCCTGTCCTTGTGGTGAACATCGTATACATTGATTGTTTTTGCTACTTGATCGCGTCCCGACAGCGACCTGGACAATCCCTTGTCACCAGGAGAGCACAGCAGCTCCTATTCATTGCACATCAGCCTGTCCTGAGGCTGGGCGTTTGTACAGGCTGTATCCGTGGCAGCCCTCTTGTCTCTACATAGCGCCCAACTACAGGCTGAGAAGCGGTGGAGCGTGAGACTCATCGACCCACAACAGACGGCGTGCGGGATGGGAACAAAAGAAAATGTCCCGCAGACACCCTTAACACACCTGCCCATTGCCAGCCGCCCGCCAGACGAACAAGGCAGCAAGAGAGCAGTGAGAGAAGCAGACAGAAACAGTCACCAGTCTGCCACTCGACCCCCACGAGCACAGTTGAGGGGCTCACGAGGACTGCAGACACTACCTCCCTTGCCCAGCCGCCAACGTGTGCCCCATCACTGGGTCGGCGGCGCCGGCACCTTCGGCCGAAACACTCCCAACAGCGAATGCCCACAGCCTGGCAGGTCCATGCCCCACAGGTACAGCGTCCCCGCCCGTCGCGGCTCCACGTCGCACTCAATTTCAAACGCCAGCCGCCGCAGTACCATCACCTTGACAAGGTCGACAAGCTTGGGCTCTGGGATGTCATTCCCGGCAGCATCCACCGGCGCAAACCGCACGTACCAGTGGGACAACTTGTCGTTGAGGCACGGCCACACCGCACAGTAGGTCTTGAGCTTACTCGAGTCGCACTGCAGACGGGACGGCCAGTTGCTGCCGTCCAGCAGCGGCTTCCGAGTCTCAATGACGTGCGCAAACGCCACGCACGGGACGACCATGTCGTTCTTGTGACCACGGACGTGGAGTTCCCCACTCCAAATCTTCTTGAGCGGTCCGGGTGGGCGCATAGCCCCGCCGTTGAGAGGCTGGTGGGGGAGCTCACCAGACGGGTCGCCAACGACCATCCCAGGCTGCGGCATGGGCATCTGGCCTGGTTGCGGCGCCTGGGGCATGCCCATGGCGGGAACTTGGGGGGGCATGTTCATCGAACCCGGCGTCCCGCCATGCTGCGCTTGCATCTCCGTCTTCATTTGCTGCTGACGTTGAAAGCTCAGTTCCGTAGCACGAGCCGTTTGCATCTGCTGCTGCTGCATCAGCTCCTGCTGCCTCTGTTGCTGCTGCCGATGCTGCTGTTGCTGCTGATGCTGCTGCTTCTGATGCTGTTGCTGTTGCTGTTGCTGCTGTTGTTGTTGCTGCTGCTGCTGCTGCTGCTGCTGCTGCTGCTGCTGCTGCTGCTGCGCCCGATAGTGTTGCTGTCGGTCAAACTGACTGAGCTGACCCGGCGACGCATCTGGCATCCCCGGGGTCATGTCCAGGTTGGGCTGGGACGTCGGACGACGCATACTCGCCAGGTCGCCAGAGCTCAGGTGCGGCGCCGTCTGATGTCCAAGAGCGCCCGAGGGACCCCCGACCGCGCCCACTCCCAAATCTTGTACGCTTCCTGCACGCGGCAAATTGGCAGGCCTGTGAAGACTGGAGTTCGGCTCTGAACCTGCTGCTCCCGCCGCCGCCGCCGGCGCTGCTGCCGATGCCGCCGCCGCCGCTGCGGCGGCCGATACAGCTGGGGCCGAAGAGCCCGTCGGCAACCCGCTGCCGTGCACGCCACTGGTGGCTGGGCTCGCTGGCGGGGCACCGCCCTTGGCAGGGCCTCGCCGCCGCTTACGGGCCTTGGCCGGCACCTGGTCCACCCCTCCAGCGCTACCCCCACCGGCACTATTCATGGCAGACGTGTCCGCGCTCATCGCCGCGTCCGCAGCAGACGGTGTTCCAGGCACAGACGGAGCCGCGGCTGCACTGGTGGTTGGCGTCATGGGGTCGTTGCGCTTCTTGCGCCCACCAGTGGCCACTCCGCCCCGACCCCTGCGGCTGCGGCCTCCACGGGAAATGGTGCTGGTCGGCTCAGTCGTCGAGGACGCCGTACCCATCGGCCCAGGCATTGGGAGACCACCGACGCTAGGCGCACCACCAGTCCCGCCATGGGGTCCGGGCGCAGCAGCACCACTGTTGGCGCCACCGCCGCGGTCATTAGGGCCACCACTCGGGGCGCCACCACCTCTGCCAGCAGGGGTGTTGAATGCCACCTCTGGGCCACCCATACCAAAGCCGCTTCCACCAGGCGACGGCATCTGCGCGGCCGACTGCTGCATGCCCAGGCCTGAGGATGCGTCCATGCCGCTTCGGGACTGACCCAGGCCCGCAAAGCCCGCCGCCTGCTGTCTGAGCAACATCTGCTGCTGAGCCGACAGCGCGTTCAGAGGTGTGGACGGTTGGGAACCTTGCACAAGCAGTTGTGGGGGTACGGGCGGGGTCTGCGCATGCGCCGCCACCCCTCCCCCCGCCGTCACAGCCGCCGCCTTCTGCTGCTGCGCCTGCGCCTGCGCCTGGCGCACCCGCAGTACCAGCTGCTGTTGCTTTTGGTTGTAATCTTGCTGCAAAAGGTTCAGCCGGCCCTGCTGCTGCTGCTTGAGGCCATAGCCATGGCCCTCAAACCGCTGCCGCTGCTCCAACAACTCTTGCTCTTGGTTGGCCTGCGACCACTGGCCCTGCTGTTGCTGCTGAGCATGTTTTTGCCTGAGGGCATGCAGCTGCCGCTGATGTTGTTGGCTCAGCTCCCGCAGTTGTCGTTGGAGGTCCCGCTGCAGCTGTTCTCGCTCCTGCAAGAACTGTGCGCGAATCATGTGCGATTGGTTCAACCAATGCTGCTGCGAAGCGGGCAACGTGGCAGCTTGCGGATTGGGTGGCACCCCCCCCATTGACGGGTGCTGCGATGGCTGCTGGGGAGAGCGCCCAGGTGGTCCTTGTGGCTGCGTGCCCGACGCTGGCGTAGAGAGTCCCCGCACAGGACCAGCCACCGCCTTCTGCTCCAGCTTGGGACCCGCATACGGCGGCGCGCTGCCACTTTGAACAGCCGCCCCGCTGACAGGGACATTAGAACGGGGAATTCCGGCCACAGATGCCGGGCCATCAGAGCGGTTGACAAGCACAGCGGGCAGCAGGTCGTACCGATCCAAATCGAGGGAAGGCACCCTAGCCCAGAGGCCGCCGAGCGGGCTCTCCTCCTCCCAGCGAGCAGCCCACGGCGACGGCCCCCCTGATACGCCCCCCGCCGTCATCTCGGCGGCCAACAAGCCAGACGTCACGCACCGGCGGAGGGGTGCCCATGGCGGTAGTGGGCGGCCCGTCACAATGTCGTACGGGCACCACTCGGCAGTGTCATCAGACGGGTCCAGTGAGACAGCCTCGGCGCCACCAGGGCTAGAGCGAGTGCGGGACAGCAAATAACCGGCACCCTTGGCGCTCCCACGCAGGCCTAGCGCCCGTTCTGCCACCTCAATTCGAAGGCGCTTGTGCGTGCGCAACGCGCGAGCAGCAACAGAATGACGAGCCAGTGCTGAAGCCAGCGCCCGCACCCGCCCAAGGTTATCAGACGCCTGGTCTGCCGAGGAGGACACATCCCACATGGCGGCCACGATATCCCCCGCCTCGTGAGAACCCAGCCGCTCCCACCGCACGTCCCCTCGGTCGCCAAATGCCTCGTCCAGAGCAAGAAGAGTAGCACACGCCACAGACGCGCTGCGCAATTGCTTGGTGACCCGCGCGTCCTTGACCACAGATGCGCTGTCGTTGACGTTCGTGTCCTCCGCGTCAACAGCGACCCAGTCGGGACCAACCAGACCCGCTACCTCGGGGGAGTTGCGCAACACCATCTGGTTAGCGCGGCGCAGCCAGACGGCGCACAGGTTCAGGACCCAGTCGGCCAACGGCGCAGCCGCCAGCGCCGACGACGGCGTTCGGCTTTTGGCCACCTCAGCGGAAATGACAGACGCCACGTGTGCCGGGTTGCGCAGGAGGAAGCCCCCGTGGCTACCTGACCCGGTGCGACCACTCTCCAAGATCGCCAGGACCCCTGGTGGTGCCGACGACTGAACGGCCATCAAAGCGGCCGCGAGCAGCCGTCGCGCAGCGCCCACCGCAGCCGCGTTCCCGTCCACAGTAGATAGTAACCCAACGCGGAGGCCCTCAGTCGACTCGCCATTGCCCAGTGCCCTCACCGTGTTCGCCGCACGAGCATGCCCGCCGGCCTGTACCGCCGCCAGGACATCCCACCCGCTACGTACGCGAGAGAAGACGCCATCGCCCGCCCCGCCACGGGTCACACTCGACGCGTTTGCCATGGCGTAGGAGCGCGCCAAGTCTCCATCCCGCAGCGCTGTGGTCAGCGCCCACGCCGTCACCACCCCGTCGCCGCGCAAAGCTAGCACCACCGTCCCCGAAGGAGACAAGAGGACGCCCCAGTAGGCGTGGTCCTCCTCGCTGTTGCCCCCGTCGCCGTCCTCCAGTGACGGGTGCACCACACTGACGGTTAGAGGAGACGACTTGCCACCCAGAGCGTCCCCAGACTCACCGGGCGCGCGTGCTCCACCTGCAGACCCGCGGGCCTTGTCCAGCGCCTCGGCGGCCACCGACCCGGCCGTCACGGACTGGCCGACCGTCTCCATGGATGTGCCGTCCAGCACGCGGACACCCCGTGCCGTATCCACGGTCACCACGAACTGACCATTTCCCGTCACCGCCGCTGCAGTGGCCTTGTACAATCGCGCGTCGGCGCGCGGGGGAGTCGCTTCTGGGGAGATGAACCGTCGCCAAAGACTGGTCTGGCCGTCTCCGCTCTGTGGTTGACCAGAACCTGTATGGCCGTGCCCGTTGGGCACCCCCTCCTGGGGCGTCACCTTGCTTTCCGCCTTTGCTCGCCGGCCTGCCGGGACGTCACTGTCGCGGCCATTGGGGGTGCCCCCCCGCGCCCGCCCTGGCCCTCCACCACTTTCGCCGCCCCCACCTCCGCCACTGCCACTACCATCGACGGCGGCGCCGTCCGCAGGGGCCTTGCTCTTGCCCCCGCCCGCGCCATTGTCGCCCACATGCGCGGCGGGTGAGCCCCTGGTGCCGGCGCTCGAGCCAGGGCGGCCACCCTCCCCAGAGCCACCGTTGCTGGCACCCCCCGTCGCCGCGCCGCCGACGTCACCCCCCGCCTCTTTGCCTCCCCGGCCGCGGCCAACCGAGCCGGGCGTCCCATCCGTAGACCCGTCCCGCTTCTCCCCACTGCCCCTTCCGCCGGCAACGGCACCACCGGCAGGCGAAGCGCCAGCCACGGCGGCGCCACCACCCCCTTCTCTGCCACCCCCCCCGGCCCGGACCGCGGCCGATGCGCGGGAAAAGTACCACCGCGACACGGTGCCGCGGTCGCTCCACGCAAACAGCGTGCCCGCCGACGGGGCGGTAAGACACGCGATACACCGACCATCCTCCTCGCCCAGGCGCACCGCCCCCAACGGCCGCACGTCCACATTGCCCGACCTGGCAAGGAACACGTGCCACACACAGATGCGGCGCGGTTCGGCCGAAGAGACCGTCACGACCGCCACGGAGCCATCGCTGACGCCGCCCGCGGCCACCGACGCACAGCGGAGGCTGCCACCAAACACACGCGCCAGCGATGGGTCCTCACTGACAGGCGTCCATGACAGCATGCGCTTATGGCGGTGCTGGGCGCCGCCCGGGGTAGGCACCGGCACCATCTCATCGTCCACGCGGAGGACGTGAAGGGCACCGCTGGCCAGCACAGACACAATGGAGCAGCCGCCCTTGGACCAGCCGACCGAGAGGACCGCCGAGTGGAGGGACATGGATTGAACAGCGACCCACACGTTGACTCGCCGGTCCTGTGGGCACCCACACAACAGAGGTAGTATCGAAAAGACCAGAGGGTCACCAGCACAGAAACACATGCCAAACCGCACACAAAAACGCAGTCACCAGTTAGACTGCATCCAGCATTCGGCTGCTCTCATTACCCGTGCGCATCACGAGGACCTCACCCTTCATCAACTGCACTGTCCAGACATACACCAATCCACCAACCTCCCCACCCCATCCCAACCCCCTCGCCATCCCCACGACTGTCAGCGCAACCTGCTGTCAACACCCCCGGCACCAACCGCTTTCCCTTCTCCCCCGCCCATTCGTCCACGCACGATGCCGCCTCCTCCCGCCAAACGTCCCCCCCCCCCCCCCCCCCCCCCCCTCCACCCCCCCTCTCCGAGACCTACCTTGGCAATCCAAATGGTCAGCCGCGACGCCGCGTCCGCGACAAGCAGAAGGGGCGGCTTATCCCGGCGCGGCCGCCACGCCACGTGCCGCGCGGGCGCCCGCTTGTACGCGAGGAGCATGGTCGTCTCCCCCGGCGCGTCAGCGTGAAAGATGTGCACAGCGCCGTCGCCGCTAATGACGGCGACCAGGTCGTCCGCGTCGGACCACGAAAGGAGGCCATAGCCGAGCCGGTTCGCCACCGTCCCCGACGCCGACAGCGGCCGTACCACCGCCGCAGAGTAGAGGTGCTGCATCGCAACCGGTTGGGGTGGGGGAGCGGGGGGGAGGAGGGGAAGGGGGGGGGGGGGGGAGGCAAGAACGCTCGCTCAGGTGGCGGCGTTCCGCTCCAGCGGGGATGCACCCCGCCGCCGCGGCAGCGGGCGCCGCGGCCGTCGATGCCGCGGCAGTCGTCCCAGCAGCACCCAGGCGGGAGGCGGCGGCAGTTCCCCGCACCCCCCCCCACCCCCGCCTCGGCCACCCGCCGCCGCGGGGCGCGGGAAGCCGCGCGAGGCGCGGGGGGTGCGCAATGGGCACAATGGGCACGTGCAAGTCACGGCGGGGGGGAAGGGGGGAGACGGGAGCGGGGGGGGGGGGTCGGGGGGGGGGGGGGGGCGGGGCGGGTGGCGCGATGCGTCACACGCGCCGTGACGGCGTGCGATGACGGTGCCGGGCGCGGCGGCGACGCGCTGCGCCGGCGCGCCGCGGCAGCACGGCAGCGGGTGCCCCCCCGCCTCCACACACCCCGTAAGCGTGCGCGCGCGCGGGGCCGGGAGCGGGGGGGAGGCGCCCCGCCCATCAGCGGCGGCTGGTGGACGCGTCGGTCGGGCCGACTGCGGGTGGGGGCAGCCGCCCGAGGAGAGGGACGGCGGCAGAGTGGCCCGGGCGTGTGTGCGGTACAAGAAAAAGTGGATCTTGTTTTGGAGCCTGGGAAGTCGCTGAACCAATGAAAACGCTTTCTCTTGTGTGCTGACCCGTGCGTCAGCGACGGTACAGCACGTACCATACATTTTCGGAACATGTCAACGTGAACGTGGCAGACGTGGGGCCGGCAGAGCATTGCGTCGTCAGAGAAGTGATGGTGGAAGAGGGGAATGTCTGTCATGTCCATTACAGCCAACAATGACGGGAGTGACAGCACGACAGCATTCACGCACTCGATCCAGGGCCAGTGGTCCAAGCCTTGGGGCGATGAAAATCGTGTCGTCCAATGAGGAAGCATCTTACCTCTATTATATCTGCTTTCCCGGGCCAACCAGCCCTCAGAGATCATCACTCGGTGAGATCCCATTGGTCCTTTGTTGAACTGAGAGCAGCAGCACGGTGCGAACGTGGCAAGTTGATTTCACGCAACACGTGTGATGATCAACTCCATTGTGTGCAAGCAATTGGGAGAGTACTCGAAACAGAGGGACGTCTCCTCAGGCGTGCCCAGGGCGCCCAAGCGGCCACCACCTCCGCCACCGCCGCCGTCTTCGCCGCCTTCGCCGCCGCTACCGCCGCCGCTACCGCCGTAGCCGCCGCCGCGGCCGCCACTGCCACCGAAGTCGCCGCCGTTGCACCCGCCGCCGCGCGTCGCCGACCCCGCCGCCGCTGCCGCCGCCGCCGCCGCTGCACCCGCCGCAGCCCGGCGACGCTCCCGCACGGCCGGCACAGCGGCGCGGCCGGCGCGGCCGGCGCGGCCGCCCGCCGGTGCCGCGCCGCGGCCGCGCCGCGGCCGCCGCAATTCGCCGCGATGGCAACGCCCCCGTTCTTCTCCGTCGCGCGGCCCGACCCCGCTCGCGGCTTCCTCCCCGCCGCCATGTCTGCTGCCGCCGCCGCATCGCTGCCACAGGCGCCTGCCGCTGTGTTGGGAGACGTGCATTGCGTTGAGCGCCATGTCGAGCTGAGCGACCAAGTCACACCCTGACGGTGCCTCAGCAGAAGGGGTCGGGCGGGCTCACCGGACCCTTTCTCGTCTAGAGCAGCTGCGTGACGTCAACTCGTTCAGTCTGGACCATGGAGAGTGACTAAGGCGCAGTTCAGCGGCTGCGACGAATGCCCTTCACGGTATTTAGCAATGTGACTCATACCACTTACATCAGACACTTGCAATTAGGCTGCATATCGTGCTGAAACGTGGCAAGTTGACTTTCCAAGGCGCATTCAAAGCTTTTCTCACCCGTGCATTCAAAGAAATAAAAAGCTACCAAAGACATGGTACGGCGGCCAATCCGGCGCCTTGCGAAACCCAGGTCTACAAAGCTAATCAGCAACGACTTTCAAATACATTAAGTAGTTACACCCGAGAAAAGCCCATTGGACGAGGGACGAGCATCGAGTGTTGAACAATTGGTTGAAAAGAGTCGAATCTGGGGACACCAAAAACTGGATGGAATCCGATCTTGAGGAAGAATAACCGGGCCAACCTCTTGGTTGTCACGGTCGGTGCACACTACACCACCTGAAACTCCGAGGGCCCAATAACGTCAGTCCCTGACGAGGGGCGACGCTGGTGTGAGAGCAGCCTCTCGTCGCGCGTCGGTCCATCATCCCCCATCTTGCATCTCTCCCTCTCACGGGATAGTCTACCATCGTACAGCAGTTCCCCGAGAGCCAGCCGCGAGCTGGTATCTCACAGCGGACCAATAGCGCGCTGAAGCCCTTTGTCTTTGATCCGGCGATGACTGGCTCCATACGCACCGAATCTTGCATCGAACGCTGGTTGGTCAGAACGCTGTCGTTTTCTCGAGCGATATCGCGAGCTTTCCCCCTATTTTGCCCCGACCCCCTCCCGAGCAGTGGGAGAGTTCGCGCCTGGTGCCTGTTCATGGGTGTTCACTTTTCGATGTTGTCAGAATTCTTGAACAAGATCCACATCACACTGCTTCCACGACCACGCGGAGCAGTCAGTGGTCAGGGGTGTTTCAGAAGACTGCCCTCAGGAAGTCGTGAAAACCTCTGTAAAGATGCTGACCCCCCACAAAGGCTGTGAAGGCCGCATTGCTTGGTAATGTAGATGAGTAGCTTTAGAAAAACTGCGCAGCACTGCCAAGGCTGCTGGTGAGGGACCTGCGCCCCTTGCTTCTCGACTGCGTCGTCGTATCCTCACAGAAGTCACATTAAATATAAACAACCCCGTATTGCTGAGATATTTACACGCTTAATTCCTTCACGTGCTAACATGGGACCTGAATGGGCGAACATAGAGCTTCGGCAACTCGGGTTGTTGGCTCGTCGGAAATTCGTACCCCTTGTGCTGGGGTATACTAGCGACGTGACCACGCCACGCACCCAGATTCGCGTGATCTGCGGCCAGTATAAAAACTGTGAGCTTTCACGGTTATTATAGATTTGAACGGCAGAGGCGTCGTAGCAACCAGGCCAGGCTTCCCAGGGCTTGTGGAGGCTTTCGAGTGCTGGTTGCGGGAGCTTCCAACACCGCGATAAAACGCATCAGCCTTATGATTGGTCGATGCAAACTTGAGGCTTATGATTAATCGTGTGCTGATTTAAGTGCTCCACGTGCAGCAGCTGGATCGCGAAAGATATCGATTCGTATAATTCATGCTCTGAGTGAATTTAAGTTGCATATTATAAAAATGTCAGCGACGCTCATGGAGGTGGTCGCTTGTGCATCACTTATGGCGTTTTACTATGGAAGACCCCTTTTTTGAAGCAACCAAGCTTCTCATTTTCTCAGAACTGTCGATGCAGCTCGACGAGTTCTTGCTAGTCATGCTCTTTGTTCTCCACCTCCTCGTATTGGTTGTCTCTCACTGCCATTTCTGCGGAAAGAACGTGTCACGTACATTGCGACGGAGATGAGGAGAGTGTCGAGTACTGTAGGGGTCAGGAAGGATACTTCCTAGGACAGTGGTTGAGCTCACGGTACTGGCCTGCGCACCGTACGCATCAGCTTACAAATTTGGAGGCCAGCTGGGGCCACGGAGCTTTTGATTGGACGCCTTGCGTTAGGCCGCTCCCAGTACTGAAGTTTTCTGTCGAGCGAGGGTGTCTAGCGTCTTCAGAGCTGACAACCTTCCGGAGCCCGTATCTCTGGTCGGGCTTTTGGAAAAGGATGAGTTTTCTAAAGTAAACTGCCACATATGCCGTTCGTTTTGCATCTGTACCGTGGTGTCCCGCTACATTTTTTCGCGGTAAGGCGTAAAAGCTAGCGTCTGTTGGCAGCGAGAGGAGTGCAAGGCGACGTCAGCTCTTTTTCATTAGCTCGGGCGGGGGCCCCTGGGGACGTTGCCATGCGGGCCGAATCCGCGACAGCCAGCGATTATGTGACAGCAGTGGCGGGCCATTGTTGTGGCAGTATTGACCCCCAGGTAGGGGGGCAACACGCGCCATGCAAGGGGCGGCAGGCCACTAGCCTGATCCGTTCCTCCCCCTGCATTTGGGTCCGTATTCCCTAAGTTTGGGATGGTTAGCTTAGTAGTAAATTCAACTTGGATTTGAGGGTTTTCTGCATTTATCGTCTTGAATTTTCGTGTGGCCCGGTGGGCAGGTGCTGGGGTGGGAGATTCTGAGTGGCGAGATTCTGAGGGGACCCTGGGGGGATAAGGGGAGGGACAGCGGGGCTTGGCCCTGCGTCCCCGTCCCGACCAAGAAACTGTTGGACCACACACCATCCTCTTGTTTGTCAGTGGGGGGTTTGCCCCACAACAGGGACAGAGTGTGTGCGACTTGCACTTCTTCCGGTTCTCCCGACACGGGAGGCAGCCCTTGTACACCGCCCCAACTTGGGTGCCGTGTGTGTAAGTGGTTTTTGCCACACTTGGTGGAGCAGCAGGGGACAGAGGTAAACTTTACCGCCGGGTGCACCCGGGTGTAGGGGGCCCTCTGTCTCAGAGGAACGGTGGACTTGGACCGTGTCATACGGATCGTCAGCCAGCATGGCTAGTTCGGACCCCCCGTCGTCCGGGGAGTACACGGGTGACGCACGTACTTCAGTGCCTTTGAATACTGGTGAGACACAGGTGGGTTTACCTGGGGTCGCAGAGGGACTAGAGGTCCCTCAAACCAGCAGGACTGGAAGTGCGGGCGGGCAACAGGCCACCCCGACTCAGTCGGGAGTTCGCTCGGGTGACACTTCTGATGTGGGTGGGCCGAAGTCTGGCCACCGTGTGGTACACTCAACGGGAGCGTCCCAAGGGGTGAGGACTGTCCCCGCGGGTTCCACTCGGGTTGGAGCCACTTTTGGCTTGGAGCCGTCGCCAACTAGGCTTTCGGAGAACGGCGGACCTCCGTTGGTCGGCGATGGGCTCGCGCCCATGCCCCCGGTTGAGACCCCTGAGGATCGTGGTTACCCCTCAGGTGGACTCTCGGAGGCGGACCGAGACTCAACTGGAGTCGACAATCCACTCCTCGCGGAAACTGTCCGTCGGGAGGCGACCAATGTGTTGCGGCAGACTTTGCCGGACCTGGTGGTCACGATGACGAACACTATTCTGAATCAGATTGTGGCGAGTTTGCCAGATGGTCTTAATGTCCAGACTGGATTGGGGCTTTCGAGCCCGCAGGCGCAGGGGGAATCCCTCCTCACGCCTATCTCGGGTCGCCCCGAACAGGGGGCGACACCTGTG
This sequence comes from Pyropia yezoensis, assembly GCA_009829735.1. Lineage (NCBI taxonomy): Eukaryota > Rhodophyta > Bangiophyceae > Bangiales > Bangiaceae > Pyropia > Pyropia yezoensis. The sequence continues at coordinate 22,300,776 of CM020620.1, forward strand.
ACTCCCAACGAGGGAGCCACACCACACTCGGTGGGGCGTACGCCCTTCACGGGGGAGTTTCCCCCGGAAACGCCGGCGGCTACACCCAGCGCGCCGAGCCAGGCTACAGGCACTGAGGATCAACTTACCCCAGTGCCACAGCGGCTGTTCCCTCAACGTGAGGTGCCGCCCAAGATCCAGGTAGCCAACCCGGTCTACCAGAGGATCTTTGACTGTGAGACCTACGCCCTCCACAACAAGTCGGTGGCGTATGGTCCTGACCAGGCCCGAGCCATGGGCCGTGCCAAGAAGAATGCACTTCACTCTTTTGGGCACAAAGCGGAGTGGGATGGAACTCCCCCCCTCCGTGTCTTTGAGCTCCTACGTCGTTTCACAAAAGCCTGTGACGACAATGCCATAAGTGAAGGCATGGCGTTCTATATGCTACATGAATTCACGAAGGGGGACCTGCGGACAGAACTTATGTCCGTCATGCCCAGCTCCTCAAGTGGAGGCGCTGGTGAGGTGACGTCCTATTTGGAGCTCGTCAACTGGTTGTTGAGAGTCATGGTTGATGAAGCGGTGTTGGCTTCTCAAGTCGAGGAGTTTACGCAAGCCCATCAGGAAGAGGCGGAGGACGAGTTGTCCTTTGCGGAGCGAGTCCGTAAGCTGAACAATCTTTGTGGGTTTCTTCATCCACAAGCTGTGGTGAAGAGTCGGTTTGTGGAGGGACTCCATTGGTCAGTCCGGATGTAGACCCGGGAGAATAACACTGCCCGGGCGACCCTGACCGAGTTGGCTAGGTTCGCCTACCGCAGAGGCGAGGCCTACCGCAAGTTGCGGGAGGAACAACGCCAGGAGCGTCAAGCCGAGTTGGCCAAGGAACGGGAGGAGGCGCGCCAGGCCAGAGAGTGGAGAGAGGCACGCCGAATCCGCAAGGAGAGGGTGGTAGCTGCCGTGGGAACTTCCCAGGGTATCTCTTCGTCTTCCCCAGTTGGGAAGACCCCTCCGGGAACTGACAATCGGTGTTGGAACTGCAACTCCGATGGACACTGGGCATATGATTGCCCCAAGTTGAGTAAACGCATCCAACAACTTGTTAGGAATGCGAGTAAGAAGTCGGCTACGAACGAAGTACGTTCACGCCGCGAGGGTGGGTCTCGACCGGTGGTGGCGGTCGCCACACCCTCGGCGGAGGGGGCGGACACGTCGTCCTCGGACTCGTCGTCTTCCCCTTCGTCCTCAGATTCGGACGCCAAGTCGGCGGGAAACGAATGACCGTTGGAGCTGGTCGTCCGAAGCTCACAACGGCAGCCTCGGCCAAGTGGGTCAAGAGGACGAACCAACCGTGCCGGATACTGCGGCGACCTAAGGGAGTCCGCCCACCTCGGGTAGGACTCCCCAAGAACGTAAACCCACGTCCGGTCATCGCGGTGCTGGCGGGTGAGAACTTCCAGGTGGCTGGACGGGTGCAACTTGCCCCCGGCCGCGCCTGTTGTGCCCGTATCGTACTTGATACCGGGTCAGGAGCCTCCTTGATACGCAAGTCGCTATTACCGAAGGAGAGGAAGCTCCAACGCTGGAAGTCTCAAGCTGACCATCTGATCGATATCAATGGTGGGGTACTTCCCATCGTCGGTGCCGTGACCCTACCAACTAGGTTGGGGACCCATGAGGTCGACGTGACCTATGGAGTAGTTGAGAATATATCGGTACCCCTGCTTCTGGGTACCCCCTATGTTGTTACACAAGTGCCTTTGATTTGTGGCCCTGAGTATTGGGTCAGGTTGATGAATGGGGAAACCATCCCCATCCTTGGTAAGGGAAAGTCTGTGGCTCCTGTGCCAGTCTCACAGTCGAAGCCTGTTTGTTCTGTGAGGGAAGGGTTTACTGCTACCCTGCGTTTAGCCCGTAAAGTCACGTTGCCCCCCAACTCGGTGGCGCACGTTGACGTTGTAACTGATTATACGGGGAACGGGTTGGTGCACCCTTACCCCCGTCTTGCTCGCAAGCACCAAGTGCATGTTGCCCTTGGCACGATGGACTCCAAAGCCGCAGTCCCGTGGAGGATCCAGGTGATGAACCTGAGCTCGTCGCCCAAGTACTTCAAGTCGGGAGCCAAGTTCGGCTATATCGACCAACACGAGGGACCGGTAGTAGCGGTCACCCTCAACGCGGGCGCAAGTAGCGACCCGAAGTCCGGAAAGGAGAAGCATCAAGCCAAGTCGGCCGCCTCTCCTCGGCCCCATGTGAACATGGAGGGTGTCCCACCCAGGTTGAGAGTTCAAGTTGAACGCCTCTTGGACCAATATCACAAGTTGTGGGATGGTCAATTGGGACTCATGAGAGCCACCCAACACCGGATCGAGTTGAAGCCCGGTGCACCCCCTATACGCCAACAACCGTATAGGGGAGGACCCCGTTCAAGGGCCCTCGTGAAGGAGCAAGTTGCTCGCATGGAGGCCCTCGATGTGATCGAGGCCAGTAACGCCGAGTGGGCGAGTCCGGTGGTTATCGTCCCCAAAGTTGATGGGACCCCCCAGTTCTGTATCGACTACCGTAAGCTCAACGAGAGCACGGTGAAGGACAGTTATCCCCTACCTAGGATGGACGACTGTCTGGACTCCCTGGGGGAGGCGAACGTGTTCTCTACCCTGGACGGTAACGCGGGGTACTGGCAAACTTCCATTGCCCCGGAGGACAGGCACAAAACTACCTTTACCTGTCACTGTGGTACCTACCAGTGCAAGCGTCTACCGTTTGGCCTGTGTAACGCGCCGGCAACTTTCCAGCGCGCTATGGACATGATTCTGGCCGGAGTACGGTGGCAGATCTGTCTCGTGTACCTAGACGATATCATTGTGTTCTCCCGAAGTCCGGAGGAACACATTGGCCATCTTGGCCAGGTGTTCAAGCTACTTGCTGACGCCGGTGTGTCACTGAAGGCGAGTAAGTGCCACCTCTTCACTCAAGAGGTGGAATACTTGGGACATGTTGTCCGTCCGGGGCGTCTCAGTGTCAACGAGAAGAACTTGATGGCCATCCGTAAGGCTCAGTACCCCCGGACCCAGACCCAGATGAGGAGCTTCCTCGGGATGTGTAACGTGTACCGACGTTTCACCAAGGGCTTCGCCAAGGTGGCGAAACCGTTGAATGAGTTAGTGAGCTCAACGCTACCGAAGAACCTGCCTCCCCCAAGGCGGGTGGAGCAGGAATCCTTTGAGACTCTTCGGGACCTTCTGCTGAAGCCCCCTATCCTGGCTATTCCCAGGTTGGGAGGCCACCACATCCTGAATGTGGACGCTAGCTACGAACAACTTGGTTGTGTGTTGCTTCAGCAGCAGCCGGACATGGAGTACTTGCCGGTGGGATACTTCAGCAAGGGGCTGAACTCGGCCGAGAAGAACTACGGAGTCACCGAGTTGGATGGACTCGCAGTGGTGTGGGCGGTGAAGTCCCTTCGTCACTACCTAGAGGGTGAGAAGTTCCTCATCCGCTGTGACCACCGCGCGTTGCAGTTCATCTTCAAGACGGACTGTACGAACACGCGTCTCAACCTGTGGAGGGTGCGACTGGCACCCTTCAACTTTGATATTGAGTACCGACCTGGCAGGCAACATGCCCTTGCCGACGGCCTCTCTCGGGTACCTACCGAGGGGCTCGACACTAACCCAGTCGATGAGGACATCCCCATCGTGGGGGTAGTCACGCGCTCGGGTCAGGCGTTGAACCCCGAGGCGCCAGGGAACAAGAAGTACTTGCCCCTGTCCCTGGACGAGGTGGTGAAGGCCCAGGCCGAAGATCCCTTCTGCAAGTCGCAGAGGGATACACTGGATACAGTGGCGGAGACGCGGTTCTTTCTGGGAGACGATGGCCTCCTCATGAGGAGGGGGGTATTCCAGGGGACCGAACAACTTGTCGTCTCCGCATCCCTCAAGGACAGTACCCTTGAGAGGGAGCATAACGCTCCCACAGGTGGACACCTGGGGTCTAGTAAACTGTGCCAGACCCTGAGGACCAGGTACTACTGGCCGTCCATGGTGGTGGAAATCTACAGTTGGGTGGCTGCCTGCACAAGTTGTGCACAGAACCGTCTGATGGAACGGCGGCCTACTACGGCTATGCTATTGTTCCCGGCCAAGGAGCCCCTTGCCGCGTTGGCGATGGACATCCTTGGGCCACTGCCAGTGACCGAGGAGGGCAACCAGTACCTCCTGGTCATCTGTGACCGCTTCACGAAACTTACGCGAGCGATCCCACTGGCAGAGATCACGGCCATGTTGGTCGTGTCAGCCTTCCTAGATCACTGGGTTGCCGCGTATGGCATTCCGGATAGTACACTATCGGACAAGGGACCGCAATTTGCGTCTGTACTGTTTCAGGGAGTGCTGGATATGCTGGGGGTTAAGGCAAACTATGCCACCCCCTACCACCCACAAACTAATGGGCAGGTGGAGCGCTTCAGCAAAACTATTGTTAGGCAGCTGCGCCACTATGTGAGTGAGCACGTGAAAACGTGGGACCAATACATTTCTATTCTTACCACTGCCTACAATTCGCAGGTTCACTCATCTACCGGGGAAGTACCCCTCGCTTTTGTGACCCCCCGTCGCGTGCGGTCTATTGCCGTGCGGCGGCCGCTCCCAGCTAGGGAGGATAGTGGCAGGACGCCTACTCCTACTGAGAGTAAGGCGGAGTTCGCTGCTAAGCTTGAAAACCTCATCCCTAAAGTCAGGGCTGAGATGGACAAAGCACAAAAGCGCTACAAGCGTACCTTTGACAAAAAGGTGCGCAACGCCAAGCATGTCCCCGTGCAGGGTGACTGGGTATTGGTCCGCTCACACACCCCAACTGGGGGTAAGTTGGTATTCCAGACGAAGGGGCCGTACCAGGTCCTTTGTACTGATGGACGGCGCTTCACCATCGAAAGTGACGATGGGGTCCGCACAGTGAATGGACAGGACGTGGTCAAAGTTGCACCACCGCCTGCAGGGGACCCAGCTTGGGCGCGTGCGTTGGAAGCGTGGCGCCTCCCCTCACTGCCTGCGGCCAAACAGGGCCCGCAGGAGAACGTGTTCGATAAGTTCATCGACCACGGCTGGGATGAGGACACTGACCGCCTCATGTTGAGGGTGCGTTGGTTCGGCTACAAAGCCAAGGATGATACGTGGGAATATGTGGAGGACCTTCCCGCTGAGAAGGTCCGGGCATACTGTGCCCGGAATGAGATAGACCCTGACAGCCCTCTCTCAATGTGAGGGAAGGCTGAGTAGCAGTGCCAAGAGAGTGCTTCAAGTCGAAGTGGTACGCAGAGTGGCTTTCAACTAAAGCCCTAACCCTCACACTCTCACAACAAAGGCAGCTGCCAACTAGGCATGCATGCTAGACTCTCCAACCCCACGGCCCTCTCCCTCACGTGGAGGCGAGCGGCGAGACCCCCGGCGATAACGCTCCCCACCAGTCGCAGGGGCCGGCGGCTCCAAGTCGGACCCGTCACGCCCCTCATGGTCGCGCAAGTGGCGACGACCGCGGCTGCTCTTCTGCTTAGTCTTGCGCGCAAGTTGGCGACGCAGACGCCGGACCGACTCCGACTCTGACGGAGTCGAGGACTCCGAGACGGAGTAAGACAACTCGTCTTCGGACACGGAGGGAGAGCGCCGCGAGCGTCGGCGACGACGGCGAGGAGGCGAGTATGCCCGGCTCGCACGACGTTTGCCACGCCCAAGTGGGGCTGGCTGGGGCATAATAGCCCCAATGCGAGCCAACTCGGCCGTCATAAACTCCGCCACCGACTCGCAACTCGCGGTCGCCACTGCAGTACGAACGCGCTCCTCAAGTTGAGGAGTCTCGGAAGTTTGAAGGGTTGCGGTCGACGCGGCCAACCAGGAAATGGTGCGCACCAACGTGGTGATCATCATCTCTGAGGTTAGAGGCGTGGGCGGTAACACCAACTTGGGGCATACCGTCAGGAGGGTGGCCCCCAAGTTGGGGGACACCGGGGTGGACGACTCAACGGCCACGCTAATCGGGATGTCCCCGTGCGGTTGGTAGGGGACAGGAGGAAGCGGAGGGGCACGCCGAGGTGGCGGGACCCGGGTGTAACTGCGACCCCGACTTGGGGCCCCCGCAGTGGGTTGAGTCATATGGTTATCATGTGAGGGCACGGCCATAATTATGGCCTTGTCCGGGGGTGGCGCAGTGTTGCAATGCACTTCCGGGGCATACGGGTAGTCCCCGATGCCCAACCCCTCTCGTAGGACCACACGGCCGTCGTGAAGTTCACGAGCGACCCATACGAACTGGCGAAGTGCGCCATCGTCCTTGGGCCCACGAGTGGGGCGGCGCAACTTGTGCTCGATGCTCTCCCACTCGATAAACTTGTGGAGGCGGAGCATCTCCTCAAGTAGAGTGAGTTGTCCTGATGAGCACCCCTCAGCAACTAGCTGAGGGGTGAGCTGTTCCAAACCTTGGATAAGCCGGAGGGGGAGATGTGAGAGCATCCCCCGCCGCTGAACACAAGACACCCAGGTCGACATGACCTCGAGGAGCCACTGGGTGGCCAACATGGCCCACACCAGGTGATCAGGGCCAGCCGTCAACATGACGGAGCCGAAGTGGTCAAGCAACCGTGGCAGCAATGCCGGGAACCCGTAGGGGACCTCAACTTGAGGCCACTACTCGGGCTTCTTCGGATAGTACTGCTCCTTACTGGCAGCAGACTGCTGAGGAAACTCAAGTTGAGCCGAGGTCACCAAGTAGGGACCTCGCCGGAAGTCTTTCTCCATCCGCACATCAAAGTGATGAGTGTGCGGATCGGCCTCGTGAAGGTACGGGCGGCGAGTTGCCACAGCGTCCCAAGTAAAGGTCGGCAAGTCGCCGGGACCCGGGATAGTTCCCCCGCGGTCCACCATGGCCTTGGCCCGCTGTACGTCTTCGAATTCCTCGTCGTCCAGGAAGGCAAACTGGTCCGTCCTGAAGCCGGTAGGGAACCCGAACCTACGGGGATACTTCTCCCGTAGGCGGTCCCATACCCGACCCATGGCTGCGCCAAGTCGGCCACAGCGAAGAACAGTCAACCCCTCCTCATGTAGAGGCCAAGCGGGGTAAAACTACCGCCCCAAGGCCTCACGCGGGACAACTTGTCCCGCCTCCGGGGGAGATCCCGCCGTCAACCCAAAGCCGGGTGACGCGGGAGTCCCATCCCCCGGAGCGATCGCGGAGCCCCCGCCGGAAGTCCCGGCGGGCGCTGCACCGTAGGAGGTGTCCTCCATACGTTCGTCGAGAGAGTCCGTCTCCACCCCCGGGGTCGCCATGGCTCTCCCCAAGTTGGGGAGAGACGCCCTGGCTACAGCGGCACGAGACCCGCCTCGAGTTGAGGGGGACTCGGATCGTGGGTAGACGGGTGGCCTCCCCAGCGTGGGGCGGCCCAGTGGAAGGTGAAGGGGAGGTGGTGTTCATGGTGAAGTGCGAACCGGGGAGAGCAAGCCGCCGAGTGGGCAAGCTTGAGGAGAGGGGCGGTCAACGTGACCGCCTCCACATCCGCGTTACGTACTCAAGGGGGGACAGCAAGTCGCGCCCCCAACGCCGAGACGTGCGTTTACGCACCCCCTCACAGGCCCGACCAGGTCGGTCGGAACTGAGGAGAGGGGAGTGTGGCAGTATTGACCCCCAGGTAGGGGGGCAACACGTGACATGCAAGGCGCGGCAGGCCACTAGCCTGATCCGTTCCTCCCCCTGCATTTGGGTCCGTATTCCCTAAGTTTGGGATAGTTAGCTTAGTAGTAAATTCAACTTGGATTTGAGGGTTTTCTGCATTTATCGTCTTGAATTTTCGTGTGGCCCGGTGGGCAGGTGCTGGGGTGGGAGATTCTGAGTGGCGAGATTCTGAGGGGACCCTGGGGGGATAAGGGGAGGGACAGCGGGGCTTGGCCCTGCGTCCCCGTCCCGACCAAGAAACTGTTGGACCACACACCATCCTCTTGTTTGTCAGTGGGGGGTTTGCCCCACAACAGGGACAGAGTGTGTGCGACTTGCACTTCTTCCGGTTCTCCCGACACGGGAGGCAGCCCTTGTACACCGCCCCAACTTGGGTGCCGTGTGTGTAAGTGGTTTTTGCCACAATTGTGGCAGATACCCCCTTCGCTCCTTCCCGGCGCTTTTTACCCTTAGCATGCACACCCATGCCAGACGGTGCTTGGCATCGACCGCGGCGTGAAAGGCTACGACAGAGCAACTTCGAGGCCACAAGTTCGCGCGAAGCTAGCCGAGTACGACCTCGAAGGGCATGCATCGAGTTTGCAAATCGTCTTGAATACGCCACCAAATCAAGTTGACTGACCACGCCCAATAAAGAGGGTTTACATGCGGTCATCTGACATCGTGCTACGCACCGCACGAAGTCAGGTTCGTAAACAATAGGAGCCCATAGTGCATCTGATGGTTTCTGGCGCGGGTACTTATTTGCAGCCCCATTTGAATCAGGAGCTGGTTTGTGTCCACTTTGCTTCGCCCTCCATCCTCTCTGTATGTTGCTGGGGACTTTCAGCCCGTAAGATGTTTTTTTTTTTTTGATCTAGGAGACCTCTCTGAACTGGGCGTGTGCCGTCGCCAACTGAGTTATTCGGATCTGGCTGTTGGGGGACGGGGGCTCTCTCCAACCGAGTGTAACGAATCTGGGATGGCTGACGTCAATATCTTATCCGTCCCACCACAGAAAGCTCCTCTCTCACGCTGAGTGCGCAGGTTCTGGTTACCCCCATCGCGCTCCCTCCCCAAAAACAAGAAGAGCACATATTGCTCTGCACCGAATCCTGTCCCAGGCAATGAGACAGACATTGTTGACGCTTCCTGAGCTCATGTGGGCTACAACTCACTGTCAGAGCCTCTAACAGCCCATCGCACTCACGAGATTGCTGCCAGAGAGAGGTCGCATCGAGTCTCCGTGAAATTTTTGGGCTTCCTCCCATACCCCGAGTCAGCTCGACTCCGTGCGCGCCGTATCTGCCTTGATCTGTCGAGATCCTTATACGGGTTTTGTGAATCCCTACTGGATGGCCGCCCATGAAGGCCGCTCACGGCCCTTCCTTGGCGCCTCCAGCGAGGAGACGCTGTTGGTCCCTTGCCCAGAGCAGGGCTGGTGCCCCTCTTCTGGCTCCGCATGGCGGGGAGGACCCCTAAGGGGCGCGGCCAATGGAGGACGGTAACCCGCTTTGGGATGGGTTGGGCACCCAACTGTTGAATTACGTGACGGATCCATTGCATTCCTATCGGATTCTTCCTCGTACGACTTGTGAGGTTTTTTGTAGTTTCCCCAATATTTGTATTGATGTCATTGATGGCCGTCGGGGTGCGTACTCAGTACGATTCGGAACGCGTGCTCCGACGGCTGGGATGACCCGTGGAGGGGCTCTGAGATGACTAGGCTGCCTCACGCCAGCGGGGGACTTGATTGGCCCGCACGTGGCCCGGGGTGCAGAGTCGCTGGATGCGGGTGTGAGGAATATGTTAGGACGCGTGGGGGTGCCCGTTGCTTCCCCCGAAGTAAAAGTCAGACTTGCGTGTGCATGGATACGGCCGTCCTCATGCGAGATTTTTACAGCGCTTCACAGCCAGGCTGCTGGGGGTGACTTGTCTCTCCTGTCTCCCCATATCCCGCGGGTGGCCTGTCCTTCTACGACCTGGGTGCCTGTCGCCTGCACCGTCTAACCACTACAATCCTGACAAAACGGAGAATTTCACGTGCGATCGCAGCCTCTGGGGGAACAGTGCCCTCAGAACAGGTCCAATGCGCTTTTTTGATTGGTCAACGGGCCCCACACTACGTCGGTCTCTGAGCGTTTTGTCAGGATTGGGTAAAGAGCAAATTCAAACAAGAAACATCAAGCATGAAGTGGACGATTTCAAAAAGGATCTGATGATGTCCAGCAAGACCATTTTCGGCGTTGGGGTCGTTTTTCCTGCTGCCAGTCTCACATGATTATTTTCATTTCTAGCAGCTAAACGTACTGCAAGAAGCTTTCAGCAAAAAAGAATGGAGGGCCTGTCTCATTACAGGGAGTGCCGGAACCAGAAAGAGAGCCGCTCGCACACAGCACACCTTCCTATCCAACCAATCAAGAATCCTGCTGCAAACATTAATCGAATTGTCTCGGAGTTTACTGAAACGATGCTCACACATGCGATAGCTAGAGTAAGATGCAACAGTGTCTGATTGGCGAGTCTCAGCTTCTTGGCGTACGATCAGCTGAAACACTGTTCCGCAGCCCTGTTGCCGTTGCGCATCAGTCAAGTTTTCAGAAAGCTGCAAAGAGTCACCGAGATAGAAGAAAGCAACAATTTCTGCCACATCTCCCAGATGTCCTGGAGGGCGACGGAAGAAGCGTTCGCAAAGAATTTCAACTCAAATCCCATAGTCCAGAAGGGTTAAGTCACCATTTTTGCAACGACCGAAAGGCCTAGAAGACGACATCGCAGCAGAGAAAGTAATTGGTTCATGAAAGAAAAGATAGTTCTTTGTGTGTAGCAAAGCTTGTGCAAACTACTCTCGTGCATGCTATACACGCCTCGCCACGGTGTTCCAGGAACTCGACGGTGCGTTTTCTCAGAGAGCTTCCTCACGATCACACCACATGGGTCGAACGCAATGTCCAGGTAGTGCTCACTGACACAGAGCATTGCACACAGAAATATGCTGACCAACATTTCTCATTCACAAATTATCATGAGTAACGTCCATCAACAAAAAGACTCCCCGAGGAAAGGGCACAAAAGTGCGCCATCTGCATTCCTTCCACCACTTGCGCCAAATAAAATGATGCCACAGCAATGACCTGACCGAGTCACAACTAGGGACCTGGCCTACTAATGAAGTGCCTTCGGTCAGAAAATAGTAATCATTCCGCCACTTAGGCTTTCACAATGATGGTTTTTTTGTGGGAAAGGTATCCACTTCGCAGAATCCGTTTGATTGGACCGAGGTGTCAGCATACAAATGGTGATCAACTTGTTTCAGCGGAGATGCAGCAATTAAGGTGCAACTTCAATCGCCAATATGTACTCGTACCACGACTCCTGCCGGTCGCGAGATTTCCTTTGTTTTAGTTCTAATGATTCTGTGCAAGCAGGCATTTCAAGACAATTCCATCGCTTCCGTGTGCAGAAAGGCGACTCCGTATCAGCCGTAAGAGCGGTCAATGAAACTCATGCGTAGTTGCTGCTCACTAAACCCACTGCTGAAAGACCGAGGCCGAATCAGACCGTCAGTTTATCGTTTTTACAAATATTCTTTTGGCTGATTCCTGCTAGTATTTAATGAACTCAGTATTGGCTCACACATACGGCAGATCGTTGCCTCATATCTGATTCATAAGATTCTGAGCATTTTTTCTCGGTCAGGCAACCCGCTCACCAAGATCTTTGCAGAACAGCAAGTCTTCTTGCAGACCGGAGCAAGGGGGATTCCGGCCCTGGGGCGCACGTGGGTCAGGGAGCCGGTTCCACAATCGCTGCATATTGGCTGACAATGCTTTTGGGAGAGTCAGTATCATTCCCCCAAGCCACAACACAAGACTTAGCATTGACATATTGCTGTCATTCAATTTTGGCGGTCTGCTCAACGTCAAGAGTACATCAGGGGTTGACCAATGGTGTGCATCAGATCTTGCGGCCGCGACCAATGGCAGCCTTGCATCAGGGTCCGCTGTTGTGCAAAGAGGGCGTTCCGAGACTTCCGACCAAATATCGGGCCAATCCACCAGAGAAAAGAGAACGGCCGGGGCTTCCCAACTGTTCCTGCCCAGGACTGGCCTGAGATCGGCGAAAAAGAGGGGAGATCATTGGATAGAACAACAGTTTATTCTGACCAATGAGCTCTCTGATGGCGAAGCTCCAGGACCTGAAGCCAATCGCGTACTTCCTGGATCCGAGAGCCTCGACATTACTGCGCAGTTCTCATGCCCTTCTCGAACGTCATTGGCTGAAGTGCTGTCAGGTACCTGTTGTAGTGCAGTTGTACACATGCACAACCGCCGAAATTGAGACTACTGGAATGTTCCCCGCCGGTCCCCGCCCACCGACAAGCAGTGTTGCGCTAAATGAACAAGGGATCAGGAGCTCCTATCGATCGTATTGATGATGGCTTGGATAAATTTTCATAGCTGTCTTTCATGATATTATCACAAATCGAGCTACCAGCCTCTGGGAATGGCTGGTGTCTGCTGTCCGCCCACTTTACAGGCTACAAATCTGTTCCAAGATATTGTCTCTTAACAGTTCAGTGGCAATGCCGCACCCCCCGGTCTCCACATGGGGCCGCGGACGCCGCTGGAAATGGCCGAGTGCACTTTTTCTGGCAATGTACAGCAGACTGCCCACCGAGGTGCAGCGGTACTGCACACTCGCCTGAGGTGCCTTGGGAAGTGTGTAGCACAATAGGGTATCCGCTACACGTCCACTCTCAGGGAACACTCACCACGGGGGATCGGCACCAACGTCACCGGGAGGCCAAGGTTGCTGTCCTTGGAGCGCAAGCCACGGGACCAAGATGGGAGCCCAGATGGGAGGGGTTTGTTGTTCTGCCTTGGCCGGCGGTGGATTCGCCGCCGGCCCCCTCGTTATAAACCCTCGGAGACACTAGTAACTACCCTCCACCCCAAGATGCAAGTCCCTCTGGTCGTACGTAACTTATAGATACCGTGACCAGTACGGACTCTCAAATTGAAAGCCAAGGAATAGAAGTAGCCCCCCCTAATATTAGGGTCACAATACGGCCGACCATATTGCTACATATCCCCCCCTTAGATTCGGCCCGTCCTCGGGTCGAGTTGCATTCGGGTTACCGAATGTAAGTGGGTCGCGTGACCGTTTTCCAGTCGGGTGGGGCTTTGCGCCCTGTCGCGACAGACACCCCTTTTCGAGGTTGTCTGAGGGGGGTGCCCTCCTTTGTGTGGTACACACACGATCCGTTTTCCGGACCGTTGAATTCCCGATGCGGGTTTCTGTTCACGACCCCCCTTTCCGAGGGGTGGTGCAAGCGGATCCGCCACCAGGCGTCTGGTGGTAGGGGGGCCCCTCTCATGAGACGATTGAGTGGGTGGCGGGGGTTGCCCGCGTTGCGTGGGGGGCGGTTGGGGGTGACCCCCCTTGGTTACCCCGTGTGGGGGCGCGTGGCCCCGATCCAGGTGCCTGGGTGGAGCGCCCTCGTAGCTCGGCTGGCGCGGGTCGTCCCGCGCTACCGTATCGCTCGTGTCGAGCTGTTTGGTTATAAGCGCGGGTGCCCGCGCTTCCCTGGCTCGTCCGCGCGAGCGTTCCTCGTACCGGGTCGAGCCGGTTGCGGCTTTCTGGCACGGGACGCCCCTGCTACCCCGGTTTCACCATGTCGGACCCCCCCGTACCCGGGGGCGAGGACGACCTCCTGCTTGAGGAGGAGGAAGAGGTGATGGTGGACGACGTTCCCGTCTCTGCCACCGCTGCCGAGTGCTTCTTGGCGAGCTAGTCCGAAGACGAGGGCGACCGGGTAACCGTCTGCGTGGCCCCGGAAGGTGCGCCGGGCGGTTTGTCGTCCATGTGCAGCGGCACGACGGCTCCGTCGGGTGGCGGGCAACCGCGTGTAGCGACTGCCTCTACCCCTACCCCTCCGGCGGCCCGGATGGCTCCTTTCGCCGGTGCCGGCGCGGCTCTACCTCAAGACGGCGTCGCCGGCGTGTCGGATGGTCGTGGCGGCACCCCGGCCGGGACGGCGGGTCAAGACGGCGCGGGTGCCCGCCCGGTTGGTGTGTCCGCGGCGGCGGGTAACGAGTCTACCCCTGCTGCCCCCGTGGTGCCCACGTCGGGCCCGGGTGGCGGCGATGCTCTGCCCGCGGTGCAGCGGACGCTTGGTGGTCAAGAAGTGTCTACCCCGATGGCAGTGGACTCCGGGAGCTACTCCGGGCGGGCACCCGCCCTTCTTCTTCCTCCTCGGCCCCGTGCACCTCCGGCACCGGCCCATCTGCCGGTGGGGCATCCCCCGGCGCCCCTGGTTCTTCCTGGTCCTGCCCGGGCTGCCCCGTTGGGTGGCGGCATCGCCGTGGCGGCGGTTCAACCCGCCATGTCGATGTCCGATTTGGTGGCTCGGGTTCGAGGCATGACTGTGCAAGAGTCGATGGAGTCCGCTGGGCGGATGCGGGTGGACTTCCACCAGCCGCGTCTCCCTGGAGAGACCTCCCGGCGCGTCAAGGTGGACCCGAGTTGGGAGCGGGAGTTGGTGCGGCTGGTCAACCAGCCGAACGCGGTCCGAGTGGAGCATCATTGGATCCTGAGCCAGCCGGACGACCGGCATGCGCAGCTCTGGCGCACCCGGATTGGGCGGGGTGAGGTGTACCTCGACTCCGCCTTCGGGATATGCGACTTGATTGCCCCCGCGTTGCCGCGGGAGGTTGACTACCCGGCTAGTGCTCGGGGGATTGCGGCGGCGGCGGAGCCGGTTGCGTTTGGCGAGACGGTGGGTAATACCGGCCGGTATCCCGGGTTCAAGTACTTCCCGGGGGTATCCCCGTACCTGACGTTGACGGCTCCGTACCCGCCTATGGCGGGGTTGAAGTCAGCGTCGAGCTGGCGACGCAACCATGGTGTCATGGCGGATGCGTTTCGCACCGATATAACGTGTGCTTTGCAGACCGGTAACGGTCGTGCGCCGGTGTACACTGCCGTGCGCCCGCCTCTGTGGCAGAAGGGGTGGGAACCCGCCCCTGCTTTCCGGTTTGACACCGGCTCCTGCCTCCGATACTTCGGGAGTGTGTTGGCCTCCCGGCCGGTCCACCCGTTGCAGGGTACCTTTACCCTTGAGGTTACCCTCGGGCAGGCTTCCTCCTTCTTGCTGTCCGTCCGCCGGCAGGGGCGCCTGTTTCATCTTCCGACGGGTGTCCGTCGGCACATCGCGCAGTTGGGCGTGGACATGATAGCCGCCAAGACCGGGTTGGCCCGGGAGTTTGAGGCTCTGCTGGCTGTTCACGATGCCGTGAACTGGGCTGGGGTGTTGGCCCTTCCCCCGTACCGGGACCCGCAGGCTGGGGCTTCCCCCTTGCCTCGTCACTCGTTGCGTATCCGGCGTACTCAGCCGGGTGAGCCCAATTGCCATGGGTGGGCGTCCACCGAGGCTGTTGCTGACCTGGGTATTCCCATGGTTATCCATGACCCTCTTCAGGTCCTTGCCCCCTGGTTCGGTAACCCAATACCGGCGGCGGTTGGCCGTCGTCCCCGAGAGTGGGGCTCTGAAGGTGGGGAGCGTGAGGTGTCCCGTCGTCGGGCCGAGCCCCGCCGGGTTTACGGTGGGGCCCCTTCAGTAGGGTCCTACCGGGCCTCGTATCAGGTGCCACCGGCTCCGGTAGTAGCCGTGTCGGCTCCTGTGGCTCCTCTGGCTGCGCCAGTGTCACCTCCCGCCCCTGTCATGCGTGACAGGGGTCCCCGTCTCTGGTATGAGGGCGTTGACGCCCTTGTTGCCTGCGCAATGCGGGAGGGTCTCTCTGTTAGCTGGGGGGATATCCCCCCAGGTGCTGCGCTGGTTGGGTCAGCGCGTTGCTTCGGTGGCGTGCTTGACCGCCTCCAGACCGCTCTGGAGGACGTGGAGGCTGGCCGCAGCACCCTCGTTCAGCTATGCACCGAGTTAACTCGGGTGATTGACCGTCGTGAGATTGCCGACCGGTGGAGCATGGAGGTATACGCGCTTACGCGTGAGTGGCCTCCCTCGGGCAGTGGGTCTACCCACTGAGGAGTGCTATTGTTTGTGAGGGAGAGGGCCCCGGTGACCCTTATGGTGGCCCGGTAGTAGTGAGTATAAACTCATCCCCCGCTGGGGCGATTGCATGATACCAATGCCTGCCATTGGGGAGTACCCCGTCTGACTTAGTCGTGGCTTGCCTCGGTTCTTTCCCGCATCCCCCGACCCATCCAGGTTGGTTAATACTCATGAAGGTCAACCTTCTTGGTCCGTCACTTGCCTCCTGGCTGAAGGTTTACCTTGGTGTAAGCCTTAGGTTACTTTGAGATTATCGGAGTTAGTCATCTCCTTCAAGTAAACTTGTAAAAGTCAGTAGCTTACTTAGTTTGCCTAAGTCCGCTCCAACTTAGTGAACCTAAGTCTTGCCGAGTCCATGTGACACCCTACTCAGTAGGTATAAGCCTCACCCCCCAACAGCCGAAGTCGGTGTCGGTTGGGTTGTTACAGTAGGCGTCGTCGCCTCATGTAAGGCATGAGGAGTTGGCGGGGTATATTCGCCGCCTGTTCCCAGGTGGGTGAGTCGTATCCGACCCACATAACCTTGACGTACCAGGGTCCTGGTAGGTCCGGGTCGGTGTGTCCGACCACGCTCTCTACTTGGTATGGAATCCCGTCCGGTCCCACCGGGTCATCTGACCGGTGGGTTGTAGGAGCTTCGTGTAGCAACCCAGCCGGTACCGGCTGAGGCTGTTCCGGCTTCGGAGCAGGTGTCACATCATTGAGGTTGATGCGTTGTATCTCCGTATCGGAGTGCAGGATTACGGAGTGATCATCTCTATGTAGGATCTGGTACGGTCCCTTGACCGGTTGCATAAGCTTGTTCCCTCGGAACTTCTGGTGTCTGATGTAGACCCAGTCACCTGTTACCAGGGTTGCGTTGCGTACCCGTAACCGGGCGTCAAAGTTCTTCTTGTATCGAAGTTGTGTACGGTCAAGGGCACCCTTGAGCTTGGGTATCATCCACGATAGCTTGGCCAACCAAGCTAAGTGGATCCGTTCGGCCGGTCGGCCCTTCGGTATGTCAAACCGAGTGCACCTGCCCGGTGGCAGCGTCAGGTTCCCGACGCCCATTGGCATGACCCATTCCAGTGGTGCAATACTGGTACTTCGGTGGGGCCTGGCATTGTATGCCAGGGTCAAGACGGACAGAAGCCGATCCCACGTCTTCGTGTGCTCCGCCACATAGCATTGGAGCATCTTCGCGATGGTGCGGTTGAACCGCTCCACCTGCCCGTTGGATTGCGGGTGGTAGTCGGATGCCCGACGGGGTTCGATGCCGAACATGCCCAGGACCTTAGTGCAGAATGCTGACGTAAGGTCTGCTCCGTTATCGGAGAGGAGTTGCTTCGTTACTCCGTAAGCACTACTGATCCAGTGGTCAACCACCGCGTTCATGATCGTGTAGGCCGTATCGTTCGGGAGTGCTACTGCCCGTGACAGCTTAGTAAAGCGGTCCGACATGACCAGGATGTACCTGTTCCCTTCTTCCGTTACCGGAAGCGGTCCGAGTATGTCGATGGCGACTTGCTCGTTGGGTCCATCCGGGGGGAACAGTTTCATTGCGGATGCCCGCCTATGAAGACTCATGCGATTCCGTGCGCACGGGTGGCATCCCCGCACGTGGTCGATTACGTCGACGGCCATTGCTGGCCAGTAGAAGAACCTTCGCATTGCTGCGAACATGCGCGAACCCCCCGGGTGTCCGGCTGTGGGGTTCTCGTGTTCTCGTTCCATGACGGCCTGCCGTAAGGACACGGGAACCACGACCTGATGCCGTCCATCGGCGGGTGCCCGCCGATATATGAGTCCGTCCTCGTTCTCGGAGAAGATGCCGGCCGCGCCGGCCAGGAGGTGAGCACGATGGCGTTTACAGTCATCGTCATTGGCCTGTGCCTCGCGGAAGTCCGCGAGGGTCAATGGGCACGCAAGGTGTGCCATGGTATGGTCAACCATACCTTGGGTAGCATTACCCACCATGCACACCGGTACCACCGGGATGTCTTCGTCCACCTGTCGGGTATCCCCGCTTGGGGTATCGAGTCGCGACAGCGCGTCCCCCAGATGATGGGTGGAGCCGGCCTTATATATGGTCCGGTAGTCGTGCTCGGCCATCTTCAGCTTCCACCTGGCTGGCCGACCGTGGCTGTCGGAATCCTGGTCACCAAGGTTGAGATGCCATCGTAAAGGTTCGTGGTCGGACCTTACGATGAACCTGGAATCTTCCAGGTATGGCCGGAGCAGTTGCACTGCCCATATGACTCCGAGGCACTCGCGCTCCGCGGCACTATAGTTACGCTCAGTCGGGTTGAGTGTCCGGCTGAAGTACCCTACCGGATTTAGGTCCGGGATAGCATTATCGGTACCGATGATGGTCTCTCCCTGTAGCAGGGTGCATCCCACTTGGGTGTCGCAGGCATCGACGTCGATGACGAAGGTCCCGCGTCCATGCGGCAACGCAAGCACGGGTGGGGCTAGCAGAGCTTGCTTGAGCAGCTCGAATGCCTCTCCCTCGTTGGGCGAGGGGGGTTGGAGTACCTTTGGCAAGGCACTGCTCGTCAGAACCGCTAACGGTCTGGCTATACGAGCGAAGTCCTTGACGAACCGTCGGTATACGTTGCACATCCCCAGGAAGCTTTTCAGCTGTGTCTGGGTGGTTGGGTATCGCGCATCCCGGAGTGCCCGGGTATTAGCTTCGAGCACTCCCAGTTTACCTGGTGTGATCTGGTGACCCAGATACTCGACTGTCTGCTGGAAGAAGGCGCACTTCTTGAGGCGCAGGGTTACCCCGGCGTTCCGCAAGAGGGTGAGTACCTCGTCGACATGTTGCACATGGTCATCCATGTTACGCGAGAAGACGATGACGTCGTCCAAGTACACCAGGCAGTTACGCCACTTGACTCCCGACAGTATAATGTCGATGGCCCGTTGGAATGTGGCGGGGGCGTTGGACAATCCGAAGGGCATCCTTAGGAACTCGTACACGCCACTGTGACAGACGATCGCCGTCTTGGGGATATCCTCTTCCGCAACTGGGATCTGCCAGTACCCGGCATTGCAGTCGATAGTGGTAAACACTGTGGCCTCCCCCAGTGAGTCGATGCACTCGTCCATCCTTGGTAAAGGGTATGAGTCTTTCTTGGTAACCAAGTTGAGGCGTCGATAATCGATGCAAAACCGAGGGGTCTGATCCTTCTTCGGCACGATAACGACTGGGGCGCCCCACTCCGACATCGAAGGTCGGATCACCTTAGCTTCGCTCATCCTCTTCAATTCTCCATCAACGATCTCTCGTTGCATAGGTCCCGCACGATGCGGTTGCGACCGCGCTGGTCGAGCACCTGGTATCAGATCTATACGGTGATGGGTTGCCCCAATGGTACCCAGCGCCCCGCCGGTCCACATGACGTCATGCCTTCTTAGCATCCGTCCTACCCCTTCAGCTACCGAAGGGGGAAGGTGGTCGAGGTCAGCCTCGGCCAGTGCCTTTAAGGCTTCTTGGTCCTTTGGCGGCATGTCCGCCGGAGCCGCCGATGGGTTAAGCTTCCCGTCATCGGGTTGCTGTTGCTCGGTGGTCTCGGCGACCGCCAGCACCTCAAGTGGTTCCACTTGACCTTCCTTGTCAGGGGTAAGGATATCTCCTTCGTAGAGCTCGGCAATCCCGAGGTTAGTTCCCTTCGGGAGGGTGACTGCCTTACGGCGACAGTTCGCCATCACCAGCAGTGATGACCCCCCCGCTGGGAGGTCTACGATACCATTGGCCATGGTCAACCCATGGCGCTTGTAGGTTCGTAGGTTGGACTGGACTCTGCAGATGCCTGCGAGGTCACAGTTAATCGGGAGGACGGTCTCCGATAGCGGCTCAAAGCGAGTCCGCTTGGCCAGCCGGAGTGTCTTCGGTTCTACGTTGGCGTATACCTCAGCCACGCTAACGTGGCTCCCTTGTAACGTCAGGTCCCTGACGATAGCTGTCTGTCCTCTCTTCGTCCCGTCGGCCTCTTGCAGCTCGACGGTCCTCCGGCCCGGCCGGATTGCATCAACGTGAACGTTGATGAAGGTGCACCCCAGTATGCAGGGCACAGATAGCGTCTCACATACCAGGAAGTCAACTTCCGTAGTAAGCTCCCCGATGGTGACCTGCAGCGACATCGCTGCGGTCGTACGAATGAGACGACCATTCGCATCCTTGATCGTGGGTCCCCGAGCAACTCTGACTCGCGGGAGCCACTTGTCCGGGAGGGTATCCTTCCGGATCAAGTTAGGTCCAGCCACTGTATCCAGTACGGGGTAATACGACCGGGTCGACTGGGGGTCAACCCCCAGTGTGGCTGATACCTTGAATTTCTCCAAGGTGAACAGTACGTGGCCTACACCGATATCCGGTGTCGCTCGGGCATCCTGAACAGGGCCCTTGTCTGGTTCCATGTGACGGGGCTTCCCGTCCTCTCCTCCCAACCTTGGTGGGTGGTCATCAATCCCCTGACGCCGTGTCGTCGGGGCCGGAAGGTGTACCCGGGGGTTGATGCGGCGTCGGCTCAACCGCGCTCTCCGTGGGGCTTTCCCCGCGGCAGTCCGGGGTGGCTTGCTAGGGTTACCCCAGAGACCCCGTGTCGTCCTTCCTCTTACTCGTTTCCCGTGCTCGGCCGGGTACTGTCCTCCGGGACATCCGAGGGAGGGGGTGCCTCCTCGACTGCCAGTACTCCTCCTGGAGCTTGCTGCCTACCCGGTGCCGGGCCTCGGGCGGGATACCCACCCATGGATGCCTTGCGTTGCGCCGCTGCCCGTCGAGACTCCTCCGGGATGAATGGGCATGCGGACACCCAGTGTTGGGGGTCTCCGCACAACATACATCCCGACGTGCCGGCCGTCCCGGGCGTCCGCGTCGGGTTGGCTCCATAGGTCCTGTTGCCTGCCTCGGTCGCCCGAGTTCCCGCCCCTTGGTAGGCCTTGGGTCCCGGTGCCAACCGGAACATGGACTCCCCCAACCGGTTGGGTCTACCCGCGATGTGCGGAGGTGCCTCCGCACGTACTGCCCAGGTCGGCAGGGGTTGGTGGGGGTTACCCGGAACCGGGGCATAACCCGTAGTGCGTACATACGGGACGCGCCGACCCGCTTCCTCGTTGGCCTGGAACTGAGTCCCAGCCGGGGCGATGTACGCCACCGTACCATGCTCATCAATCACCGGCGTCGCCGGTAGCAACAGGTGGCCCTGTTGGTCGACTAGAGGTTCATCCTCACCGGCAGGGGTCTGTTCGGTCGCCACCAGTACTGGTGCGGCCTTGCGTTCCACCTTCTCTTGCCTCGGTACCGGGGTATGACTGGGATTGCCTCCCTCACCCTTGGGCTTCGGGGCCAAGGCACATTCCGGGTGTAGCACCCGGTAGGCGTCCCCTAGGGATTTGCACATATACATCAGTCGACTGAAGTTCGTCCGAGCCGTATTGGCTCCCCGTGCGGATATCCGCACATAGTTGGGTACTCCTGCGAACAGGATGGCCCGTAGTTCCCCTTCACCGAGGAGCTTCCCCAGCTCGTAGTCGAGCTCTTGGATCCGGCGTCCAAACATCTCTTCATCCTCCCAGGACTGGGCGGTGGCAGTGCGAATGGCCCGATAGTGGTCGCACTTGTCCTCACTGAGGTAGCTGCTAAGCAGCTCCTTCAATATCCCACGGTAATCCATGGGGGTGGCTGCGACCCTCATTCCCGGCATCGGGGATGCCTGGCGGAGGATGCCTCGGACCCGTTCGTCAACAAAGAACGGGAGGATCTCCAGCGCCAGCCCCTCGTTGACGAGCGCCTTGTCCGCGGCGGCCTTGAAGCTAGTCAAGAAGCCAAAGACTGCCAACGGGCGTCCGTTAGGGCCCCCGAACATAGGGACTCCCTTTATAAGGGTCTGCATAGAGCGGATCGCTCGGTGCGGGGTCGTACGCATCGATTCCGATACGGTAGTGGATCGGTCCTCCAAACGATAACGTTCCGGAGTCAGTACCGACCTGAAGACTTCGTTGACAATCTCCGTGTCCGCGTCCTGGATATCCAGTCGCTTGGCCAGTTGATGAGTAAACTCATCGGACTCCATCCGCTTCAGTAAGCTCGCAGTAAGCTGCGCTGTCATCGCTTGAACCAGTGACGCCGGAACTTCCGGCGTCGGCGCGTCGGGTACCCGAGTTGCATGGCTCCCTTCGTCGATGGGGGAATGCGAGACGGTACCGCCTCCCCCCATTGCCAACTCTGTTCCGGCGTAAATATCCGCCGGGTCATGTCCGCGGAGCCCGCTCTGGGTGCTCCGAGCGTAGCGCTCCGTATGGCTACGTTCCAACTCAGCCGACGAGTCGGATCCATAACCCGCCGTGTCCGGAGGTTGTCCAGGAGTAGCAACACCGGGGTTGACCCTGGTGGACTCCGAAAGTAGTCCGGCCGGTTCGAACCGTACCGGTGTGGGAGGGACCCGACGGGGTACCGTCGTATGGCGTGCTGACATCAGCACGGCCATTGCGTCCTCCGTACGCTCTTGACGGGCGTCGAGCCCGGTGAACCGGGCCTCGATGCGAGCCAATGATGCCATCAGGGAGTCCCCTGGTGAAGGTGGCAGCGGCGTGAGGTCGGCAGAGGACATTTGCGGCGGTCCGCCGCCCCCGGCCGTCCGTGCCGTAACAAACGTCGATCCGGCATCGGAGAGCATCGGCGTCTCAATGTTGTCGATCGGGTTACCGGTCCCGGTTCCCGTGCTCACCTCCGGGGTCGGCGTCGACGCCGATCCGTCACCTTGAACGTTCCCCGTCTCTTGGGTAGACATAGTCACAATCAGTCAACCGACGTAACAGTCACCACGAATAAGAGAGCGAGGGGGTAGTTGGGGGAGAGTAACCGTAGATCGCAGTCAAACGCAACCACTCAAGACAATCGAACAGATCGCAGCACCACGAGTACAAGAAAAGGACTGGATCCCTATCCGTGTGCCAGGGCCGAAGTCGGCGTCACCGCAAGGGTGACGGAAACCCGTCCCCTGCTGCTCCACCAATGTAGCACAATAGGGTATCCACTACACGTCCACTCTCAGGGAACACTCACCACGGGGGATCGGCACCAACGTCACCGGGAGGCCAAGGTTGCTGTCCTTGGAGCGCAAGCCACGGGACCAAGATGGGAGCCCAAATGGGAGGGGTTTGTTGTTCTGCCTTGGCCGGCGGTGGATTCGCCGCCGGCCCCCTCGTTATAAACCCTCGGAGACACTAGTAACTACCCTCCACCCCAAGATGCAAGTCCCTCTGGTCGTACGTAACTTATAGATACCGTGACCAGTACGGACTCTCAAATTGAAAGCCAAGGAATAGAAGTAGCCCCCCCTAATATTAGGGTCACAATACGGCCGACCATATTGCTACAAAGTGCTCCGTCGAGAGATAAATTGAGGCGCTTGCGCAAGCAGTGAAGGATGCTATTGCTGATTTCTGAATTCTGTCCTGGTGGGCCGAGACTGGCTCTCTCAGGGCTCTCAGCCAATAAGGTACGCCGCTGAGACCGACCCCCAGGCAAGTGTGCCCCCGCAGGCTGAAATCGCCTCTACTTCTCTTCACATCTCCGGAGAAGCAAGTGCTTCTGCAAAGATCTCCCCGAACAGCGCTTCTGAGAGTAGAGAACCTCAAGCTGTTGAGAAGAATGAGGACGAAGCAGTTGCGGCCCTTTCTCACTCGTCATACTACCACATGATCGGGCTGTCAAGCAGCTGATAGGGCTGTCCAGCCAATGCGGTGCCCGTAGAGTCTAGAAATTGACTCTGTGTCTCGGTCTCGGGCCACCGAGCCAGAATTCAGCAAGCCGCAAGACATTGTGCATTGCAGTGCCCCGAACTGTGTCTAATGGGGAAAACAACAAGAACAGACCAATGGCATGCCTCAGATGACTCACCTCTGACCAATGACTGCTCCGCGTTGCTGTGCAAACAGTGCGATCTGAGATTTCCTCGAGTTTTCTGGCCGGACCGAAGGGGGAAGAGCCCACATGCGACCTCTCCCACTGCTGTTGAGTGGATCAAGCGGAAACGGAGGGAAAGCTGTCGAGATCGCCCGAGAAAAAAACGTGGGACCAATACATTTTTACCTTGACTACGGCCTGCAACCCGCAGGTTCACTCTTCTACGGGGGAAGCACCCCTTTCATTTGTGACTCCGCGCTGCGTGCGGTCTATTGCTGTACGGCGTCCGCTTCCAACTGGGGAGACCGGTGGCAGGAAGCCTACGACTGAGAGTCAGGTGGAGTTTGCTGCTAGGCTAGAGACCCTCATCCCTAAAGTTAGTGCTGAAATGGACAGGGCGTAGAGGCGCTGGCCTTTCGGGCAGTCCTTGGCCATATGTCCTGTCTCACGGCAGCGGAGGCAGAGACCTTCACGCATGCAGCGCTGGCGCTCTTCAGGCGTGAGTTTCTCGACTTTAATGCTGGAGATACCCATGAGAATGACACCCGTCGTGGACGGCTTCGCAGATGTGCCGCCGAGGGGCGTCGAGGCAACAGCCTTGGCAGCCTCCACGCGCAACGCGTCAGTCATGAGAGACTCAACATCTGAGTAGGTCTTGAGACAAAGAGCCTGCCAGATGTCCCGCTTCAAGTTTCGGGTGTAGCGGTCAATCTTCTCGGCTTCCGTGATGTCAGGGATGTCCAAGAGGACACTCAGAAACGTCCTGTTCAACGTTCCGACGTCTTTGATTTGGCGCCACGAGTGCAGCTTGTCTCGTGCCGCTTGTGTCTTGTTCAGTGGACTGAAGCGTCGGGTTAGCGCAGAGCGGAAGGATTCCCAGTTCGGGACAGCTGTAGTCTGACTTTGGACCTTCCACCAGTCGAACGACTCACCGTCGAGGAAGGTGCAAGCGATACTGCACGCATCGTCGGGGTCACTCAGTCGCACATAGAAATCCATATGCGAGCACCACGCTTCAACCGACCCAGGTTTACCGGAGAAAGCCACGGGTTTGTTCGGCATCGCGGATTTCATGCCACTAGTAGTGGCCCTGGCCTTGGCTTCGGACAGTTGCTGCTTAGCCTCCGCTAATTCCTTCTTGTGAGCCTCGAGTTGTTCGCTCATTCGCGTGACAAACGCTGTAAGGTGGGTCCAGGCTTCCATGGTCGGTGCGTTCTAGCCCGAGCCCGGATTGGCCGGGTTGATACCGCCTGGGATTGGTGCATCCATGGTGTCTTGGGTTCAAGTCCAAGGCAAGCCAACTTGTAACACAGATTTCGCAAGACTTGCTTCGGGAGCACCCCAAGAAAGATCTCGGAGATGTGGGATAGGAGTTTGTCTGCAGCAGTAGTGGTGTACACGATTCGAAAAAGTGCTGTGCCAGTTGCTGCAACGCTCAAAATGATGTACAGCACTACTTCGAGAAGCACAAGAAAATCGGTTGAAATCACGCAAACGGATTGTTCAGAAGCGTCCGTGCACGGGCCCGAGTCGGGCCGTGTCGAATTTCCAAGCGGGGGGATCAAGGGGGGGAGAATCGGGCTCCTAGGCCAGATCCAGGGGTGTGTCAACAGGTGTCAATCGGTGCGGCGCGCCAGCGTGCGGTGATGATCCTTGCCACGCGTGTGCCGCTCGAAATGCTCCACCAACTCAAATTCGCGACCGCAGGGTTCGCAACGGAGAAGGGTTTCCGGGCGGATAATTGTGAAACGGTGGCGACGGGATCCGCGGTGATCACGTAGCACAGTGAGGCTGTTGCACCGCACACCGCACGGTTTGCCAAGGAACTTCCCTTGTGCCCCACGGTGGCTCTTGGCAATTTGGCGTTGTTCACGGTGCTCAACGGCGCGCGCGGTGGCTGGCTTAATGTGACCAATCACCGGTGGCGGCGGGGCGGTGTAACGGCGCCCCGAATCTTGGGGGGGCAGTAACAGGCGACGGTTCGCCCGGCCTGCCGTGTCCTCGGTGGCAGAGCCCTTGCCCTTGCCCGAGAGGGGGAGCTTGGGTTCGGCCCGGCCCGCCGAGCGGAGGCGGACTGGGACCGCCGGGGTAGGGATGGAGGAGGCGCCCGCCGGGGAGTTGAGAGCCCTCGGGCGGGCGTCTGCCGGGGGGGGTCCGCGTGCCGACGGCGTGCCGCGTGCCGACGGGGGGCCGCGTGCCGACGGACCGTGGGCCGTGAAAGCGCCACGGGCCGTCGGGGGTGCGCGGACCGTCGGGGGTGCGCGGGCCGTCGGGGGAGCGCGGATTGTCGAGGGTATGCGCACAGGGGGGGTGCCACGTGATGTGGACCCCGTGTCGCGCGCCGAGGCCGCCGAGGATATCGGGCCGGCCGCCAGTGCTGAGGAAGAGTATTCCGAATCTGATGTGGATCTCACTGGGATTCAACAATCGGTTGACCAAACGAACAATTCCGTGAAAGAACCACAAGGGTTGTGTCAGGAAATTGGTCGTTCGGTGTGATTCGTGGAACCCGCTACGTTCGTATTACAATGCCCGTGGCAAGCCGAACGCAGGAGGCAACACGACTGCACACTCGCAGGGAGAGCCAAATCAAAAGGGAATTGCAAGTCGCCGCCAGGTAGAAAGTCGAACGATCTGAAGCTACCACACATGAGGAACCACCCACACTTGGGCAGCCCTCAACGTGCTCGTGATGGTGTCAGCGACCCGTGCCAGCCAATAGGGTGACAGGGTGCGGGGAAGAGGATGGAGATGATGACGGTGGTGGGTCTGGGGAAGAAGACGGCGCGACGTCGGTGGTGATCGACGGGGGTTCAAAGGGCCAAGGTCGTCTTTGGTCTGTGTCTGTGGTTGCCCCTCCAGTCTCCCCCGGTGGCGCCGACACCCACGCACTCTATACTCGCGTCGGGGCACCCGAGGTGCCCCAAAGCATGCATTTCCCCGTCGCGCCGCCGGTAGGCACAATACGGCCCAAAAACAAAGCATGGCTTTCAGAACAAAGCATGAGCGGGCGCGCGCACTAAAGGAGTGCAGCCCCAGTTTGCCCCAAACGAAGGGGTCCGGCAGGCGGCGCCTAGTGCGCCGTCCCAGCCGGCCCCAGACGCCAGTCGGTCCGAAGGTCCGAGAGGCGTGTAAGCACGGTTCGATCGAGTCGATCGAGTCTGCCAGCCGGCTAGCCAGTCCCATCACTGCAATGCTGCAGCGAGGACATTCTAACGGACTCGCCAGCTGTGGCAGATGTGGCTCTTCATGGGTGCTGACGGTGGCGCCGTTCGACAGGCCATGATGGAATGTCGATGGCTGCTGTCGTGTGGCCAGCAGACACCGTGAGACAGCGGTTGACTCATTTTGAGTCTGGAAGGTACACCGCGTCATGCCCCACAATACAAGGAAATGATTGATTGCCAGGAGTTGGTTCCGCAGGATCTGTACGGAGAGGTCCCAGATATTATCTCTTAGGTATGAGGCATGGGATTAGGGGGGGAATCCTTACAATATCCGTTGAACGAGAGGTCCCAGATATTATCTCTTAGGTATGAGGCATGGGATTAGGGGGGAAATCCTTATAATATCCGTTGAACGTAGGTACGCGGGGCGAGTTGGTTCCGCGTCCTAGGGGTGAAGGTCGGCATATGGCCGGGGCCCTCGGTGGTTCCCCAGCGGGCCAATACGTCCTAGACCCGCTGCACGTCTTCGACCTCTTCGTCGTCAAGGAAGGCAAACTGGTACGTCTTGAAGTCGGGAGGGAACCCGACCCTATGGGGGAACGTCTCCCGTAGGTGCCCCCAGATGCGCTTCGTCGCTGTGCCAACTCGGCTGCAGCGGATGATCGTCAAGCCCTCCTCGTGCAGGCGCCACGGTAGGTAGAACCACCTCCCCGAGGCCTCCCGTGGAGTAACGGGGCCTACTTGAGGGGGAGAGCCCGCCGCCAACCCAAAGCCGGGTGACGCAGGCATCCCATCTACCGGGGCAGCCGCAGAGCTCCCGCCGGAAGTTCTGGCGGTTGCTACGACGCGGGGCGTATCCTCCATCCGCTAGTCCTGAGAGTCGGACTCCAACCCCGCACTCACCATGACTCTCCCTAAGTTAGGGGGAGACAGCTCGGTTAAAGCTTCCCGAGTTCCACCTCGAGTTGAGGGGGACCTGTATCAAGGGTGGACCGGGGGCCTCCCCAGCGTGGGGTGGTCCGGGGTGAGGTGGAGGAGATGCGTAGTCGTGGTGGAGGTGGAAAGTGGTGGTCAGGTAAGTGCAAGCTGCCAACTTGGCAAGCTTGAGGAGAGGGGCGGTTGACGAGACCGCCTCCACGTCTACGTGACGTACCCGGGGATAGCGGGTCACGTCCCCTGGGAGCGCAAGACGCGCTCTGTTACCCTTCCCAGGGCCGACCGGGTCGGTCGGAACTGAGGAGAGGGGAGTGTGGCTATGTTGACCCCAGGTAGGGGGCAGGACGTGCCATACGAGGGGCGGCAGACGGCTAGTCTGACCCGCTTCTCCCCATGCATTTGGGTCCGTACTCCCTAAGTAAAAAATAGTTCGTCTACTAGTAAGTCCAACTTGGATTTGAGGGTTTTCTGCATTTCATCGTCTTGAATTTTCGTGTGGCCCGGTGGGCAGGTGCTGGGGTGGGAGATTCTGAGTGGCGAGATTCTGAGGGGACCCTGGGAAGATAAGGGGACGGACAGCGGGGATTGGCCTCGCTTCCCCGTCCCGACCAAGAAACTGTTGGCCCACACACCATCCTCTTGTTTCGTAGTGGGGAGTGTGCCCCACCGCAGGGACAGCGTGGGTGCGGCTTGCACTTCTTGCGGTTCTCAACGCTGCGAAAGGCACCCTCACCGTTGCCACCAACTTGGTGGAGGCTTCTGTGAGCGGGTTTCGCCACAGCAATGACATTGTTCATGCACTTATCACTCCCGTCAGAGCCGCGCATTGCGGACACGGAATAGGTTGCCAATGCCTCGTCCAAAGACGCCCAGCAAACACGCTGGACGTCATCTAAGATCGTGGTCTTCTGCGAGGATGCGCATCGCGCAGCCACCAGTTCAGCCACCTGCTTCTTCAGCTCCTCGAGGAAGCGCGCTACATACCGTGGATGCCCGCCCAGCAACGCGCAAATCAGCAGCTTAAAAGAATCAGCCGTTGTGGGCTTATCACCAGTC
Source organism: Pyropia yezoensis (assembly GCA_009829735.1). NCBI lineage: Eukaryota > Rhodophyta > Bangiophyceae > Bangiales > Bangiaceae > Pyropia > Pyropia yezoensis. The sequence goes on from CM020620.1 coordinate 22,329,577, forward strand.
ACTACCAGACCAACGCCTTGAGGCCTTACGACGCTGCCCGAGATCATAGGAGCGATCTCAGCAAGCACATTCACCATCCAGCGTAGTAGGAGAGGTTTGCATCAACGACGCACAGTCCGGGCGCACCGCCTTTAACCTCGGCGGTTTGGTGGTGTACGTCCAGTCTTTTGAGAGCAGCGTGTTTTTGACCCTGTCTCACAGCGCCAGGTGTAAGGTGTTGTGAATGGGACGCCTTTCGGTCCAGCTTTGCGCAGCGCTGGGCTCCATCGCCGTCGCCTTAGCCGTGACGCCGCCAGAAAAGGCGTCTGGGCCAGCTGCAAGCATGACGCCTGGCATTATCCAGCTGCAAAGAAACAGAGATTCGCCGACTCATTTTACAGGGAAGACACGCTTACATGTTACCGTCTCTGCCCCACGAACACACTTTGCGCTCATCGCTGTAGGTTGAAAGTGCACTGGTGCTCGAGCCACCCCGCCGTTCGATGCAGACGATACAGCAAAAGCCGTGAATACCATGATGGCCCTATAAGGCTTCGACGAGAGCATCCGGTAGCCCTCAGCAAGACGGAAGCTGTCGGACAAGAGCAGCCGCAGGAAGGCAACCGCAATGCGACTAACGCACCGATCGGACGACCACAGAGGAAGAAGGACGGTATCGGTGGGCCAACGGGAGCGGGTTGTCGACGGCAGGGAGGACGCAGCTGAATCTGAACCACAGTGGCAGTGCAAAACTGCCAGGGGCGAGACAAGAGCCGCAGTGGGAAGACGGCAGCAGCAGGGCGCCGCAATGGCGGGACAGAAGCAGTCGCGGGACGACGGCAGCGGGGGTAAACCACGAGCCGCAGGACAAGGGTGGCGATGGGAAGAGGATAAAGGCGGGACGACGCGTAGCTGAACGACAGCAGTGGCGGGAAGGGTGCGACGACGGCAGCGGCGAGAAGCCGGCAGCGGAACGGCTGGCAGCGAGATGGCGCCGGAGACAACACCCGCGGTTTGAGGCGTGTCAATGCCAGGGTTGGATTGGGACCGGGGGGGGGGTTGGGTATGTACCGTACAGTACCAATTCCGCCAGAGTCGGAGCCGTCGGAGCGGAATTTATCTGATTCAGAGCGTCCGATGAAATCTTCGGATCGCGTCGGAGGGGCGCTGGGAGTGGGGGGGGCGCGTTTCCCAGCGTTTCCGAGGCCGGAGGGGAGGAGAGGAAACTCGGGACCCCCCGCCCAAAACGTTTGTACCTGCACTAAGTTAATACTCGTTTGAACTTGCAGACTGCAAGTTGGCTCGCGCGAGGCCCGCAGCCTGCGGATTCGTCTCTATCAGCCTGCAAGTTCGTCACACTGGGAAATTGACGCGTCTGGGGGGCGCAGCTACGGCCGACGATAGACCGCTACGGCCATGGGAGATGCCGGAAGTGGCGAGAGACCACGGGGGATGACTCAGGCATGCAGGGGGATGGTGTCTACTGCAGCACGGAGGTAGCGGGCCAGCCAAAGGGGCTAGGGGCAGGCGCCAAAAAATGGGGCGCGGGCGAGCCTACCCTGGCCGCCACGCGCCAGGCTGCCGCCTGCCGCCGGCCGCTGCAACCGGGGCGGCGGCCGCTACCGGTGGGGGGGCGGCTGGAACCAGCGAGAAGGCGGCAGCTGCGGACGGGGGGGCGGCTGTTACCGGTGGGGGGCGGCTGCTACCGGCGGGGGGGCGGCTGCTACTGGTGGGGGGCGGCTGGTACAGGCGGGGGGGCGGCCGCAACCGGTGGGGGGGCGGCTACCACCGGCGGGGGGGGGGGCGCTACCTGTGGGGGGCGGCCGCTACATGCGGGGGGCTGGCTGCTAGCGGCGGGGTGCTACCGGCGGTGGGGCGGCCACTACCGGTGGGGGGGCGGCTGCTACCGGCTGGCGGGTGGCCGCTGCGGACGGGGGGGCGGCTGCCACCGGTGGGGGGCGGCTGCTACCGGCGGAGGGGCTGCTGCTAATGGTGGGGGGCTTCTGGTACAGGCGTGGGGGCGGGCGAAACCGGTGGGGGGGCGGCTACCACCGGCGGGGGGGGGGCCGGTATCGGTGGGGGGCGGCCGCGACCGCCGGTGGGGCGGCCGCTACCGGTGGGGGGGCGGCCGCGGCCAGCGAGGGCGCGGCCGCTACCGGTGGGGGGCGGCCGCAACCGGCGGTGGGGCGGCCGTTACCGATGGGGGGGCGGCTGCTACCGGCTGGCGGGTGGCCGCTGCGGACGGGGGGGCGGCTGCTACAGGTGGGGTGCGGCTGCTACCGGTGGGGGGCGGCTGCTACCGGCGAGGGGCGGCTGGTACAGGTGGGGGGCTTCTGGTACAGGCGGGGGGTCGGCGGCTACGGGTTGGGGGCAGCCGCTACCGGCTGGCGGGCGGCCGCTACCGGCTCGGGGGCGGCCGCTATCGGTGGGGGGCGGCCGCGGCCGGCGAGGGTGCGGCGGCTACCGGTTGGGGGCCGCCGCTAACGGCGAGGGGGCGGCTGCTATCAGCGGGGGGCAGGCTGCAGTGGCCCGGAGGGCGGCTGGTGCCGTTGAGCGGCGGCTGGTAGCGGGCGGGGGGGCGGCTGCTGCCTGTGGGGGGCGGCTGGCACCGGCTGGGGGGCGGCCGCTACCGGTTGGGGGGCGGTGGCTACCGGCTGGCGGGCGGCTGCTGCGGATGGCGGGCGGCTGCTACCGGTGGGGGCCGCTGCTACCGGCGGGGAGGCGGCTGGTCCAGGTGGGGGGCGGCTGGTACAGGCGGGGGGGCGGCGGCTACGGGTGGGGGGCGGCCGCTACCAGCTGGGCGGCGGCCGCTTTCGGTGGGGGGCGGCCGCGGCCGGCGGGGGGGCGGCTGCTAATGGTGTGTGGCGGCCGCTACCGTTGGGTGGGCGGCTCCCACGGGTAGGGCACGGCTGGTGCTGCCGGGGGGGCGCGTTCTATCGGTGGGGGACGGCTTTTTACGGCGGGGGATTGGGCGCTCCAGGTGGGAGGCGGCTTGTACCGGCAGGGGAGCGGCTGCTACAGGTGAGGGGTAGCTCGTACTGGCAAGGGGGCGGCCGCTACCGCTGGGGGGCGGCCGCGAAACGCGGGGGGGGGGCTCTTACTGGTGGGGGGCGGCTACTACCTGCGGGGGGGCGGCCGCTACCGGTGGGGGGCGGCCACGACTGGCGGGGGCGCGGCCGCTACCGGTGGGGGGCGGCCGCGACCGGCGGCGGGGCGGCTGCTACCGGTGGGGGGCGGCCGCTACCTGCGAGGGGGCGGCTGCTACCGGCGGGGGGGCGGCTGCAGTGGCCGGGAGGGCGGCTGGTGCCGTTGAGGGGCGGCTGGTAGCGGGCGGGGGGGGGGCTACTGCCAGTGGGGGGCGGCTGGCACTGGTGTGGGGGCGGCCGCTACCGGTGGGGGGGCAGGTGCTCCCGCCGGGGGGGCGGCCGCTACCTGTGTCGGGCGGCCGGTACCGGCGGCGTTGCGGCGGCTACAGATGGGGGGCGGCCGTGGCCGGCGGGGGGGCGGCTGCTACTGGTGGGGGGCGGCCGCGACCGCCGCGGGGGCGGCTGCTACCGGTGGGGAGCAGCCGCGACCGGCGGGGGGGCGGCTGCTACCTGTGGGGGGGCGGCTGGTACCGGCTGTGGGGCTGCTGCTGCGGCCGTTGGGGCGGCAGGTACCGGCGGGGGTGCGGTCGGTACCGGTGGGGGGCTTCCGCTCCCGGCGGTGGGGCGGCTGGTTCCGGCTGTGGGGCTGCTGCTGCGGCCGTTGGGGCGGCGGGTACCGGCGGGGGAGAGGCCGGGACCGGTGCGGAGCGCCCACTGCCTGTGCGGGGGCGGCTGATACCGGCAGGGGGGCTGTTGGTACCGGGGGTGCGACTGCTATCTGTGGGCGGCGGCTCATACCGGCGGGGGGCGGGCGCGACCGGTCGGGGGCGGCCGCTACCGGCAGGGGGGTGGCTGGTCCCGGCGAAGGGGCTGCTGCTACTGGTGGGGAAGCTGCCGGTAGTACCTGCATGGGAGCGGCTGCTACAGGTGGGGGGCGGCTGGTACCGCCGAGGGGGCGGCAGCTTCCGATGGGGGGCGGCTCGTACCGGTGGGATGGCTGCTGGTTCGGGCCGAGGGGCGGCTCCAGTGGCCGGGGGGGCGGCTGCTGTCGGTAAGTGGTTGCTGCTGCGGGCGTGTGGGCAACCGCTTCCGGTGGGGGGCGGCTGCTGCGGCCATGGGGGCGGCTGCTACCGGGGGGGGGCGGCTGCTACTGGCGGGTGCGCTGCTGGTTCGGGCGGGGCGGCCGCCGCTGCGGCTGGGGGGCGGCCGCTACAGGCGGGGGGGCGGCTGGTGCCGGCGGGGCGGCGGCAGGTCCCGGCGGGGGGGCGGCCGCTACCGGTGCGGGGTTGGCCGCTCCCAGTGAGGGGGCGGCTAGTTCCGGCGGAGGGGCGTCAGATATCGCCGGGGGGGCGGCTGCTGCCAGTGGGGGGGGGCTGGTGCCGGCCGGAGGGCTGCCGCTACCGGGAGGGGGGCGGCCGTTTCTTGTGTGGGGCGGCCGCTTCCGGCGGGAGGGTGGCTGCTCCCTGCGGGCCGGCGGCAGGTAACAGCGGGGGGGCGCCCTCTACCGGTTGGGGGCGCCTGGTGCCGGCTGGGGGGCGCCTGGTGCCGGCCGGGGGGCGCCCGCTACCGGCGGGGGGGTAGCCGCCGCCCCCCACCCGTAGCCGCCGCCCCCCCGCCCGTCCCAGCCACCCCCCACCTGAACCAGCCGCCCCCCCGCCGGTAGCAGCCGCCCCCCGGCCGGCACCAGGCGCCCGCCAGCCGGTAGCCGCCGCCCCCCAACCGGTAGCGGCCGCCCCCTCAGCCGATGCCAGCCGCCCCCCACTAGCTGCAGCCGCCCCCCCGTCCGCAGCGGCCACCCGCCAGCCGGTAGCAGCCGCCCCCCCACCGGTAACGGCCGCCCCACCGCCGGTTGCGGCCGCCCCCCACCGGTAGCGGCCGCGCCCTCGCTGGCCGCGGCCGCCCCCCCACCGGTAGCGGCCGCCCCACCGGCGGTCGCGGCCGCCCCCCACCGATACCGGCCCCCCCCCCGCCGGTGGTAGCCGCCCCCCCACCGGTTTCGCCCGCCCCCACGCCTGTACCAGAAGCCCCCCACCATTAGCAGCAGCCCCTCCGCCGGTAGCAGCCGCCCCCCACCGGTGGCAGCCGCCCCCCCGTCCGCAGCGGCCACCCGCCAGCCGGTAGCAGCCGCCCCCCCACCGGTAGTGGCCGCCCCACCGCCGGTAGCACCCCGCCGCTAGCAGCCAGCCCCCCGCATGTAGCGGCCGCCCCCCACAGGTAGCGCCCCCCCCCCCGCCGGTGGTAGCCGCCCCCCCACCGGTTGCGGCCGCCCCCCCGCCTGTACCAGCCGCCCCCCACCAGTAGCAGCCGCCCCCCCGCCGGTAGCAGCCGCCCCCCACCGGTAACAGCCGCCCCCCCGTCCGCAGCTGCCGCCTTCTCGCTGGTTCCAGCCGCCCCCCCACCGGTAGCGGCCGCCGCCCCGGTTGCAGCGGCCGGCGGCAGGCGGCAGCCTGGCGCGTGGCGGCCAGGGTAGGCTCGCCCGCGCCCCATTTTTTGGCGCCTGCCCCTAGCCCCTTTGGCTGGCCCGCTACCTCCGTGCTGCAGTAGACACCATCCCCCTGCATGCCTGAGTCATCCCCCGTGGTCTCTCGCCACTTCCGGCATCTCCCATGGCCGTAGCGGTCTATCGTCGGCCGTAGCTGCGCCCCCCAGACGCGTCAATTTCCCAGTGTGACGAACTTGCAGGCTGATAGAGACGAATCCGCAGGCTGCGGGCCTCGCGCGAGCCAACTTGCAGTCTGCAAGTTCAAACGAGTATGAACTTAGTGGAGCTTTTGCCAGCGTCTGATCAAAGGGCGCTACTGTCGGATCCGACGGCGCTTGCGCCACCCCCCTGTGCAGCCCGACACCGATCCGACGGGGCCACCTGAGACCATAATTTGTCATACGAGTATTGGGGCAGACAAGCTGTGGCCAAGCGTGCGAAGTGCCATCATGGATGGCCCTCCATGCTCTTCCGTCCGCCGTGGCTGGCACCGACGGCCCGAGTCATCGGTCGACCCAGGCGGCGATCGCTATGTGGCCAATGACAGCAGTGAAAGCCCCGGGACCGACTGCAAGTCGGGCCCGCGCTGCCCCGCGTCGGCCGTCGGCCGACGGCGACGAGGCGATGAGGCGACGCACCACTGCGTGTTTTGCAGTGTCCACCGTGGACGCTCCAAAGACACGCAGAAGGTACAGCCTAGACTAGAGCTGTTGGGTGCCGGAGCGCGGCCTGACACTGTTTACAGAACGCGCCGGCTGCGGGGGTCATTACACAGGCGAGGCCCACCGACGTCGGCTAGCTATCTGACTCCACCCTCCACTCTCCATTGCGCGTCGCAGGATGCATCCATAATGTGCCCTTGTTCCCTCCACCCCCGTCCCGCCTGCGCGTCCCAGCGATGCGGACGTAGCGGTGCAAGACAGGGCCTCTGGCTTGCCCGCCACCCCACTGCTCCTTCTGGCCTTTCCCTCGCTGCCGTTGAGGGGGGGGGGGGGGAACGGACAGGATTGCAAGCCAGCGCGGCCACGCGCCAAGCTGGCAGCGCCGCCGCCGCCTCGGTAACGGGACGGCCACAGCTGCGGACGGCGGCAGCGGCGGTTCCGCCCGGCAGGTGCCACGTCGGTCACGCTGGGGTGAGCGGGGCCACCCCACAGGCCCTCCCGCCCGACCGCCCAGCGTGGGACGCACGGCACGTACGGGCGCGTGCGAGCGGTGAGGCGGGGGGGGGGGGTGGGGGGGACAGACTCGGCGGGCCGACGACACGCCTGTGGGCGCGGCAGGGGAGTGGGCGCGGCGTAACCGGCTGTGACGTGTATAAGAGGACTGCCCCGGGGGGCACATCGCCACACCATCCCCCGTCCATCATCCATCCCTCGTCCGTCCTCACCCCTCAACCACCATCCATCACCCTCCTGCTCATCGTCGTCTTGTGCAACCCTGCTCTTGACGCTTCCCCGCGGATACCCTCCCTTCCCCCCCCTCGACGCGCCAACCCCGCCAACACCCTCCTCCCCTACCGCAGTTCTCAATCACCCAGCGGTACACACCCCACGATGGAGGCGATGTACGTCAAGGCCGTCCACGACGGCACCATCCGCCGGCTGTCTGTGTCCCCCACCGACTGTGAGGGCCTGCGCGCGGCGGTGGCCGCCGCGTTTGACCTCCCCACCCCGTCAGAGGTGGCGTTTACGTGGGAGGACGATGAGGGCGACGCGGTCGCGCTGGCCACCAATGCAGACGTGGACGAGGCCCGCCGCGTCGGCGGCGGCCTCCTCCGCCTGACGCTGACGCCCGTCGGCGCGCCCACCCCCACGACGGACCGGGCGGCGCCCAAGGCGGCCGCCGCGCTGACGGCACGGCAGATGGCGCGGGCGGCCGCGGTGGCGGCCGCACAGCAACAGGCGCGCGGCGCGCGGGTGGCCAAGAAGGCCGACGCCAAGGCGGCGCGGGCGGTCCGGGCGGCGGCGGCCAAGGAGGTCAAGGCGGCCGCCGGCCGGGAGGCCAAGGCCGCCCGGCAGGCTGCGGCGGCGGCCGCCAAGGCGGAGCGCATCGCCGCCCATGCGGAGGGCAAGGCCGCCAACCGCCGCGCGGCTGTTGCGGCGCGGCAGGCGGCCAAGGCGGCCGCGGCGGCGACCGACGGCGAGGCGACCGTGGAGGGCGGCGCCGACGGCGCTGCCGGCGGTGGTCGCCGCGGCGGGCGTGGCGGCGGCCGCCGCGGCGGCCGCGACGGGCAGGTCCCCAACTGGGGTGCCGCCTACTTTTCCCCGGGCGGCCTTGGCCAGTTCGCCGATGCCGCTGCGGCGGGCGGTGCGCCCCCGACGGCGGCGCCCCTGTGTGGCGGGGGCATGGACGCGGCGGCGGCGGCGCTCTACTCCATCCCGGCGGTGGCGACGGCGCTGGCCACCGCCGGCCGTGGGCGGGGCTTTTGGCATGCCGAGTGTGCGCGCCGCGGCGTTGGCCCCGCCACCGACGCAGCCGCCGCGGTGGCGATGCGGGCGGTGGCCGCCGCGGGCGTCGGCCCCGTGTCCCGTGCCGTCGTCGCGGCGCTCGACGGCGTCGCCGGCCGGGCGTTTGTCGCCTCGGCGGCTGCGGGGGGCGAGGCGGGGGCGGCCGCGGGGGGCCCGCGGCCTGGCAGTCCCGCGCTGGACGCGGACGCCGTGGACGGGGCGGCGGGGGCGCTGGAGGGGGCGCTCCTCGACGAGGGCGTGTCGGCAGACGACGCCGCGGCCATCATGGCAGGCGTGCGAGCGGTGCTGTCGGAGCGGCTGGTCGTCAAGGCGATCCGCTACATGGCCGCCGCCACCACCGCCGACGGGGCGGCGGACGAGGCGGTGGCGGCGGCGGTGGCCACCGCCCTGGCCACCCACCCGCCCCGCACCTGCTGCGGGCGGTGTGGGGTGTCCCCCATCGTGGGCACCCGCTACCGGCCGGCCGCCGACGCTGACGCCACCGACGACGCGGACCTGTGCGGCCGCTGCTACGACGCGGCGGCGCCCGCCGCCGGGCGCTACGAGGCGCTGCCGCACCCGTGGCTGGCGGCGCCCGCGTACGCCCGGCTGGCTGCCGACGGCGACGCAGCGGCGGTGCCGCCCGCGCCGCTCCGCTTCTACGCCCGGGGCCCGCGGGTGGCGCACCTGCAGGCGGTGCTGATTGCCGGCGGCCACCTGTCCCCGCGGCAGGTGGCCGGCGCGGTGGGCTGGTATGGCCCGGCTACCCGCGGGGCAGTGGCGGGCGTGCAGCAGGCGGCGGGCGTGGCGGGCCGTGTGCGTGAGGTGGGGATGTACGACGCCCGCACGCGGGCCGTGCTGCTGGAGGCGGTCAAGAACCCGTCCGGTGCCCCCGTAGCCGTGCCGGCGCGGGATGCGATGGACGTGGCACAGGTGCCGTCGCAGGCGTGAGGGGGTTGTCCCCTCTGTCATGGACGCGCGCGTTGGAGGGGATGGCCGCGCGGCAAGCCCGAGTAGGCCAAGGCAAGGTCGGAGTGTGTACAACAGTAGGTTGCTGACCTGCCTGTGTGTTGTTCTTCTTGTTTAGTTTCTACTTCCTATTCTTTAACCGTGTCGCCTTTGGCTCCCAACTGCACGAAGGGTCAAAGGTGTGCTCCCCCCCCCCATTGTCCGTCTTCCACCCGTGGCCGCACCTGAGCACCAGGCAAGGGGGCATGACCCGCGTCACGGTCGTGTTGGGACTGGGGGGTGCAGCGGTTGGGGCGGACCGCCACTGCGGTCCAACGAGTTTCGGCTGAGGGCGTGGTAGGTACCGCAACGGCGGTCATGTCCACGTCCACACCGGACGGGGAGGGGGGGTGAGAGGAGGTGACAACGCTCGCCTGCAGGACCGCGCCCAAGAGGGAGGGATAGGAGGTCGAAGTCCTTTTACTCCCCGGAGGGGAGCAGGCACCGGCGACGAGGACAAGTGGAGCGTCGCATTGTGTTTCGAGTCTTGCACTTTTTTTGCAAACCACACTCGCTCTCTCCACTCGGAACGCGACAGGCACACATTTGGACCGCCCGCGCTAAGGCGGGAGCACAAGCCCGGCCGCCGCGAGGTACGGCCCCACGTCTCCTGGCGGCCCGTGACCCACAATCTGGCCGCGTCGCATCACGTATACATAGTCGGCATGCTCGAGCTCCGTAAGTAGGTGCGTCACCCTGCAGGCGCGCGAAAAGAACAACGGGTGCAGGCGCGTCACACCACAAGACGCAGGGCAATTAAAAGACAAAGATAGCGTCGTATGCCACAATCCACACGTAAGTCAGCAGACGATCCATGACCCCAACGAGACACCGAGCACGTGGATCAACCCACCGCCGACTCGGCCATACGGCGGCGCAGCAAAACGGAGTACAAGAAAAAAAGGAGACCAAGCAAAACAAAGAGCATAGAGGGAAAGATGTGCGTGCCGAATAAAAGACACCGCTACGGCGGTAAGCCCCACCACGTGGATGGGAAACTTCATAGCCGCGCAGCAACACGGATGGTGTTACGCCGAGCCCGGTAGGGCCCGCTGCTGTGGCACCCGTTTTGAGCCATCACCGCGGGTGTGCACGGGGGGCCTCCCGGTTGCCCGGCAGACACCCCGGCACGAATGCATCCCCGGGCAGCCTTCGAAGGGTGCGGATCTCTCCCAGACGCTCTCAACCCTCACGACAATACAAAGCAACACCACCTGCCCGACCAACACCCCCCCCCCCACCTTCAAAGCCCACCCTCGCAGGGAGCCGCTCACTCGCAATCAAACGTACCACAAGACAGGAATGTGGCGATTGACAGCAATCGCCCTCACCATCTGCACGAGCCCCGCCCCGCCCCCCGCGTCGAGGGCGGCGGTCACCTCGTCGAGAAGGAGGCACCCCGCGCCGCCCACCAGCACACCCGCCACCGCCACCCGCGCGCGCTCCCCGCCCGACAGCTCTGCACTCCCCCGAAGGAGCCACGCGTCGCCCGTCAGGCCCACCTCGGTCAGCGCGTCGGTCACCGCCGCCTGCATGTCTTGGTCCGACATGGCCGCGCCGGCGGCGCCCAGGCCAAGCGCCACATCTGCACCAACGCCCGGCATCACCGTCTGCGCGTGGGCGGCCTGCGCGACAAAGCCCGACGGCCGGGGCACCGACACCGCCCCGTCGGCGGGGAGGAGGAGGCGGCAGAGGACGCGGAGGAGGGTGGACTTGCCACAGCCGCCGGGGCCCACCAGCATCGTCACCCCGCCGGGGGGGCAGGAGAGGGATACGTCCCGCAGCTGGTAGCGGGTCGTACCGGCCAGGCGGACGCTCAGGTGGGTGGTGGTGATGGAGGCGGGGGTGGCTGGGGGGGGGGGGGGGGGGGGGGCAGCCGCCTGTCGCCACCACACCGCACTTCACGCCGCACTTGTCGAGCGGGGGTTGGCGTCGGCTGGCACCGCCGCGGAGGGGGGCAGACGACGCGTGCGCCGCCACTGCCGCCGCCGCCGCCGCCATTGCTGACCCGACTGGCGCCAACGGCACCGACGCCGACGGCACCGACGCAAGCAGCAGTCGTGGACGAAAAGGGAGCAACAAAGGGGGCGGAGAAGCTCAGGACGCGCCCATGCTGACAGGTATCACAGGGCATGGGGGGAAGCCCGTGCAGTCGGGTCTGCAACGACTGTGGATGCGATGACAACTTGTCGACGGAGCAGTCCGTGCCGAGACACACGCCGCTCCATAGAAGACCCGTCGGCGACGACGACGGAATCGGCGGTGCTTTGGATCCCAGGGCGGTTGTGGCCTCCCCCTGTCCGGTCTGGGATCAAACGAGGCCACGGTTGCTCACAGCCCCGCGATCGCCATGTTTATTTGTTCTGTACACGCATTTTTGTACACCCACCACTTATGAATGGACACTCAATTGTACGGCTTTGTCAGTGGCAGCAGCCCGCTCGGTCGGGCGCGCGCACCGGCTCGGCCGCCCGGCGCACGCACCGCGCCGCTTGCCACGTCGCCGAGGAAGGGGAACCGCGCCGCGCTGTCCACCGGGGGCACTCGCCACCACGCCCCGTCGGGGGGTGTATTTTTAATGCCGAATGGGGGTCCCCCATTGGCCACCTTCCGCCGCTGCCTCCCTTTTGGTCGAAAAGAGGGGGCGGGGGGTGCAAGCCGCCCACGCGCCCCGCACACGACCGCGGCGGGCGCGCGCGCGCCCGCCGCTGGACGCAGCGCCCTTCGCAGCGCCGCGCTGAGTGCGGCAGCGGCCCTCGCCGCCCAGGTGACCCACCCACCCCCCCCCCCCCCCCCCTCTCCGCGTCTGCTCAGCTGCTGCTCGATCCCCACCCCGCCCGACGCCCTCTCCCCGTTCCCCGCCGCCCTGCTAGCTGCCCCTCCCACCGCTCGTCCCGCTGCCTCCCCCCCCCCCCCCCCCCGCCCTTCTGCCCGTGCGCCCCCCCCTTGCACAGGCCTCCCTCCCCCTCCCCCCCCCCCGTCGTCCTTTTTCCGTTGCTCCCGGTGGCTTGGGACCATGGCGGTGAAAACCGCGTCGGCGACGGCGCGCCGGTGTGGCTTGCCCGCCCGCTGGGCGGCTGCCGCTGCCCTGGTGGCTGTGGCCGTTGCCGCGGTGGCGGGCGTTGGTGCGGCTGACCATGGCAGGTACGTTTGGGGTGAGGGGGTGGGGGGGGGGGGGGGGGCGGGGGGGGGGTGAGGGGATAGGTAGACGGCGTGGAGGGGGGAACAGACAGGGGTGGGGAGGGGGGGCGGCTGGCTGGATTGCAAGTCGAAAGGAGGGGGGGACCGCCCGCTGGTTGGCCGTCCGTCTTGGTCTGCCAGGCCATCCATGGCGACACCCCGTGCCGGCCGTACCGTGTTCGCATCTGACTTGTCTTCTATCTCTGTCTGCCTGCCTGCTGGGTTTGTGGTGTCCTTTTGTCCTCTCTTTCGTCCTGTCGTCTCCTTGCGCCCTCCCCGCCCCCCCTTTCTCGTCTCCTTTGCAGCGTCCAAGAGCTCACCGCCGACACGTTCGACTCCGCCACCGCCGAGGGCAACTGGCTGGTGGAGTTTTACGCCCCCTGGTGCGGCCACTGCAACAAGTTTGCAGCCGACTACACGGCGGTGGCGGCGGCGCTCGCCGCCGACCCGCCCGTCAACGTGGGCCGCGTGGACGGCAGCGCCCACCGGTCCCTGTCGGCCCGCTTTTCCGTCACGGGCTTCCCCTCCTTTTTCTACCTCCCCCCCGCGGCGGACGCGACGCAGGACGCGGTGCCGGGCGGTCCGCCGCCGATGCGCTTTACCGGCGGCCGGGGCGTCGAGTCGCTGGTGGCGTTTGCGCGGGCCGGCGGGGCGGGGGGCAAGGCCGTGACCATCACCCCCCCGCCGTCGGTGGTGGAGCAGCTGCTCGGCCGCAAGGGCTCCCCCGCCGCCGCCGCTGCGGGCCGTGGGGCGCCCGCCGCCCACGCGGCGGTGGCGATGGAGGTGGTGCGTGAGGTGGCCGAGCGCGCCGACCGCTGGCTGGTGGCGCAGGGGGGGCTCACCCCCGAGGTGCGCGTCGGCATCCTCGTTGCGTCGGCGGTGATCCTCGCGGGGGGGGGGCTCATTGCGCTCATTGCGGTGGTTGCGGCGCTCGGTGGGCTGGTGACCGTCCTGGTCAAGTCGGTCGGGGGGCGCCGGCGGCCGGCTGCGGCCGCGGGCAAGACCGACTAGGGCGACGGTGCCCGCTGGCAAGGCCGACTAGGGTGGTGGCGTGGGAGTGCGGGGGGGGGGGGGGGATTGTGCGGCGGTTGGCGCGCGGCGTTGGCAGGGATGGGAAGGGGGGGGGGGGGAATGTGAGTGGAGGGGGGGCGGTGCAAGCGGGTGTTGGGATTTGGATTAGTAGGGCGGGGTTCCTGGGGGGGGGGGGGGCGGCGGCCACAGGCTCATGGGTGCTGCGCGTCCGCCGCTGCTCGCAGCGGTCGCTGTGGCCTGCCTCGGCCTGGGACAGGGGTGTATGTGTGCGTGGCGCGTGAGTGTGTTTGTGTGTGCAGTGTCGTATTTTTGTGTACATACACGGTGGAAGGAGCGAGTGCGTGTCAGGAGAGGCCTTGTGTGTGCGCTTTCTCCTAGCGCGTGGCGACGGCGGGATTCCTGTGGGGTAGGAGGGGTTGATGGGCGCACACCCGCGTGCACCCCCCCTCTACCCAGTTGGCGCCCGGCCGGTTGTACATACCTTTGTCCCGACAACGACGGCGTGGGGAGGAGGCAGGCCGAAGTAACCGCGGCCGCCCGCCGCATGCAGCACTGCCAGCTGCTGTGCCCGCGTTCCTCTCGCCGCATGTCCCACCGCCACAGCTGCGGCCGCTGGGGCATACAGGGTGCTATTCTCCCCCCCGCCACGCCAGGAACGTCCCCACACACCACCCACCCGCCCCCCGAGCGTCCCTCCCATATGGCACGTCCAGTGTCCCTGGCGGTGTGACTGCTGCGGCGGCAGCCGCCGCGGCACCCCATGGCGTCGCCGCCATCGCCGCCTGCTAGCGGCGGCGCGGGCAAGGCATTTCCCACAAGCGCTCCCCTCATGCCCCCCTCTCCCCCCCCCACCCACGTCCCCCCTCATTGGCAGCATACTTAACCATGGCGTGGCGCCCGACATTGGGGGCGGTTTGGTCTGTCGGGCGCCCCTGCCACGGCCGCCGTCGTGCTGTAGCGCGTATCCCGCAAGCTGGCGCTCCCGATGTGTCGCCGGGGCGCCGCCCACGCCTCGTGCCCCAGCCGTCCCGCCGGTGCTGCTCATGGTCATGACCCCCTCAAGTTTGCAGCTGCAGCAGCTCGCGGTAGAGGTCAAGGAGAGGGGCAGCAGTGCCCCCATAGCCTATTAAAGCCGCGGTCGCCATCACCGTTGCGCGCCGGCCTCGCATAATGGACCGCTCGCCTGCCGCGTGACCGGAACATCAGCTTCCTATCCGGCGGGAGCTGTCTCTACCCAGCGGTAGCCTGCCTTGCCGCAGCCGCGTGACCAAGGGCATCGGCGAGGCCAACGGCAGCAGTAGGCAGCTGAGGCGCTGCGGGGCATGGCTCCATGCCCTGCTCTGTAAATTTAGCTACGCGCTGCCGTAGCATCACGGCCAGCCACTTCGAAGGACACGAGCACCCATGAGCGAAGAGACACGAGTGATCAAATAGCCTCCAAATATTTCTGGAAAAGGACGGAGCTTCGTCGCTAACTGTAACATTTTTCGTCTTGTTCTTCCGGCCCAAGTAGAGCGAATGCCCATTGGTCGACTGGAAGCATGAGTGGCTGAGAGTTTGATAATCACCTTTGCTTGGATCTTGATTTTGGCACTGTCCAACAAATAGAGGATGATTCGCAAAAAACACGGACTTGGCGGGACAGGTTGCCGACAAAGGGGACGGGGGCGCGCCCCGGTCGTCCGTCGGGGTGGCTCTGTCGGCTCCCGCGCGCGCCACCGTCCCAGGCCGTGCGCAGCGGCGGTTGGCATGGACCTCGTGGCTACGGTCCTTGCGGTTGGTGGCGTGCCGACCACCGATCCGCACCAGGCGGCCGCCTGACGGACCGGACCGCCTGCCATTGCTCATTGCCCGCTCGCCGCAGCCGCCGCCCGCGCCGCGCGCCAGCGCGCGCTCGCGGTGGTCCCCAGACCCGCCGCGGCGGTGTTCGTCCGCCCCGTGGATCCCGCACGTGCACCCGCTCTGACTCGGCTACTCTGGCAGCACGTCGTTGTCCCGCTTCTCCACCTCCCCCCCCCCCCCCGCCCCCCCACTGGGCCCACTTTGCCCATCCCAGCCCTGCTCCCCACCCCGCGGCCGCCCGCTCTTCCCTCTTCCGACCTCCTCTCTTGCCCTACCCCCACCTGCTCTGCTCGCCATGGCGAGCTTTGCGGACCTGTCGCTCCGTGACAGCATCGGTGGGGGCTCCCCGTCGGCTGGCGGTGGCGGCGGCAGTGGCGGCGGTGGCGGCGGCGGCGGGCGTGCCTACCCGCCAACGCACGTGTCGATTGCGGCGGCGGTGGCGGGGATCCCCAAGCTGGACCGCCTGTCCAAGTCGGACCCGTTTGTTGTCCTCCGCACCCGCGACGCGGACGCGGACGCGGCGGTGGGGTGGCGGGAGGTTGGCCGCACCGACACGGTGTGGAACTCGCACGAGTGTGAGATGGGCAACCCGCTGATGCTGCCGCTGGCGCCGCCGCCGGCGCACCCGCACGCGCGGTCGCCCCCGCGGTCGCCCCCACACACCGTGTCGCCCGGCATGGCGGCGGGACGGCCGGCGTCGGCCCGCTCCCCGGGGGGGGGGCGGGTGGGGCCAGTGTCCCCGGCCGGGGGTGGCTCCCCCGGCGGCGGCGGGGGGGACCGTGGTCACCGGGTGGGCGGTGCCGTGCCCGGCCGCACCCTCCTTCGCTTTGAGGTGTACGACCGGGACGGGTCGTCCGAGTCGCTGAGCACCCACTCCAAGGTTGGCAGCCTGGAGATGCCCCTCTCTGACCTCCTCTCTCCCACCGGCCAGGGGGCCGTCCACGTTGTGTGCACTCTCATCCCCCCCGTGGGCCGCAAGGCCGCCGCACCCGGCTCGGCGGGCGTCATCCGCCTGGCCGCCGAGCGGGTGTGGGCGCGGCCGGCGGACAAGATCAGCCTTCACATGGTCGTCCGCGGGCCGTGGGCCAAGTGGTCCAAGCCGGCGCTGTACCTCGAGGTCGCCCGCGCTATTGCCCCGCCCGTGCCCCACACTCCGTCGTCATTGTCGTCGGCGGACGGCGGCGCGACCGGCGTCGGCGGCAGCAGTGGGGGGCTGGTGGCGCGCGCAGCGGCGGCGGCCGCGGCCATGGGCGCGGGTGCGGGCGCCGGCGCCGCGTCGGCGCTGCCCACCAACACGGCCGAGATTGTGACGGTCTACCGGTCGGCCCGCCTGGACGCGGTCGGCCCCCACGCGCGGGTGCAGTCTGCGCAGCGCTTCCACGCCGCGCTCGTGCCGCTCGAGGCGCTCCTCGGCGGCGCTTCAGGGGCGGTGCCCGCGCCCAGCGCCGCCACGCTGCGCGTGTCAGAGCTGCCCGACGTGGCGGTGCGTCTGGCGCTGCTGGTGCGTGACCATCACCACCACATGCACGAGATGCTGCGGCCGCTGGGGCACATGAATACGTCGGTGCGGGCGCTGCTGGACAACCCGTCCATCACGCTGGTGCCGCTCGCCGGGACGTCACCGGGCGCGGGGGGCTTCCCGTACGGTCCACAGGACCAGGAGTGGAAGCTGGGCGCGGATGACGTCACCGGAGAGGAGTTGGCAGTGGCTGTGGACAGCTTCTTGGTGTCGAGCCAGGTCAAGTGAGGAGGGGTGGGGGGGGAACCTGTGAAGGATGAGAAGTGGACAGGCTGGCGCCGTGGATGCAGTCTTCGACTGAGCATCGCCCAGCTACGGGATGCCACGCACCGGGTAGCAGGGCGCGCCCGAGCGTCCGCTCCTGGTTGTATTTCGTATTCTCTTCACATGTCGCCCGTTCCCACCCCTCGCAGTCCCAATAACCCCAGTTGTGACTCGCTGCAGTACCTACTGCATCCCCCGTGCACTGTACAGAGGCAAAAAACACGTGGAAGTGGGGGGGGGATAGCAGCACACTGTGTGGTGACACGAGCGGGGACCCTCTCCCCGTTACCCTTCGTGCCCCCCCTCACTCACAGCCCCTCCAGCGCCTCTGCCGGCCGCGGCCGCTTAACAATCGCGAGCGCCGCCTTAAACGCCGGGTGCCCCTTGTCCCCCAGCAGCTCATACATGGCGGCCTCGGCGGTGGTCACCACCGCCCCCGCGTCGCGGAGGCGGCCCAGCGCCACCTCCCGGTCGCCCCGCCGCTGCGACGCGATGCCGTCAACGACCAGGTGGACGGCGTAGCCGCGGCGGAGGAGCCCCTCGGCGGTCTGCGCCACACAGATATGCGTCTCGAGGCCGACCAGCAGCACCGACGTGCGGGCGGGGGCGGCGGCAAGCGCCGCGTCCGTGGCGGGGACGAGCATCGAGAAGCGCGTCTTTTCCACCACCGTCGCGCGGGCCGACGGGATGGGCGCCAGCTCGGCGACCGTGTGGCCCAGCGCCTTGGGGTACTGCTCCGTCAGCAGGGTGGGGATGTCGAGGAGGCCGGCAAAGTCGTAGAGGGTTGTTGCCGCGTGGACTACCGCGGGGAAGGAGGGGATGACGCCGCGGAAGCGCTCTTGTACGTCGCAGATGAGCAGGTAGGTGCTGTCGGCGGTGAGGGGGGGGGGGATGGGGCCGGCCCGACGGCCTGGCAGAGTCTCGGCCATGGCGGGGGGGGCGAGGTGGGAAGGGGGAGGGAGGAGGGAGAGAAAACGCCTGACCGCCGAGTACAAAAAAAAGGGGCTACACGTTCCAGAAAAACCAGTTGGCTCCCAAGGGAAAGTATGTATGTATGATACGTAGACGCCGGGTGACGCCCCAGGAAGAATAGCGCGTGTGGTGCCGGGCGAGCGGGTTGTCGCACAGGTATAGTGCGTCCCGGAAAAAGTGGACGTGCACGTGTCGTGACCATGTCAAATACCGGCCACTGGACCAATCAAACCCACACTGCACGACCCGTGCACGTCCACTTTTTACGGGACGCACAATAGCAGGAGCCAGAGGGGTGTGATCCGCTGAGTTTCATCCAAACATTAAAAAGAGACGGAATGTTTCCTTCCTTGTCTTTGGCAAGTCGCTCGTTTGATGTGTTTCTCTTGGCCCCCTTAGCTCTTGTGCTGCATAACACGACGTCGTCGTCGTCGTGGGCCACTCGGCCGCAGCCATTATAGTGTCCTCCCCCCCCACGCGGACCGCGACGTCTGCTGCCGCAGTCTTTGGCGGCTGCCAGTGTGTTGTCCTGCCCCATCCGTCTGCGTGCCTGCTCCTGTCGCTGCTGCATCTACCTTCAACTGGTGCCTGCTGTGGGCGCCGCTCGGTGACGGCCAGAGCCGGCGTCCTGTGGAGACGGCTCGTTCCCGCGCCGTGCCCTGCAGCCGCCCTCTGCCCACCCCCCTGGTCCGCTCCGGCTTGCTGCAGCCGCCTGGTCTTCCATCCCCTGTTCCGCCCCTCTCCCCCTCGACATTCTTTGTCACGTTTCTTTTTGCCCTGCCCCTTCTTTCCTCTTGCCCTCCTCCCTCGCTACCTCTCCCTCGTGTTTCCCAACGTCTATCTCGTCTTCAACCCGCACTCATTGTCGCGGTGATTTCTCGCTCCTTCCTCTCCCCCCCCTCCCCCCCCCCCTTCCCCCCCCCCGGCTCCTTTCTTCAACCCGACCACCATGCGGCTCCTCACCCACAATTTGCTGGCCTGCCCCGCGACCCGCACCTTCCCCCTGACGCTGGCAGCGACGGAAACGACCGTCATCCCTGTCGCCTTTAACCGTCCCTTCCTCCGCCACATGCTCCCGCGGCTCGACTGGGCGGCGCTCCGAGACGCGGCCGCCGTCGTCGGTGCCGCCGACGGCCTGCCCGCCGAGCCACCCGCGGTGTCACCCTCGCCTGGCTCAGCAGCGGCGAGCGGTGTGGCCGCCGGGGTGAACGGCAGTGGCGATGCGGGGGGCCTCCTGGAGGACATGAGCGACGACGAGGAGGACGTATCGGGGGAGGACGGGGAGGGGGACGATGACGACGACGAAGATAGTGACGAGGACGGGGACAACGCGGTGTCTGGCGTCAAGGCGGACGATGGCGGTGGCGTTGGCGCCTCTGAGGGCGACGACGCTGCGTGGCGGGCGCTGCACCACGCCCTCCTCGAGGTGCACGTACTGGAGGGCACCCTCTCTGCGGACGGCCGCGTCTACACCATTTCGGGGGGGATCCCAAACATGGTGGTGGGCGCCCTGGCCGCCGCCGACGCTGCCGCCGACACCGCCGCTGGCGGCAGTGGTGGCGGCGACGGCGGCGATGCGGCCGCCGCCGGTGGGGGGGACACCGCCATGCCATCGGGGGGGGGGGGCACTGCTGGTGGGGAGTGAGGGGGTCTAGCAGTGGCGCTGAGGTAGGCAACGGCCGGTGCGCGGGGGCCGACTTGTGGGGGGGTGCTTGGTTTGTGGAGGGGGGGAGGCAGAGTGGGGGAGGTGGGCACCATCTTTTCTTTTTTTTTCGTGGCGATTATCATTGTGGGGTCAGTCGACCCCCCGCTGCAGGCGCCCCTGGCCGCAGGCGGGCACCGGTCGGCCGGCGGGCGGTGCGCCCCGTCGTCCCTGGCCGCGGTGGACCGCAGCTCTTGCGGTAGCCTGTTACTAAAATCAAAATGTACGGACATGTCCATTCCTTTAGGCAGCGCTCCATGGTGGCGGCCGACCCACCGCGCGCCCGCACTCCCCCTTCCCCCTCCCACTCGCCTACGTTGCCATCTCCGTCGGCGGCGGCGGCGACAGCGGCGGAAGGGGGCGCAACGGGGGGAACCGTCACATCACCGCTGCCACGGCGTGGAGGGGAGGACGGCTGCCGCCTCCCTCGCTCTGCCACCGGTTGCGACCGGTGCGCGCACCCACCTCCGTCAAAACAGGGACGATGACGACCATGGCGACTGACGCGGCGTCACTGGCCGTCAATCGCGACACGCCGTGGCGGGCGCGAGCCCCCCCCGACAACGGGAATGGTCTTGCCCAATGGACAAGTCACAAGGAAGGAAATGCATCCCACACGCGACTGTCATGGCCCACGCCCCACACTTCCCGCCCCACACCAGCTCAGAGGCGCGTGCGCTACACGCTCGCACGGGTCCTCTCCTCCCACACCCCCGGCTCACAGTTGATGGTACGGGTGCCGCCGGCGCTCCCTCGTGGGGACAATCCCGGGGCCCTTGCCTTGCCAGCAGTGCCTCCCAGCCACACGACTACAAGGATCGCGGGAGCATAGTGAAGTGTTCGATCTGAATCCCCCCGCCTTCTTTTGCAGTCACTGGCGTGCTCTCACGGCGATGCGTGCTCCTCAACCCCCCCCCCCCGCCCATCACGGCCGCTGTTCTGTACAGGGGTTGGGTGGTGGGGGGGGAGGGGGGGGCAGGGGTTGCGGCACTCTGTTTTTTTTTTTTTGCATGCTGTAGCGGCAGCAGAGAGTGGGGATGAGGGTCGGCGACGCGACACCCCAACCGTCCCCCGTCCCCTGCCAAGCATAGCGGTAAGCGCGGCGGCCAACGGCGAGGGTGTCGTCCACCGCCGGGTTTTATCCCCGGCGGTCGTCGCCAGCAGCGCCCCGCAGATCCAGCATGGAAAACTCGTTCTGGAGGCCTCCCACGCCACCCTTCACCCCCCTCACCCCCCCTCACCCCCCCCCCGCCTGCATGGCAGTCGGCTGGGCACGCTTCGTGCTGTTTAATGCGCGAAAGTGCATCCGGCTTTCAGCTTGGAGGCGCGGCGCACCGTAGGTGGCGCCCGCCACGAGAGAAAAAAGGAGCGTGAAAAGCGGGTCCTGCACGAATTCTCCATAATGATGTCATGCGTGCTACATACCAATGAAATGTCAATGAGAAGCACGTGAACGGGTGTGGGTACCATTATAGCTTCTGTGCGTGGCACGACGATGATTCCTCTTCATCACGACTCATACACACGCCGGTAATTATTGTACCCCCGCGGTCGCCACCGGCGACAAAGTCGCAGCAGTGTGGGAGCGGGGAGCGGGGGGCAGCGTGTCGCCTGCGACAAAGATGGCCATGCCATCGACCGTCGCACCAGTGTCGAGCAAGGAGACGGTATTTAAAAGAGGGCGTCAGCAACGGATTGGGCAGTGGTCCACCTGCGGTCCTTCACAGTGGTTGCCCCCCCCCCACCCCGTATCCGTACTTCCATGGGGGTCTCTGCCGCCCAATGCAAGCCGTTGGGGTTGGTGGGCACCACCACGGGCGCTATCGCAAGCGCAGCGCCACTGACAAAATATAGTCGAGCATGGTAGGAGGAAGAGTGGGATGTGGCCAGGGAGGCCACGGCACCCCCGGGGTTACTGCTTACCGGGCGCGAGGTCGCTAGGTGCGCCGCCGCCGCGCCTACGTCCGCCTGGTGGGCTGCCGCCCAGCAAGCCAGTCGTACATACTGCCTGCGGCGTGCAACACTGCATGTCTAGATGCTTAATGAGTCTGTCTTCAGTCGTTCGCAGTGGTGAGTCCTGGCGGATCTGGCCGTCGCTTGTTTGACAGGCCGCCCATTCCACGAGAGGTACTGTATGTATGGAAATGGTCAATTTCATTCCCTTGAGCAGGTCCCGGAGATCCACTTCACGCGGTATCCTTTCGATGGCGCCAGACAGTGCGGGAGACGAGCTTGGCACCCCGCCACCGCGCCGTCGACTCAGATGAGGGAAGGGGGAGCCCTAGGCCAGGTTTCTCTCCCCTTTTCCTCCCCCCGCCCGCCGCCTCCTCCAGCCCCAGTCCTCCCACGGGCTGTATGCCACGCCGCCCTCCCCACAAGGACCCTCCTCTTGTGTGCATCCTGCAACTCATCCCGATGTGGCCATCCAGCGGCTACCACCGTGGTGACCCTGCGGCCGACCACTGGCCGCCCAAGCGCGCCCGCTGGCACGCGTGCACGTGCACGGGCGGGGGGGTGGGGGGGGAGGCGGGTGGGGCGACGCGGTGGTCCGATTCGGGTTTGCTGCCGGTCGCGACCGGCACGCATGCCGCCGCCGCCGCCGCCGTGTCTCCGCTACCCTCACAGCAGAGCAGCAGTGTCCACGCGTGTGCCGCTGGCGCCGCCACCTGCATCTGTATGGAGGATGTTGACACCCACATGGGTCGGCCAGAGGGGGGGGGGAAGCGGCCGCGGGGCCGCGCCGGGGAAGAGCAGCCCCGGATCAGACACCGATCGGGGGTGGTGGGTTGGGAGGTTTTCTGTGCAGCCGCTGTGTATCTACACCGTAGCGAGATCCCGCTTGGAGGCCCTCATCCCGGCTCGTGGGGGTGTGCCGTTTCCCTGCCTCCTTCCACGAGCTCACTCACCCCCCGCCCCGTGACGGGGGCAGTTCCCCGCCGAGGTCGGGGGTCCCTCTGGCCGCAGCTGCGGCTGCAGGCCGCCCCCTCCTCATTTGTTGCTGCTTGTGGAGCGTGGCCACGGCGGGAAGCACTTCTGGTCCTGCCGCGGGACGCTGGTGGGTCTGCAGTGTGTCGGCCGCCGCCGTGGCTGACGGTCCAGGTCCTCCCATCGCCTGGGGGGCGGGTTTGGGTCCTCCTTTCCCACCGCCCTAGCTGTCTGGGTTCAACCCAGGTACACCAAGTTGGTGTCGCCTCATCCCGGCGACTCCATCTCCCTCCCCTCCCCCCCCCCCCCGGCCATCCATCGCCCACCACCACCACCACGAGCACGGGGCCGTAGGGCAGGCGTGTCCGCCCCGCCTCCCACCCCCCGACGACAGTGGCACCTGGGGCGGGGCTTTGGGGGGAGGGGAGCGGCAGGCCCCGGTCGCTCGGGTGCCACGCCTTGCACGCGCCGCGGCGACAGGAGTCGGTTGAGGGGGGGGGGGGGGTCGGCAGGGCCACCGTCGCCCCCAACTTGCACGCACAGGTCCCTGCGAGAGGGGGGGGGCGGGGGTGGGCGCGTGCCGCGGCCGTGGACGCCAGCCTCGTGCGGCGCTGCCGCCCACGGCAGACGCCCGTGGCAGGCGGGTGGGGATCGGCGGCGGGATGGGTATATAGCCGCGGCGGGGACCTCACCCCATCTGACCGTCCCACTCAGCAACTCATAGCGCACCACAGCCCGCCCCATCTCCCGCCTCCCTCACCGATCCCCACGCTCGCCCGTCCGACCCACCAGTGCTACTCTTCCCCCCCTCCCCCCCTCCCTCCTTTCCCCACCATGGCGTTTACCAAGCTGGCCGCCGCGGCGGTGGCGGCGCTCGCTGTTGCCGCATCGGCGGCGACGACGGCGACCGCCGCGCACGCTGGCAACTACATTGGCTACCTGTCGGGCCACCAGATGGTCCCACCTGTTGCCGCGGCAGGGATGGGTACCGTCCAGGGCGCCTACGACACGGACACCCAGACGCTGTCGGTCCGGTTTCACTTTCGGGGCCTCGCGGCGGGCGTCAAGTCGGTGGGCCTCTACGCCGCCTGGGCGGGCCGCAACGGCGACGAGCAGTTTAGCTTGACGGACGCGACCAAGTTTGGGGCCGGCCACCTGTCGGGAGAGGGCAAGGCGTCGTTGAAGCTGACCGGCCGGCAGGTGAAGCTGCTCGAGGCGCGCGAGTTTTACGTCCTCGTCGGCTCGGAGCTCCGCGCGCAGCTGGTGCCGGCGGTGGCGGGGGCCAAGACGATGGCTGCCTCCCTGTCGTCGGCCTTTACCAACCCCCCGACGACGAGCACCGCCTTTGGCGGCATCATTGTGGAGCTGATGCCCACGGGGGCGATGATTGTGACGGGCTCTTGGCAGGGGCTGTCGTCGCCGCTGGCGCTCAACCTGGCCAACGGCAACCACTTCCACGTGGGCCTGACGGGCACCAACGGGCAGCGCATCTTTGAGCTGCAGCCGACGCTTAGCGACAACAACACGACCGCCTTTTACACGGCCGACAAGAACACTTACATGCCGACTGCCGAGTTTCTCACCATGATGAAGGGCCGCGGCGTGTACATGGACGTGCACTCGGCCAACCTGCCCACCGGCGAGCTCCGCGGGCAGGTCCTGTCGGCGGCCTCGTCGTCGGCCTACACCACCCTCCTGTCGCCCGCGTCGGTCAACCCGCCGGCGATGGGCTCGGACGCCACCGGCGGCCTGTCGGTCGAGTACTTCCACCCCGACACGATTGCCGTGACGGGGTCGTTTGCCAAGCTGTCTGGCGAGGTGGCGGTGGACCTGGCCATGGGCACCCACCTCCACCGCGGCCCCGCCGACGGCGCGGGCCCCCGCTTCCAGGAGCTGGTGGCCGACAAGTCGATGGGCAACACCGCCGGCGACTTTATGCTCGAGACCAACACCTTCCGCCTCAACGCGACGCTCATTGAGGCGCTGCGGATGGGCATGGCGTACAGCGACATCCATTCGCAGGCCTTCCGCGCGGGGGAGCTGCGCGGCCAGCTTGACGCGGTGGTCTAGGCGACGGCGCTGCCGTCGGCTAGGGCCCGCTTGTGCTGGTTGCCACGGTGCCCACAGTGATGCATATATCCCTTTTTCGTGTCCCCGCTGTCTGCCGTGACGGTGCGACCTTGTCCCGTCTTTAAACTGTTACCGTGACTCTTTGTACACGACCTTGTTCCCTCAACGTCGATATACGCCGTTAATCCCTCAATGTCGACGATGCCCACAATGGGCACCGAGGTGTATTCATCTTCCTTACGGCCATTGCCATAGCGTTGTGCATACACAACCAAACGGAACCACAGGTCACTAACACTGGTGCGAACTGTGCCCGCCTCCAACACGTGGATCCTTGACTTGCCCAGGTCACAGCATCGAGCCTTACTCTTTCCGACGCTCTTTCCGACCCTTCAGCACCCTCCGCTCCGATCCTGACGTCCGCCAGCACGCCCGCTCCAGACTTGAAAAGACCACGCACACACACCCTTGTTCCTTTGCGTCCGCCAAGCGCAGCTTGGCAAGTCCACTCCCGCGGCCCACAACAACAAATGACGCGTTATCTCCGAGCACACTCCCACGCCTACCCCCCCCCCCCCCCCCCCCCCCCCCTCCCCACCCACATCGTCTTTCTCCACTCTCTGTATGTACATACATACATACATACGCCCGCATGCGCCGGCGACAAGCGCACCCCCCGCCATACCTCCCAACCAATTGCCTTGCCGCCCCCCCCCCCCTCACGGCCCGAGCTGGCTGCCCAACACGTACCGCGCCACCGACGGCACGGCGCCCGCCGCAACGGCCACGACCGCCTCACGGGACAGCGCCGCGTCGGCGGGGGCGGCGGCAAAGCGCGCCGCCACCGCCGACGCCGCGGCGGCCAGGTCTGCCCACGGCGTCGGCAGCAGCGGGGGGGGGGGGGGGATGTTGGCCGCGGCGGGGCAGCTCCAGCCGCGGCGGCGGCGGCGGCGGCGGCGGTCCGCCTGCCGCCGTCGCCACCACCACCGCCGCCGCCGCCGCTGCCGCCGCCGCCGCCGCCGCCCGCTCGCCCCGCCGTTCGCGCCACGGCGCGCGCCTCGGCGGCGGCGCGGGCGGCCAGCTCGGCCGGCCCCAGCCAGTGGGTGCGCCGCGTCGACGATGCGAGGAGCATTTCCCCATCCACGGGGCCGTCGTCGAGGTCCCGCACCGCCAACACCCCCCAACCTGGCATCGCCGGTCGGCCGCGACCGCTCCCGGCGGCCGCAGCGGCGGTGGCGGCAGCGGCGCCAGTGGCGGCGGTAGGAACGGTGACGGTAGTGGTCGTTGCGGCGACGGTGGTGGTGGCAGGGGCGGCGGTGGCCGCCGCCGCCGCGGCCGCCGCCGTCGCGGCGGCGGCAGACAGGAGGGGCGGCGGCGGTGCGCGGGCGGTCTCGTCATTGAGGATGACGGCCAGAACCGGCGCGCCCGGCGACGGGTCGGCCGCCAGAAAGGCCACGCGCCGGCCGTCGCCCGCCCCCCCCTCCACGTGGAGCACCACAAACGCGCCGTCAACGAGGGCGGGGGGCACGCCCCCGGCGGCGGGCACCCCCCCGTCCACGTCGCCGCCGCCCCCTCCCCCCCATTGGCGCCACGCCACCAGCGCCGCGGCGGTGGTCACCACGCGGGGCACAAACGCCGGCGCCGGGGCGGGCCGCCGGTCGAGGGGTACGACGGGAAAGCCGCGGCGCAGGCGGAGCTCCAGCCCCCGCGGCGTGCGGGCGGCACCCCAGGGCGCCGCCCGCACGTCCACCCCGTACAGCCGGAGGGTGGCGCCCTCGGTGGCGAGCGCCGCCACCACCGCCGGCGGGGGGTCCCACACGCCCACGGGCGCCCACACCCGGCCGGCGGCGTCAGAGACGAGCGCCTCGGCGTGGACCGACACGTCCCGCGACGGCGGCGCGGCGGCCTCGTCGGCCAGCTCCTCCAGTGCCTCGG
Source organism: Pyropia yezoensis (assembly GCA_009829735.1). Lineage (NCBI taxonomy): Eukaryota > Rhodophyta > Bangiophyceae > Bangiales > Bangiaceae > Pyropia > Pyropia yezoensis. Next base: position 22,356,020 of record CM020620.1, read on the forward strand.
CCGCCGCGGCGGCCGCCGCGCTGCCGGGCGCCGCCGCGGCGAGCCGCCCTTGCGCCCGCGCGTACGCGTCGGCGGCCGCCTCACAGGCGGTGGCGGCGGCGGCCGCCGCCGCCGCCACCGCCGCGTCCTCCTCTGCGTGGGTGCGCACCACCGCGCCGCCGCCGCCGCCGCCGTCGCCACCGCCGCCGCCACCACCGCTGCCCCCACCACCGCCGCCGCCGCCGCCGCCGCCGCCGCCACCCGCCCCGCGGCCGCCACGGACCTCCCGAAAGCTGAGGGGGTGCGCCCGCTGCACCACCACCTCCACCGCCGGCAGGAGGCCCGCGCCAATGCGCGCCGCGTCGAGGCGCGTGCGGACGGGCGGGTGGCGGCGACGGCCGAGGCGGGCGTGCCACGGCGCGCGGGTGACATTGTTGGACCGGAGGCGCAGGGTGGTGGCGTCGAGGTCGCCCGGCGGGCCGCCGAAAAAAAACGGGGGCGCCGCCAGCGACGGCGGGGAGGACGACGCCTCGGCAAAGGCAAAGAACAGCTTGTCCCCCACCCGCAGGCGCCCCCTCCGCACCGCCCCGGCGAGGCGCCCGTCGAGCGACGCCCGGAGCACGTACCAGCCGTCGGTGAGGAGGGCGGTGGTTGCCCCGTCGGCGCCGGCGACGGCGGCGGTTGCCGCCGCCGCCGCCGGCAGCGCCGCGACGGCCAGCACCATGGCCGACGTGGCGACCGCGTCGCGGCGGGCAACGGCCAGCAGCGGCGGCGGCACGGCGGCGTTCCACTCCACCGCCACCCGCCGGGCGAGCGCCCGCGCCAGCCGCGGGAGCGTCAGCGCGGGCACGCGCACCGTTGCCTCGCGGGTGGCGAGCGCCCAGACGGCGAGCGCATAGACGAGGCGCGACCAGGGGGGGCTCCCCACGTCCGTAGCCGTGGGGGGGGCGGGGGGACGCCGCCGAGGGGGGCGCCGCCCGGAAGGTGGGGGGGGAGGGGGGGAGGGGGGGGTACCTGATGAACCTCCCGTGCTGTCGCCGCCGCCGATACCGTCTCCGTCCATGGGACCACCCACGCCGCCCCCACCGCCACCCCCACTGCCCCCCCCGCTACTGTCGCCGCCGCCGCCCGCCGCAGCGCCGCCGCCGTCGCCGGCCAAAGCCGCGGCGGCTGCCGCAGGATCGGCGCGACCAAAGAGGCGCGCAACGACCGACGCAAATGCGGCAGCGTCGACCCCCCCCCCCCCCCCCTCGGGCAGCGCCGCCGCAGCCGCCACGCCGCCACGGGCACCAAAGTAGGTACCAAAGTGGGTGACCAGCGCCGCGCGGGCGGTGGGGCGCCCCCCCCCCGGCGGCGGCGGCAGCGGCAGCGGCAGCGGCAGCGGCGGCGCCCCCCCCCGACCCCCAGCGACAGCGACGGCGGGCGTGTACCACCGGGATGGCGGGAAGGTGTAGGCGACACACGCGGCGGGCCCGCCCAGCACCAGCGGCGCCAGCTCGGCCAGTACGGCCGGTGGGAGGGGCGCCCGCGATGCCGCCGCGCGCCGGCCGGCAGCCGCCAGCGGCAGAGCCGTCGGGGGGGGGCGGAGGGCGCCCACCACCTCGATCCGCCCGTGCGGGACGACGGGCGCACCGCCGCTGCCGCTGCCGCCGCCGCCAGTCGGCGGGGGGCGGCGGTGGTTGGCGGCGGCAGATGCAGCGGCGGCGCCGCCATTGAGGCCCCCCGCGGGGGAGTCTCGCGGCCGGCCGGCGCGGCGGGGCGCGCGGAACGCCCGGTGGCCATCCGCGCCGCCGCTAACGCCCCGCAGCGGCACGCCCGCCAGCGGGCCGCCCCGCTGTTGCCGCGGGGGTGTGACAAACGGTCCCCTGTCGGGGGCGTCTCTGGCTGCGGCGGCGCCGCCGCCAGGCAGGGGCGGGCGGGGCCCGGACGGCGGGCCGAGCTCCCGCAGCACCGCCGCGGCGCGGCTCAAGGGCGACGCGCCTGCATCAGCGGCGGCCGCGCCCGCGGCGGTGTCGGCCACCGCGCCGGCCGGCCGGGAGCGCAGGTCTGCCAGCAGCGCCTGGGCGTCCGACAGCAACGCCGCCGGCAGCAGCCGCGTCGGCGCCGGCTGCGGCGGCGGTGGTGCCGCCGCCCCCGCGGGCGCGTTGCCAGCCGGTGGGGGCGGTTGGCGGTCGCGTGGAGCGATCTCGTTCCCGCCAGCGGCGTCGCCGTAGCTGTCGCGGCCAGCAGCGGCGGCAGCGGCAGCGGCGGCAGCGGCGGCTGCGGCGGCCGCCGCCGCTCCCGCAAGCCGCCGTCGTGGGGCGGCAAACGCCGGCGGTGGCCGGCCGGCGGCGGCAGCCGCTGCGGCCGCCGCCGCGGCGGGCGTGCGCGCGGCGGGGGCGCCGACGCCCAGCGCGGCGGCACGGCCCAGCAGCGCCGCCGAGACGGCCGACCGCGCGCGGAGGGGGGTGACAAGCAGCGCCCGCCCGCCCGTGGCCGGGGTCGTGCCGCCTCCAGCCGGGGGCGCCAAGCCGCGCCCGGTGGCGGTGGTGAAACCAGAGCCTCCGCTGGTGGCCGGTGGGGGTAGCGCCCCTCCAGCGGCGGTGGTGAAGCCCGAGCCACCGCTGACTAGCGGCGGCGGCAGCGCACCTCCAGCGGCGGTGGTAAAGCCCGAACCACCGCCACCAGCTGGAGGGGGCATCGCACAGCCACCGGCAGTCGCAAAGCCGGAGCCGCCACGAACGACGGGGGGCAGCAAGGCGTCCCCCGCTGCGGTGGTAAAGCCCGAGCCACTGCCAACAGCGGGAGGGGGCAGCGCACCTCCCGCGGCGGAAGTGAAGACCGAGGCACCGCCGCCAGCCGGCGGCGGCAACACACGACCACCCGCAGTCGCAATGCCTGAGCCGCCACCGACGACCGGCGGCGGTAAGGCGTCCCCTGCGGCGGTGGTAAAGCCCGAGCCACCGCCACTAGCAAGAGGCGGCAGCGCACGTCCGGCGGCGGTGGTGAAGCCCGAGCCGCCGCCACCGGTCGGCGGCGGAAGCGCACGGCCGGCGGCGGTGATAAAACCAGAGCCGCCGCCGGGAGCCGCGGGCGCCAGCGCACCGCCGGCGGCAGTCGAAAAGCCAGAGCCGCCGCGACCCGCCGGCGGCGGCATGGCGCGCCCGGCGGCAGTCGTTAAGGCCAAGCCGCCGCCGCCGCCGGCCGGCGGTGCCAGTGCACTGCCAGCGGCGGTTGCAAAGCCAGAGCCGCCGCGACCAACCGGCGGCGACAGCGCACCGCCGGCGGCGGTGGTAAAGCCCGACCCGCCGCCGCTGCCGCCAGTCAGTGGCGGCACGGCGCCCCTGGCGGCGGCCGTAAACCCAGAGCCGCTGCGGCTGCCCAGCGGCGGCGGGGCGCCTTCCGTGACAGCCATAATCCCCGGGCCGACGGCAGCGGCGGTGACGGCCGGGGCAACCACCGCACTCGCACCGCCCATAGTGGCGACGGCGGCGCGCCCTCCGGCCACGGACAGCTCCGCGCCCCCGCCTCCCCCCACCCTTGCGGGGGGGGCTCCCTCCACGCCCGCCCCCGGTGGCCGCGCCGTGACTGCCGTCACCAGGGCGGCAGGTTTGTCCAACTCGGCCAGCGCCGCGGCGGCCTCTGCCACCCCCGCAGCCGATACGACGCGGTTATGGAGGCCTCTCCGAAAAGCCGTGGCGGGTGACTCTCCGCCACTCCCCACCGCGACGATGGAGGCGTTGGCAACGGCAAGTGCCCCCGCCGCCGCTGCCAAAGCCGGTGGCAGACCCCCACCGGCAGGCAGTGCTCGCACCGGTGGAACAGAAACGGGTGGCGTTGCCCCCGCCAGTGCCGTCGGCAGCGGCGGCCCGCCAACGGCAGGGTCGCCTGTTAGCCATGGCCGCGGCGGCTTTGCAGCCGCCGCCGCGGGCTGAGCAGCGTCCAGTTCGGCCAGCGCCGCGACGGCCGCCGCGAGGCCGGCAGCCGACGTGACGCGGCCGCGAAGAGCGGCCGCAGGCGAGGCGTCGGCCGCAATGGCCGGGCGCATGGCGACCGCGTCGTGCACGGCCGGCAACGGCGGCCGGTGGGTGGTGGGCGTCGTGCGGGGCCCCCCGCCCGCGGGAGCACCAAATAGGACACGACCCACGGGCGTCACGGCGACCTCCCCTGCACGGGTCGATAACTCTCCCCCACCGCCAGCGCTGTCGTCGGCGTCGACGTCGGTGCCGCCCCAGCCGCCACTTACCAGCCCGCCCAGCGTAGCCGCCACAGGCGGTGCGGCGCCGGGGGATGCGGCCCCGCCGCGCCCGCCCGCCGGCGACGCCCCTCCCGCTGCCGCCCACGTCCCGCCACCGCCGACCGTCCACTGGGCGGGGGTGGCCGCCGCCGCCGGGTGGGTGCCGGGGGTGGCCGCCCCGGGGGGGGGCCCCGCTGGGGGGGACGCCCCGCCCACCGGCGGCACCGACACGGTTGGCAGCGCCGCCGACAGGCTGGCGCCGGCGCCACGGGGGGGGGGGGGGTGGCGCCGCCGCCCACCGCCGCCGACGCGCCCACCCAGGGGGCAGCGTCGGCGGCCGCAGCCGCCGTTGCCACCGGCGGCACCTCCCCGGGGCGGGGCGGCGGGGCGGCCGATGGCCACGCCGTTCGCCACGGCCCGCCATGCCACAGCGGGGGCGGCTCATCGTCTGAAAAGGAGCCCCCAATGGCAGACTGCTGCACCGCCTCCCCTTCGAGGAGGGAGCAGTAGCCCGGCGCCCCCCCCATGAGGGTGGCCCTCAGAGTGGGGCGGCCGGCGGGGAGGGGGGCACGGTCCGGCGGCTGCGAAAAGGCGTCAATGTCATCTGCATCAATGACGTCGGCAGCCGCCGCGGCGTCGTTGGCGGCCGCGGCGGCGGCATGGGCGACCGTTCCGGCCACCACGCCACCAACGCCAATTGGGGCACGCTCAGCCGCGGCCGCGGCATCAGGTACCGCAGTCGCCGCCGCGGGGGGGTCTCCAAGGTGGCCGACTAGAGCAGGGGGCGAGTCACCCCGGCTGGGGGCCGTGGCGACCCACGGTCGAGGGGGGGGCGCGCCTTCGCCGGGGGTGGAGCCACCGCCAGCGCGGGCCGCTGGCGGCGCGTCTGCCCCAGGGCGCCCCATGCTCGCTGCCACGACCATGCCAGCGAGCGCCAGGCTACCACTGGCCCCGGGGACCACCACGGGGTGGGCCACGGAGCTCACTACGGGGCTGGCCACGGGGCTGAGCTCCAGGCTCGGGCTGCGGCTCGGTACCACACTCGGCAGAGGGCTGGGCGTCGGACTGCGGCTGCGGCAGAGGCTGGGGACGGGGCTGCGACTGTGGCTGCGGCTGCGGCTGCAGCTGCGGCTCCGACTGCGGCTCCGACTGCGGCTGCGGTGGTGGTGCCGCTCAGCTCGACTGCCATCTCGCGGGTGCGCGTCGGGGCCAGAGTGACCAGCCGAGATGCTGTCCCGATCGCGCCCAATAGCGCCAACACTGGCGGCGGGCGCCGTCGGCCGACACCCACCTTGGGAGCCGAGCCCGCCCACCCAGGTGGCAGCTGCTTCAGCGCCGTCGCCCACAGTGCCGCCCGCGACGCTGCCCACAGAGCCTCTCGCGCCGCCGTCCCCCGAGCCGCCGGCGCCGACGCAAGCGATGACGCGGGCGCCGACGTTGTCGTCTTGGTTGGCCACGCCGCAACTGCCGCTACCGCCAACGGCTCGCTTCAGGCTGCCATCATCGCCGTCGGCGGCCGCACCCCCCTCCCCCTTGCCCGAAACGAGCGCGCTGAGGCCAACACTTTCCCGCCTTGAACCACGTCCATCGCCGGCGCCGTCGTCCGCCAGTCCCGGACCGACGTTGTCATCCTCTGCAGCCGAGCCATCCCCCGCCCAAACCATGCCCATAGCCGGTGGAGCCCGCCCCCCGTTGCCATGCTCATTCTCATCGTCATCTGCTTCCCCCCTCTGAATCAAGCCGTCATCTGAGCCATCCTCGCCCACCCCCAGGGGGAGGCCCCACCCCGGCACGGGCACCGCCGACGGGGAAGCCCCATACACGGGAGAACGCGGCGGCCGCCGCCGCCGCACCACGGGCGACGGCGACCAGCCGGCGTCGCTGCCACCGCTGGTGGGGGTGGCCACCGTGAGCGGCGGCGGTGGCGCGACGGGGGAGCCGCCCACCCCCCACCAGCCGGGGGGCGGGCTCTCCCCGTCGGCCGTGCCGGGCATCCAGCCGCCCACTCCCGTCGCGTCGACCGACCGGCCAGGCGAGGTCGCCCCGCTGCCATCACCGCTGCCGTCACCGCCGCCACCCCCGCCGCTGACGCTGCCGCTATAGCCGCTGCGATGGGGAGAGCCAGAGCGGCTGTCTGGAGGATGGTGGCGACCACTGCCGCCGGCCACCCGTCGGGCGCGCTTGCTGCCGCTGCCCCTGCCACCGCGGGCGGGACCGGCCGCATCGGAATGCGACGGGGGGGGCGTCGCGCCGGCACCCCCCTCCCTCGCACCACTGGTCGTGGCGGTGGCGGGGCCGCGGGTCGTTGCCGCCGAAGCCGCCCCCACGGTGGAGGGCAGTCCTGGGCGGGGAGGGAGCACCACCAAACGAGAGCGCCGGCGTTTGCGTGAAGGAGTGGCAGACGCAACAGCAGCAGCAGCAGCAGCCGCCGCCGCCGCCGCTGTCGACGATGCGGTCACGCGGGCAAGGGCGGCAGCAAGGCCAACGGCCGGCGGTGCCGCGTCAACGGCGGCGCCGCCGCTGCCGCCGCCAGGCCTCTGGCGACGGCGTACCACCCGCCGACACGTCCGACCAGGCGTGACGGGTGTGGTGCCGCCGGCACCCCTGACGCCCGCCGAGGCCGCAGCGCCGGCCGGGGCGGGAGACACCCCTGGGGACGCCGCTGTCGTCGACGCCGCGGGACGCACCACCGGGGCCGCCAGCAGGGAGCTGGGTGTGAAAGCCCGCCAGCGAATCCCCCGAAGGCCCTGCTGCAGGGGTAGTGGCGCCGCGACCGAGCTTGGCCGCCGCAATAGGGGTGCCGCCACCCGTGTGGCAGCGCCGCTGCCGCTGCGGACACCCCCACCGCCGCCGCCGCCGCCGCCGCCCGGTCCGACCGTCGTGGGGAGACCCAGCGTGGCCACCCGGGATACCGGGTCCCAAGAGGCCCCCCCCCATCGCCCCGTAGGGGTGGCGACAACGAGCGGCGGGGGGAGCCAGCCGGCCGCCGCCGACTCGTCGCCGGCGGCGGCAGAGGCCGAAGGGGGTGGGGACGATGCCCACGGCGTGTCATCGATGGGGTCCTCTGGGGTGCCCTCTGTCGACATCAGCGCCTGGGGGGGGTGGGGAGAGGCATCGGGCCGCCGCGGAGGGGGGGGGAAGGGAGGAAGGGGTGGGGAGGTGACTCGGGAGAGAAGCACCGCCGAGTGTCGAGGGTGGCACCATGTTTGTAGATCCCGAGGAAGCCAACGTCGCGCTGGCCGCGCGGATCCGGCCTCCAATCGGCAACAAGCCACGTTGCTGAGACGCGTGGTGTCAACTGGCGATTGGTGGAACACTATAGCGGGATTAGCGCCAATTTGGGCTGATGGAGAGTGATCGCTCGTCGCAAGACAGCCAAGGTTCCCGCCAGCGAAGTCTCTCGCTCCTGGACGTGATCACCAGGCCTGATCAAGGGTACCGTTTTTGGCCATCTGTATGTGTATTGGGGAAAAGTCCGAACGTGGGTATGAGTATGGGGCACACACCATTCCTCATGTATAGAGTATCAGCGGGCCAGCGCCCTCGCGGGTATGGCGCGTAGGTATACCTTTGACCCAGGCAGGCCCAAAAGTATGCGGCAAAAATGGCAGGTAAGAGTATCAGTACACGGGTATGAGACCTAGATTACCTGCGGACGTCGCCTAACTGCAGGTGTCTCACAAATACAGTGGCCTCTTGGCACGCCCTCCTCCCCCAACGCCGTCTGCTGTCCCTCCAGGCACAGGAGAGCTGCCGTCGAACACGCTCGATGGCGGCTCCTTGCGTTGCCTTCGCCTCGTCGATGGCGGCCCCGACGTCGTCGTTGTATGCCTGGGGCGGGGGGGAAGGTCCTGAACTTGGGCACGATTGATGCGGTGCGACGGTGTGCGTCGCCGCAGACGAGGCCACGGACGGCTGTTGGGGGGGTCTTCAAGGCAGGCGGCAGCCCCGACGTGCGGTCTTGGCGGCGGCTGCGATGGCGGAGACGGCGACGTTGTTGGCACCTCCCGCTGCAGGCTCGGCCGGCGCATCGGCGGCGGATGCAGGCGGCGGCGCCTCCTTCCCGCCAATGCCTGTCGGTGCCCGCCGCCATCTCCCCCCTGCCTCGGCTCTCCCCCCGGCGGGGGCGCCGCTGTCATCCCTCCTGCTCGCCGCACGCTCGATGCTCACCCTGGCGCCCACCCTCATCACCTCCAACGCCTCGACGCTGCCCTCCACCCTCGCCGACCGCGAGCACATCCTCATGGTCACCCTATTTGGCGACGTGCCCGCCGCGACTGGCGTCTCCGCCGCCCTGTGCAAGGTCACCAACGCCCTCGCCGTGACGGCGGCGACGGTAACAGGCGCCGCTGCCGGTGGGTGGGCGGATTGGCGCGGGGTGTTGACCGCGTCGGCGGTGGGTGTCGCCGCAGTCGCGGCGACTTGGGGCGCGCCGTGGGGTGTCGCGGGGTCTATAGGGGGGGGGTGGTGGTGGCCGCGCTGGGCCAGTGGCTGTTCACGATCGCCGCGCTCGTGGCGGACGTTGCGGACGGCCAGGGGGTGGTGTGGGGCGGGCGTCCGGATGTGGCTGGCTGGGCGCCTTCTTTGGGCTGACGTTCGCGGTTTTGGGCCGGCGGTGGGGGGTGGACCCGTGGGGCGCTGGGGGAACGCGCTGCTGTTCCGCGTGGCGCCAGTCACCGGTTAAGGTGGCCATGGACGCCAATGGCCTGCGCTTATGATGGTGCTGCCAGACGCGGAGGTGGTGCGAGGGGGGGGGGGGGGGTGCGCCTCGGACTAGGAGACTCGCTTTTCCGCCGCCGCCTGTGCCGCTGCCGCCACCACCGTTAATGGCCTGCCGCCACCGCTGCCGGTGCCGCTGGCGCTGTCTCGGTCACTGCTCACGAGGAGGGCGGCGGGGCTGCAATGGTCGCCCTCGCCGCCGTCGGCGAGGGCCGCCGTCCCTATTTTATGCTAAAACGCCGGCCGGGGCGTGGCGTGGGCGCTCGCTACGGTAATTTCTTTCCCCCCTCTGCGGCGCATTGCTGCTTCCCCTTTCGGCGCACCTCACCACCAGCGCCGCCGTGCATGCATCGTGTCGGTCTCTTGCTAAACCGCCGCCCACTACGGCAAAACTGAGTGTCCGACGCCACCCCCAACTCTTTTTCCCTTCGTCCACTGTGGGCACTAGGCTGAAGAACCGGCACACGCTGACCCATCGCCCTCCCCCACAACCTCATCTCGTCCCGGAGGCGTGGACTTGCAGGTGACGGCCACCGTGGCAGATGGGCTTGGCGCTCGCCCCCATAATCACATCCCGCCTTAAGCCCGAGTCCGCGAGAGGTTGCGTCCGCCGATCGTGCCCGGCGCAAGACACAATGTGCACCCGAGTGTGGCGCGGCGGTAATCACCATCGGCAGCATGTCCAGCGCTTCGCCACCATGGCGGCCAGGACGACCGTGGCGACTGCGATGTCGGCCGCCTCAGCTAGCCTTGCCCAGGTTTAAAGACCCCCGGGCAGCGACGCCTCCTGTACCAAAAGCGGCTGCCACCCCCCCCGGACACACCTCCCACCGACACGTCAACCGTGGCCACACTGGGACCCCCCCCACCGTGTCACGGACGGTGCTGATGCACTAGGCAGTCACTGATGCCGCCGCCAGACCGGCTGGGCCTCCACCTGTCACCGCCGTCGCGGCGCGCCCATCGCACAGTCGTGACCAACACTGGTCGTGGGCACATAGGGGGTGCGTGGTGGACGTGGCAGATCAGTAGAGAGGGGTGGCAGAAAAGGGAAAGGAAACGGGAGAGTCAATGGGTAGTCAGCAGGCGGCGCCCACCCGCGGGGTAGCGCCGAGCGCCAGCGACTGCGGCACCCACGCCCGCGGCGCGCGACAATCTTCGCGGCCGCGCTCACGGGAGTAGTCTACGGCGAGGCGAAGCAAAGAGAACGATTCTTAAGCTCGGGGGGCAGCGGGGGGTGTGTGTGTCGCCACTTGAATTGGGTGCCAGGCTAGGGGGGGGGCCCGGAGGAGCTTGCTGTTCCAAGTGGTACGGGGCCGAGACGCTGGCTCAAGGCACATCTCTGCCCGCTGCGCGCCGCCTGATGTTCATCCCGCCCGCCCCCCCGCCTACCCACCCGCCCGCTCACAATGAGTCCAGCGGGTCGGCGCGCGGTCCGCCTGCGCGGTACCCCTGCCGCAGGAGCCCCTGATTCCACCACCATGGCCACCGTCTCCAACGCCGTGTCCGTCCCAAGTGCCAACTCGGACCTGCGTGGCCGTCTGGGCCGGTCTGGGTCATCCCACTACACCGGAGGGCGGGGGCGGAAACGATGGCCACCAACTGTCGGGCAGTCCCGGCACCCGGTGCTCACGAGAAGGGCGTCAGTTCCTCAAGAACCGCGTAACTTGCCGAGAAAATGAACGCGGCCTTGTGGCGCTTTATTCATATCCACCGGCACGCACTTTCACCTTGCAAGCCGCAGGTGTAGTGCGCCCCTGAATGCCCTCTCCAACCAACCGCTATGGCCACTCACACTCGTCGCGTACGCACGATCTCTCGCGCAGTCGCCTCACGGCACTATAACACTCCCAGTACACCCCCCCTCTCCACCCGCCGGCAATGAGACACACTCCCATGACTCGTCCCAGTGCCTGCTGCCGAGGCGGCTACTGGCCTGCAGCGTTGTCCTCGTCGGAGCTCGAACAGTCGTCGTCGTCGGAAGTGCGCCGCGACCGCCCGGTAGACATGGCAGTGCGCACCATGTCCGCGGCCGCGTGGGACAGCTTGGGCACGTCCCCAAGGTTGACTGGCAAGAGTTGGACGTTCTCCTGGATGAAGCAATGCATTTCCAGATGGCGCGCCAGCATGGACGACCGCTCCTTGCGCATGATGCTCGCCGCAACGGAGAAGTCACGCTCAGAGGCCGCGGACGTGCCCACGGCCCCTAAGACAGCACAGGCCACCAGATAGAGGGTTGGGTAGCGCTCCTTGTTCCCCTTCCAAAACTCCAGCGGGTCCTGCGACTTGGACGTGGCGACGGCCTTGAGGCAGCTGTCCAGGTGGATCTTGGCCAGAGATGCCTTAGTCTGCTCGGGCACCATCCCTCCCATGCTGTCCTCCTCGTCCGTGAAGTCAGCCAGGCAGGACCACGCAGCGCGAGAGGGTCCCGACCGAGACGGCGCCTGTGTGGGCGCAACAGCCGCGGGCACAGGATCCTCCAGTCGGTCACACATCTCCCGGACAGCCGCGACCGCCCGGTTGTAGACAGAGGGCCTTCCAAGCATCTTGGAGGCTGCCTTGAGCACCTTTGCCCCACCGGGGGCCATCACAGTGCTCATTAGCACAGGTACCGCCTCCAGTAGGTCGCGCGTCTCGTCCTCACGGTTGAAAAAGCGCGTGTCGAGCTGCTTGCGCAGCAGCCGCACGGCCGCCCTCGACGCGTCGCAAAGGACCTCTTGTCCATCCTTCTCGTCGTAGTAGAGCTGCTCGGACGGGTACAGGCGGTCGTCAACCTCGATCACGCGCGCGTCCTGGTGAGCCTCACAGTACGCATCAATGTCTTTCTTGCCAGCGGCCAGGGGACTGGAGCCGGGCATGCAAGGAACCACGAAGCAATCAGACGCAATCATACGACGAAGAGAGCAAATAGCAAAAAACGCAGCGGAGACGGGGTCAGTTGCGCTTTGGCTGCGCCGAGAGGCCTCCATGGCACCCTTGAGCACCCCCAAGAGCTGGCGCAGGCGGTCCCAATCGCGGCTGGAAAGGCGGTGCCTCTTCACACGCGCGGGCTGGCCCGATGAGTTGAAAAAGGCCGTCAAGCGCGCGTGACACGTGAACATTCTCGCACACGCGTCATAGGTGGAGCTCCACCTCGTAGACACCTCCGTGATGATGTTGCGCGCCTCAGACTCGCCTGGAATGGACAGACCGCGGTACGTCGTCACGCTCTTATCCGAGTGGTTGAAATGCCCAGAAATCTTTCTGAGTCGCCCAAGCATCGCCTTGGCCGTCGGGTTGGCAGAAGAGTCGTCAGGCGCGCCTGCGTCCTGCGTATTGGCGTCACAAATATGCCCGTCAAAAGACTGCTGCATCTCATCCGTGGACTTGCCCCCCGACCCCAAGGCGAACACAACGGAGTTGTGAATGGCGTGAGCCATACACGGAATCCACGCCGCCGGCAACAGCCGCATCGCCTTCCTCACGTTGGCGCCCGAGTCCGTCGTGGTAGACCCCAGATCGTGGGCGTCGAGCCCGAAGTAGCGAAGGCGCTCATGAAACCAGCGCAAGATGATGTCGTGCGTGTGGTTGCCCATGAACTGGGAGACACCCAGATGGAGCACGTGCATGGTGGTCGTCGCTGGGTCCACAAAGCGGATGACAACTGACCCAAAAGCCAGCCGTGAGTGCCGCTCGGTCCAGAGGTCCATGGTTGCGTGGGCAAAAGGCAAGCCACAGTACGTCGCCTTCGCCGTCCGCAAGAGGTTACGGACGGCGTCAAGGGTGAAGGAGTATAGCTCAGCCAGGATGTGCGTCATAGTGTTCACTGAGGGAGTAGAGTAGGAGGCATTTAAAGGAGATAAGAACGAGTCAAGATAAGGATTCGTGGTCAGTATGCGCGGAGAATGGGACATCACTTGCATGAGAACAAAGCGCAGGTGATGAGGGCGCACATCCGGGGTGAAGTGGCGGGCTATGTTGCCGTCCACCACTCGCTTCGTGCGGTTCCCCCCGCTCGGATTGCGGCAGATGTACAATGCAGCGCGGGAGTGCGCCAGCTTCTTCTCAGGCGCCCCCCTCCCATTGGCAACGTTCTCAAAGTGCTTCACGCTGTTACCGATAACTGCGGCGGGGATGGACAGGACAGTCGTCGATCCGAGCCCGCCACAAAGACGACACCAGCCGAGCAAGTCCTTGCTGGCACTATCCTCCTGACGATATAGATCAAAAAAAGACCAGGCAACAGACCGCAGCTTCTGCCCAACGTCCTCACGGGCAATCAAAAGAAACTGCACACCATCGCGGTCAATATGGTCCGGGCGGGTGAGTGAACAGTCAGACTGGATAGACTGCACAATTGCTTCCGGGGTGTCGCCGGTCGAGGAGTTCGCATTGCGGCGCTTCTGCGGGAGGATCTTCTGGGACACAGAACCGCCCACCGATCTCGCGCCCTCTGGGTGGCTCTCTTGGCTTGGCGGCGGTAAACCAGTGATGCTTCGCGATGGGCTTGCGCCCGAGTCGCTCGGCATTGTGCCCAAGAGACAGCTCAGGGTCGAGGCGGGTGGGGGAGCAGGAGCGGGGGGCGTCGAGGACGGTGGCGGAGCAGGAGGGGCGGACGGGGAGGACAGGAGCGTGACGCTGGCTGGCACCGAGAGCAATCGCACCACGCGCCAAGGCTCATATGGGTGCGGCACAGCAGGGCTGGCACCATTTTCTGAGCGGGCTCTGGTTGGTGCTGGCCCGGCGGTGCTGCACGCAGGGGCTACGTTGGGCTGCTCCTCGCCCAGGCGATACGTGTGCCTGCGCGAGGAGCACTCGCACCGCCCTGCTCCCTGGTCCTGTGACGACTGCAACCCTGGACTGGAAGAGACGTCGGCCTCGGAGGCTCCCACGTAGGGATGGTGGCGTGTCGTGATTGATGGACAGGCGGTTTGCGAAGAGGCTGCTGACCACCGCGGAAAAAACGGACAAGCGGCGCGTCTCGGAGGTTCAAAACGGCGCCACCCCACGTCCAAGCGTTTCAAATCCGCGCCGCCCCACGTCCAAGCGTTTCATAACGACGCCACCCTACGTCCAAGCACTGAGACGCACACTGCCTTATCAATTACTGGCTGAAGTCCTCCTGGTACCCTTGGGAATCTGCGCAGTGGGTATCTGATACTCTTGGCTGAAACGGTACTGTGTATGAGGCGAATATCGATTTCCGACAAGAGTACTCCAGATACCCTTGCTTCATACCCGCGTAGTACCCTTGGGCGCGATACCCTTGATCAGGCCTGGTGATCACCTCATTACGCACGCTGGATATCCCCCACCTCGTTTGCTACTCGTTCGTTTCTCGTTTACGTCCCGTTTGCGTCCCGTTTGCTTCCCGTTTGCTTCTCGTTTGCTTCTCGTTTGCTTCTCGTTTGCAAAGTAGCCCATGCGATGAATGTAAGGACGCACGAGTGGCACTGATGAGTCCTTCTGGCTTCACGTTCTTTGCACCGTCCGTCCTCCACAAACTCACAGCTACACTTCTATCCCCTCATGGGGGCACAAGAAAGGTGTGGATGCTCTGGTCGTGCTCTCGACACACAAAGGGCTGCTTGCCCCCGGACTTCATCCTGTCGCTGACCGCCACGAGCACGTCCGGCTCTTGCCAGTGAATGCCCTTCGGGTGAACAAGATGGATGGAGGAGAGCAGATGCAATATCGTGGAAAGAAGCAGTGAAAGAGGCAGATAGAGTGGACGAGAGGAAAGAGATAGGTGCACAGGATAGTCGCAGAGCATCGGCGGTGCGGTGAGCGCTGGAACACTTGCGGCAGAGCTTCCCCCACCAGCTGTGAGTCCACATAAAGCATGACCCTTTCCCCCGGGGCTCCACTCTGGTGTGAAGCTGCCCACGTGTGGCTGCGGCGCCCAAGACCAAACAACCGTGCCCCCCCCCCCCCCCTTCACCCCACACCAGCCCGTTTCCTCTTACCTCCACGTTGCAGTAGATGCGCTGGCACTGGGAGTTGCGCGGCAGGTCGTACACCTTGCCTTCTGATAGGCCAAACAGCGCCCGCTCCCCGTGTATGCTGCCGCCCTCCCCGGTCTCGGCGATCCCCTCCACCCACGCTGGGTGTACTGTCGACAGGCGCGCGCCATCGAGGAGGGCCAGCTCCCCAATCCACACCGCCGCGTTCTCCTGCGACGCCACCGCCACACGGGTGTTGTTGAAGATGGATACCGCCGAGTAGTCCATAAAGTTGGCCGACGCTGGCAGGGCCACCGTCTGATAGGGCACCCACGCGCACCCCCCCGCTGCGGTGGACTCTCGGGCCATGACCAGCAGCCGCCCCCCGCCGGGGGTGCGCCCCGTGTCGCCGCTGCCACAATAGTTGCCCTCGCAGAGGCCCAGGAGGTAGGACGTGCCGTCGGCGGCGGTGGCCACCGCGGCGCCCTCAAAGCCCTTGTTCTCTGACGAAAAGGTCAGCGCCCCGTCGCACGTCCCGTGCACCGTCGCCGTGTCGTTGTGCAGGGAAACCTCCATCACCCGGGGCACCAGAGAGCCGCTCGCATTGGCGATGCTCTCCTGGATGATGAGGAACGTCGACGACGACGCGTTGTAAGCAAGCACCTCAAACTGCGACTCGGTCCCGTTATCGCCGGGCCACGTGAGGAGGCGGTTGATGCCGCCGCCCGTGGCGCCCGCCTCCCCGCCGCCGGCCGTCGCCTCGTACGAGAGCCCGCTGTAAAAGTGGCCGATCCGAAAGGTGTTGTCAAAGACGGCAAACACGTCCGAGCCGCCGGGCGCGCCCGCCACATCCGACACCTCAAAGCTGGACAGCGCCACCGGGGCCGCCGCCGCCGCCGCTGCCGTCCCGCCCCCCCCCCCCGTGCCCGTCGGGCGGTTAGAGAGGAGACGCACCACCGGGAGTTCTGTCACCAGCTTGAGCGCCGTCGCGGAGTAGTTGCCGCCCGCGCAGTCGAGGTCGTGGCCCAGCACCTCCCGGGGTGGCTCGACCTGCCGCACCGCCGCGGGGCCGCCACCGCACGCCACCGCCGGGGCTGGCGGGGACCGCCACAGGGAGGCGGTTGAGGCGCCCAGCGCGATCGCTGCCGCCGCGGCCACCGCGCTGACGGCGGCGACAGCCCGCCAGGGCGTCCGTTGAGTCACCCCTGCGGCTGACGTCGCCGGCGAGGGTGGACCGGCGCGGGGGGACGACACGCCCAGCAAGCCGTCCATAGCTGTACGAGCTGTACGAGCGACGGCGGGGGGGGAGCGTGCAGAGCCGCGACGAACGGGAACGGGCGAGGGGGTGCTTGGGTTCATGGGCAGGAGGCACGTCGACAGCGGGATGAGGGAACGGGGTGTTGAGGCGGCTTTGTACGCCGCTGCCTGGGAAGGGAACGCTGCCGCGGGAGCGGCTGCCACGTTCTTCTCCAATTGTAGGCACAGCCGACAGCTCCCCCTCCCCCACCCTTCCGTATTGGCATGCCCGCTCTCCGCATCACGTCCTCTTTCCGCCTCTCTGGGAGTCCAGACATCCGCCACTAAAACGTGCTTCTTCCAAACGTCCACCAGCGACAACAGCCGGCCATGCGACACCTGCCAGCTGGTGCGGCGGTGGACACGGCGCCACCCTACCCCTGCCCCGCCCAGTTGCATGCCACATCGGCCCCTCCAGACCCCTTCCGCGTGCGCTTGTGCCAACGCGCACCAAAGGAACGACGGTCACCACGTCACGTAGCCGCACCCACTCTGCCGCGCCTCTGTTGACGAGTCCTCCCCAAAAGACCAATCATTTGTGCCTGGGGACCCTTCTGGGTAGGATTGTTGGCCGGGACCCCTACATAGATATGCACTGACTGTACGATACTTCAGCGCATGCAAAGCCGCGGAGAGATGTCGCAGCGTGATCTCCTTTCACCAACCGCCCCCCTGACTCTCCCCGCCAGCGCCACGAGGCAACGGGGAATCGCCCTGTGGGGAGCGGGGGGCGGCTGGCGCAGGCAGTTCAGGACGGTGCACTTGGCGAGTGAGGGGGGAGTGGGGAGGGGACGGGGGCCAGGTGGGCGGCACCCCAGGGACGGCGCTCTCGTTGGAGGAGCCCCGCGCGGGCGCCGCCACCCCCTGGCTGGCCACCACCCCATCGGTCCGTCTTGTTGCCTCCGTGTCCCGATTAACAGGCTGGTGTGGGCGGGGATGGAAGCGGCCCCACCACGAACCTGAAGCTGCCACCTGCCTCGTCACCCATCGCACCCGGGCGTTGGCATGCACGGTATGCATACGCACCGCCGCCGCCAGCAAGAGACGGTGTCACCCCCCCCGCCACGGAGGCACCAACGCCAGTGCAGCATAGGGTGACACGGAAGATGAGGCGGCTGCGCTGGGTCTGAACGGTGCGCGCAGTGTGTATGTACAGTACAGTGTACGGCCCGGTGACCGCAGTGCGCATTGCGCCGGCGGCTCGCCGAGCACCATCCGCCCAATCCCTCCGCCCCTTTCCCCGACCAAAACGTCTTGGTGCGGTGGCTGCTGCTGACACAACACACGCCAGTCGCGCGGCGGGCACAGGGGCCGCAAAATGCAAGTGTTGCATCCGCGCACGCCAATTTTCTTCCGCTGCACTCACCTTTCCGCGGTCCATCGCAACCAACCTTCTCCCCTCGTGAACCCCTGCTCCCTCTCAGAATTCAAAAAAAAAACAAGCTCAGCCCGGCTCTACCCACCCTGGAGTAGCATCTACGGAGCGTCGTCGTGCACGTCCGCTGCCAGCATATCCCGCGGCTTGGGACCGCCCGCCTCCTTGGCCATGATGATCTGGTCGACCCGCAGCACAGTCAGGGCCGCCTCAGCCGCCAGCCGGATCGACCAGTACTTGACCGCGTATTGGTCCCACACCGCCGCTTCTGACGCGTCCAGGGTGTTGGGACCACCACTCGCAGCGCCACCGTCCCCGCCCTCGACATTGACGCCCGTGTTGACCTTGCCAGACGCGTGCGCAGCAGTCAGGGCGGCCATCACGCTCGGGGCGTCGAGCCCCGCGTTCTCTGCGATCCGCTTGGGCAGCGTCGCCAGCGACGTGCCAAACGCCTCGAGGGCGTACTGCTCCAGACCAGACGCGGCGTCGGCTACCTTTTGTACCCGTGCCGCGAGCGCCATCTCCGTCGCGCCCGCGCCCGCCACAAAGCGTCCGTCCTTGGTGATCCCCTTGAATACGTTGACCGCGTCGTCGACCACGCGCTCAACATCTTCCATGAGGTTGGCGGTGGAGCCCCGCAGCACCACCGTCGCGACCCGAGAAGAGGCGGACTTCTGCCGCAGGACGGTGACCTTGGTAGACCCCACCTCCTCCACTACGACCTGGTCACACCGCCCGATTTCATCGGCCGTCGGTGTGCTGAGCTTGGCCAGCGCCACAGCACTAGTGGTGCGCGCGACGCGGCGGAGGTCAAACTTGGATGCGCACTTGATTGCCGCGACCTTGTACGTGTCGAGGAAGTGCAGCGCCACATCCCCAAACTTGGGCGACGCCACCACCGTCACACCCGCGTCGACCAAGTCCCGCACCTTGGCGTCCATGGCCGCCTCCTCTGACCTGGTGTAGTCAGTCAGCTGGGCTGCGGACTTGATGAGGACGGTACCCTTGGTCTCCGTCTGAGACGAGTCAAAATCGCACGTGAAGACTGCCACCTTGGCAGCATCAACCTTCTTCACCACCCCTGCCGTGTCCCGCGTCAGCACCGAGCCATGCACAACCACACTGTCCGACAAAGAGCCACCCAGAATTTTGGCGACCCGCACGTTCTCCACCGAGAAGTGGGCAGGGTTGGATGGCAATACCGTCAGGCAGGCGTCGGCCACGAGAGGGGCCAGGATGCCCTCCAACGAGTACTGCTTAGAGGCAACGCAGGTGGTGAGGGCAGCGGACACTTCGGACAACGACTTGACGTCATTGACACGGTGGGTAGGGAGCGCCTCCAGCTCCTTGAGAACGATAACCAGAGCCTGCTCGTAGCCTACACAGCGCATAGCACGTGCGAGATGCAATCAAGAGAAGAGGAAGGCCCACGTCGGCAAGCAAACAAGGGCAGGGTGGTGAGTAAACAATTATCAGTACCATGGCCAACTCTTGTCGACAAGGGCAGCCAACTGAGCGATGCCGCTGCAAGCCCCACGTTCCTGACCCTACTGCGTGACGCAGGGACCAGACGCCTGCGCGGACCCCTGGGCCCAAGGGCAGGCCCGCACGTGACGTCAAGTATCCCACAAGCAACCAAGCTGATCCTTGACTCAGAGCCGCCCGCCCAACACGACGACACCCCCACCCTATCCCCCGCACCATCCACCACCCCGTCCGCACAAGCCGCCATACCTGCAATGATCTCACTGGTGTGGAGCCCCATGCGCAGCATATTCTCCGCATTTTCCAGAAGAGCAGACGCCAATATAACAACAGCGGCGGTACCATCGCCCGCCTCCCGCTCCTGCGCTTCAGCGGCCTTGACCAGCAGCTGCGCCGCGGGGTGGATGACTTCCAGCTCCCTCAGAATGGTGGCTGCGTCAGACGTGACAAACAGCTTCCCCAACCGGTTGACAACAATCTTGCGCCGCGCGTGGGGGCCCAGGCTGGTTGACACCAACGCGCCCAGCTGTGTGCACGCGTCGATGTTCTTGAGCACCGCCGCGTCCACGCCGGAGATGTGCTTAGTGCCATCTTTTAGCAGCGACGACAGGCCTGACGTGGGCGCGAAGGATGCCATGGTGTTACAGGGGAGGCACAAATCAGCAGGCAGGTGAACGGCGAGAGGAGAGGAATGCAGGGGAAGAGGAAGTGAAAAGGATGGGAGGAACCTGCTGCCGTCGGCGACACCAGGCGTTGGTCGGGCGGGACAACGGCGGCAGCGCCAAGTCCCCGTCACCGAGCGTCGGTCTGTCGGTGAAAACAGTGACAATCGTCGAAAATAGGAGTTGTTCGCTTATTTTCAAAGAGGCGATGCTGGAGAGGCAGCCGCAGGACTGGGGATCAGTGAATACTGTCAGCTCTTCATGAAACATGGTGTCCCATTCAAACAACTGACAGCGTCGACGCACCCGTGGGGTTCTTGCCAATAACAAGTAGATGTATTGTTCACAGCGGATCGAATACGTGGAAGAGAACGTCTCTCGAGTTCACTGTTCGTAGCGCAACCACCAACACGTCTCGTAGTTGCTTCCTCTCTTCACCAACCAGCAAAGTCTCCCTCCAAGGCGTTCTGCTAGTCGTCCCCCGGAGAGTCTGTATGACTACCCCCCCAGTCCCCGCCGCGGTGGGTCGCGGCGGCCTCCGCACCGCCGACCAGGCTCGAGCCGACCACGCACGCGCCGCTGCGGTCACAGCCGCTGCTGCTGCGGCCGCGGGTGCCGGGGGCGCCCCGCGCGCGCCGCCGACGCGCACAACGGTGCGGGCGCCCGTGGTGGCGACACGGCGCGGGGGGGTCTTCAAGCGTCACCGCCCTCCACCAGGTGCTTTTGGTGCCGCAGCGGGCGGCCCCACCCGACGACCGCGGTTTGGCCCCGCTTCCGCGAGCGGCGTCGCCGGCAGTGACGGTGCCGGTGCCGGTGCCGGGGACGGCGGCGTCGGCGGTGGTGGTCACGGTGGTGATGAAGGGGACGCTGCCGCGCTGGCGGCGGCTGTAGCCGCTGCCGCATCAGATGGCGCAACGGTGGTCTTGTCAGTAGACACTCCCGGAGGGGGGGACGCCCTGATCGGCGACGGCAGTGGGGGTGGCGGCGGTAGCGGGCAGCGCCCCGGAGACGCTGCGGTGGCGGCCTATGGCACGTCGCTGGCGGCGGCCAGCCGGTGGGGTGACCCGGCGGCGGCAGCAGCTGCAGCCGCGATACGTCGGAGGCGGCGGCGGGGCACGCCCGCCAGCAGCAGCAGTGACGCGGAAGCGGCAGCGGCCGCTGCACGTGCGGCGGCAGCGCCCCAAAACCGGTGGGACATCCCTCCGGGGCCCCGCTGGGATGGGGTTGTGCGGGGAAATGGGTGGGAGGCACGGCTAGCGGCGGCGGCGGCGGCGGCGGCGGAGAGGAGGGGGCGAGCGTATGCCCAGAGCATGGAGGACATGTAAACGGAGGGAGGGAGGGAGGGGGGGGGGGGGCTGGAGGGGAGGAGGGGGGGCACGTGTGAGCACGGGGTAGGCTTTTTTTCTTTATGACCCGCGACGTTGGGGACACGTGCCGAGGACGACAACGTGCTCCTCCTTTCCCTGCCATGCACTGAGTGGCCCCGACCCAGCAGCTGCAGCTGGTGAAGCTCTAGTGTGGGCGCATGTCAAGGACCTGGACACTAAACACGGTTATCTGTATGATGGGGCCGCGTGATAAGCCGTAGGGTCAGTGAGGTGGGGAGCTCCCCAGCGGACACCCCCGTGCCCCTCTCACCCACCAGCACACCCCGCCGTTGCCACTGGAAGACACCGCGCCCGCTCCCCACGGCAATGCCCGGCGGTCCCTCCTGCTTTGGAAAGCAGCCCCACCGCGGTTGACCGGGTCGAGCGCTCGCCTCGAGCGGCTTGCATGCTCCATCGTGTGCCTGGACAGCCAACCCCCCCCCCCCCATCCCCCACCCTCTCTGCGCTTGAGAGTGACTCAGCTTCGACCGCCAGTCGCCACACAGACAGGCATCGCGAGCGCGTCCACAGCGATCGCTCCCTGCAGCCGACGTCCTGCAAGACAGTTGCGGCTCTGACGCAGCTCTCAGCGATGCACGAGCATGGGAGATGTGGCCCCCGCGCACGCGCGGGACCGTGGTCACACTCTACTACGGCGACGACGCGGCCGCTGGCGGGTCCAAACGAAGCATCGGAGAGAGTGCCATCGCCACGGCGGTGCATGGACGGCGGCCTGCCGCCCAACCCACCAGCCACCATCCACCAGCCGCCACCCCTTCAGTGGCTGCCCACAGGCGGCAACGCAAATCCGCGCAGTGCATCAGAGCCCTTCCCCCCCCGCCTGGGCCCCCACCCCCCCTCCCCCACCGCCGCCGCCCCCGGCCCGCCGCTGCCGTCGCCGCTGGGCCGCGACAATAAGGCGCTCGCCGAGTGCCAGGATGTCGTCAACGGCCCCTCCCACAAGCTCCCCCCGTCCCCCCCACACCAGTCTGTCGGGCACGTCGCGCCAGCCGTCCCCGACGGTGCGCATCGGCGACGCGCCATTGCGGGTCATCCACTTGGTCAGCGTCGCGTGCTGTGCGTCTCCGTCATTGATGGCGAGCGCCACGGCGGTGGTGGCACCCCGGTCGGCGGCGACAGCGAGGAGCGCACCCACCACCAGCTGGGAGGGCGTCACGCCGCGCAGGCCGCCCGCCGCGGGGGTCTGCTCGGTGACGCCGCTCAACGGCGGAGCGGCGGCGGCGGCGGCGGCGACGGCGGCGGCGTCGGTCGGCAGGGCCGCCCCCCGCAGCGTGTCCAGGTGCACCCGGCGCGCCAGAGGCATCAGCGTGTAGCCCGTGACGGCAGCCAGCCGCCGCGGCGGCTGCGGCGGAGAAGGGGGGGGGGCGCCCCCCTCTGCGACAGCGACGGGTGCCCCAACGGGCGGGGGGGGGGGGGGGGGGGTGTAGAAGGCGTCAAAGGTGATAAACGGCCCGACGCCACCCTGGACGAGCGTCAGGTCGAGGTTGGCGGCGTACTCGCGGATGGTTTCCAGCTGCAGCCGGCACCGGGGGGGGGGGGGGGCGCTCGCCCCTCGCGGCCGGGGACGCGGCGGAGCGAGGCTGCCGTCGCGGCCGAGCCACGCACCGGAGGGTGGGAGGGGGAGGAGGAACGCGGGGGAGGGCATGGTTGTGGGGGCGGGAGCATGCGGGGGAGAAGAACGGGGAAGAGGAAGGGGAGTGCGTCGCGCCATGGGCGAATGGGTGATGACTGCGGGCGGTGGTGGCTAAGGAGGACGGAGCTCCCGACGCAAAGCGACCTCCAGCTCAGCAGTCAATGCCACGTGTTTGTTCAAAGAGCAGCAAAAAAAAAAGAGCAGCTGACGGGATTCTAGCAATGTACCAAATAGCTGGAGGTCATTGACCATCCCTGCCCTCATTCTCCATTGCCACCCTCCCTTCTAGTTGCGCAGCAAGCAGAGCGGCAACCCCCCCGGCTCCCGCTCCTGAAGCAGAGTTAAACAACGGCAGCCACACCAGCCGTCTACTGCAATCTCCACCTCCACCCTCGACCACCCTTCACCCGCTGCCTACCCAACTGGCTCTCTCCCAACTGGCTCTCTCAAGCACCCGACACTCCCACTTTTCCACGCGTCTTCACCACCCTACTTCATCCTCGACCACCGCCCCCCTGTTCCTGGAACCCCCACCCTGGAAGGAAAAGGCGAGCATACCGAGCGTCTCTGGTCACTCTTTCGTCTCTCTCCCTCATCATCAGGCAGAGCGCAGAAAGCTGTACGCTTTACGCTTGAAACACTAACGCGCGGCATCGTCTCGCTCGTTCCATAGCCTAGCTTAGGCTGCTACAGACAAAACCATCCCCGTCAACGTTCTGCTGACGGCCGACGCCTCAAGCGGACGTACACAGGCCGGGTCGGCTGGGCAGTGGTACTTGCCCGCAAAAAGTCGGCAGGGGGCAAACCTCCTTCGCAGCCGACAAGCTCGACACGATTGTGCTCGCGGAAGAACGCTCTCCACACCCGGCCAAGTACATCCTCGGCAATCCGCCGGCCAATGCAAACGTGAACCCCGCCCCCAAACAGCACCAGCCGCCGGTCAGCTTCCGCGGCCTGCCACGATCGGGTAGCAGGAGGCACAAACCGGTGCGGATCGGCCACGCTGCCCGTTGCACCGTAGTAGTCTGTGCCCGTGTTGGCATGCGCAACCGACAGCGCTACCAAGTGTCCGTCCCCAGGAATGGTCCAGCCCGGGTGGCTGTCGCCGCCACCCTTCGCGCCACTCGTCGAGCCGGCCACCGCAGGGATAGAGGAGGGCACGTGGAAGGGCGCCCGCGTGACGCGGATGGCCAGTGTGACGGCGTTACTGCGTAGCGCCTCGGCCCAGACAGCCTCAGTCACTGGCAGACCCGTTGGGCTGCGCCTCTCCGAAGCCACCGGCGGAGGTCGCCCGGCGTCAGCCACCGCCACTTCGGCGGCCGCAGCGGCGGTCAGATCTGCGTGGGCTGCCACGTGCGCAACCGTCCATGCCCCCGAAGCGTGCATGTTGACGTGCGCAGCGAAAAGAGCGGATATCACCTGCGTCGCCACGTGCGTGGGACGCACTATGCCTGTTTGACCGGCTCGGTTGAGAGTTTGGAACAAGTCATCGAGGTACGTGCCCGGCTGGACAGCTTCCTTCTTCTCCATCACAGCTGTGACAGCGTCAAGAATAGGCTGGTACGCACGCGCGTAGGTAGCCTCAATCCCAGGGTGTAGCCGACGGGCAGTCGTCGGAGCCAACACCCACGGAAGCGACCACGCCGACCGCTCCCATTGGCGCAAAGCCACCGCCACCTCACGTCCAGATGTTGCCGCAAACGAATCGCCCACCAACACAGACAGCAGCGCAGTGACCACAACCTCGGAAAAGGTCTCAAAGAGGTCTACAGTCGCGACACCACTGGGCCCGACGGCAGCAGCTAGCTGTGACTCAATCGCTCGGTCCAGCCGCGAATGGATGTCGGCTGTGGACCACCACCAGGTGTGGGTCACTGCTTCACGAAAGTGAGCGTTGAGGACTTCCATGGCTGGCTTTGACGAGTGCTTGGCCTCGGCGGCTTCCGCTGCACTGCGAAAAACGCAGGCAGGCGGCTCCAAGGTCCGCTGCATAACGACGTGTATCGGATCGGCGGTCATGACAGTCTGCGGGGCAGCCAGCGCGGCCGCCAGCGCGGGAGCCGACAGGATGACCGAGAGCAGTGGCCGTCCCATCAGAGTGATGGTCAAGACGTCAGGGGACCCCGTCGCGGTCGCGGCCGCCGCCAGCGCCCTCTGGGGGGATGCCCAAAAGCCGGGTGTTTGGGTGACACCCAGGTAGAGGAGGCGTGCCACCCCGATGGTCGGAGGGTGGGGCCAGAGCGGATGCGCATGTCCATTAGGCAGCTCCGCCGTGCGAGCCTCCCCCTGCTGGCGGGGGCAGCCCGTCGTGGATGCCGTGGTGAGCGGGAGTGTCGCCTCACGCGGCAGCGGCGACGGCATGCCAGGCCCCACCGGCGAAGACGCGCGATTCGCCCCCGCCGCCGCTGCGGCCCCCTCTACAGCCTCAGGACGTGCGTCGCCGGCGGGGGAGCCCACAGCCGACGGCCCCACCCGCAGCGCCGCGCCCCGTCGGCGGTGGCATACCGCTGGAGCAGCACGGTAGGGGGACGACACGCGGACGCCGGGAAAGGCGCTCACCCACGCAGCACAAGGGGCGGCCATGGCAGGTGGCAACGGCGGGGCCCGATCCCGATCAACGTGAGCAGGGAAGGAGGATCGCGGGAGGTGGCAGGGGCGGGCCAAGCGGGGTGGCCACGATACCAAACAGCGCTGATGAAGGGGGGACGGGCGCGCGAAGGGTAGCTGGGGTGGATAAAAGCCCACGGTCGCCGAAGCCAACCGTGGGGTGGTGAACGCGCAAGGTTTTTGCCACACTTGACCCTTGGTGCCAGCAAGGGCGGAGGCTGTTGGCAATCGGGTGTAACACGCGTTGGCTTTTGCCTCCTCGCGTGGCGCTGCGCGCCCCCCCCCCCCCACCCAAACTCTACGTGGCTTGAAGCCCGAACCTCCCCCGGTCCAAGTGCACGGTCGTTGGTCAACAGTGGCCAAGGGTCGACGCGCCCAGCCGCCTAGGGCCGGGCAGCGAGGGTCTCGTGACCTGAACCGGGTGTGGCCAGCGGCCCCACACACACGGGGCAAGAGAGTCTTCGAAGCAACCGGATACCGTGTGCGGCTGGCACATGGCGGCCCGTCACCGTCCGCATGCGGCCATGGCCATGGCAGGCAGCCATGGTCCGTAAGCAGCCACGGTCCGCAAGCAGTCATGGCCAAATATAAATATCTCAGCCGGAGGCTGCGCCGTTGCTCGGGCGCGCAGTCTTCCGGGGCTCGCGACCGACGCGTTGTTGTCCTTGCTTGCTCGCGCAAGCGGCCGCACTGAGCGACGCTTCCTCCATCCTCCCTGTTTCGCCCGCCCCATGACACCCTCGACAAATACGTGGTGGTCCTTGGGTAGCCGGGGGCGCGCTCATACTGTACGCTGTCTTTCTGTTTCTCCACGGGTGCGCCCCGGCCGGTCGCTGCCGGTATCACAATGGAAAGAAAAACGTACGATGTGCACAGTGGTTTTGCCTCATCGGTGGAATGGTTCAGCGGGGCACCCCCCGCCGCCTGGACGCTGGCGTACTGAACAGCGACGAGCAGGTGACGGTGGTCTTCTGTAGTGGCACGAGCACGCCCGCTAGAGCAGGACGAAAAAAGGAACAGGGAGGCGTGTGGCTGTACAGTGCATGGGTGCACGTAATTTCGCAATTAGAAGCACACACACAACGTCCCGCCGCGAGCCCGATGAGAGAGCAGCAGCCGTCAGCACGCCTGCTTGGCGGGAGTCCTCACCACCAGGCATTGGAACCCGGCGACGTCAGGCGGCCAAACAGCTTCTTGGCAATCGAATCCACACCGCCATCGTCGCCGCCGCTGCTGCCGCCGCCGCCGCCCGCACCACCGCCGCCGCCGCCGCCACCAGGGGTGGCTCCGCCGCCCCCGCCGCCAAAGCCGCCTGGCAAGCTTGGCAGGCTCGGGAGCCGCGGCAGGCCCGCCCGGCCGCCCACGCTCGCCCCAAAACTGCTGGACCAGCCAGCGGAGGCGCCGCTGCCGCTGCCGCTGCCCCCGCCGCCGCCGCTGCCCCCGCCGCTGCCCCCGCCGCCGCCGCCGCCACCCGCGGCGCCGTTATCCCCGCCGCCGCCACCACTGCCAGCCGAAACAGCGCCGTCGGACCGCCCAAAGCGGGCGGCCAGGACGGTGGCGTAGCTCACGTCGGGCATGAAGGAAGACGACCGGGAGCCCCACAGGGGTGTGCTTCCACTGCTGCCGCCGCCGCCACGGCGGCCGTCGGCGGCAGCACCGCCGCTAGTGCCGCTGCTGCCAGCCGCTCCGGCCCTCCCCCCCCCTTCCGCGCGGTTCAGTCCCCCGACGGTCGCGTCGGCGCCGTCGCCTACGCGGCGGCGGTACTCGGCGAGCAGCTCTGCAGTCTGTGTCCGCCCCGCGCGCTTCATCTCCAGGAGCCGCCCAAACTCCGCCGCCGACCCGCGCCCACAGAGCGCGAGGTACGCATCGAGGGTGGTGTCGGCGGCGGCAAGGACTACCTTAAGCAGCGCCTCGGGGCGGCGGAGCTCGGCAGTGACCAGCTTGGCGTACCGCGTGGCGGACGCGTCGGGGGCGTCGCCGCCCCGTTGGGAACCGGCGCCCGCGTCGCCCGCAGAGGGCAACTCTAGCAGCGCCGCCTTGACCGCCGCCACGTCCAGCAACAGCTGCTGCGCGCCCAGCGACGACACAGCAGGTAGCGACAGGAGGGACCGCGTCAGCCGCGCCGCCGCCGCCGCGGTCAGCCGCTCGCACACAAAACGCCAGTGCCGCGAGGAGAGGCGCCGTGCCAAGGCCGGGGCCGACTCGCGGAGCGCAGCCTCGACGGCGCCCACGTAGGCGCTGCTGTCGCCAACAGCATCAACCGCTGCCCAGTCGGTGCGCCGCATAGCGGCGAGAGGTGGGTCCAGGCGACCCACCGTCACCGCGACGGCGGCGCGCAGGCCGACGGCAGCAGCCGAATGAAAGGCTTCTATCTCGGGCACAACCGTCACGTCGGGCGCGAAGGCCGCGTCTACAGTGCGAGCGGTGAGCTGGCCGAGCGCCTCGGTTGTGGTTGCGCAGTACTCGGCAGTAGCCACAATGACGCACGCGCGGCCAGTCTCTTCCCGCCATTTGTTCGCCTGGGGAGGCAGAGCATCACGAAGCGATGGTCGAGAAGCATGATACAGCAGTCGCTCGGTCCACAACCACCACACCATCAAGTAGCACAGAGAGTCAGTACAGGCACACAATCAAAGCAACGAGCAACAGAGTAGCGACATGGCCACCGCAATGGTCATTTCCACATGCGTGACAAACACACCCACGGACCCAGCGGCACTCCATGTCACCCGTGCTGTGCCACACTCAATCCGAGCACACGAGCAAGCAAAAGACAACAGACCGCGGCTATTCCGAGGCCAGAGCGCACCCCAATAAACGTACCGACCGGGACCCCGATGACGATGGTGTAGAAACCAATGAAAAGGAGCTGGCCAGTGCTGCTGCCGACGTTGATGCAAGGGGCCCAGCACTGAACGCAGACCCTCCTCCCGAGCCCGAGGGCCCCCCACCGCCGCTCGTCGGCTGAGCAGGCAAATGTCGCACCAGCTCTCCTGCGTACTCGCGCAGCACCGCACGGAACACCTGGATGAGGTCAAACAGGGGCTGCCGCAGGGACAGGGCGGCGGCCGTGTGCAGGCTCTTCTTGATAAATAAAAACAGCTCGGTCGCGGATGCGGCCACGCCGCCCGCGCCAGCTGGCGCCCACGACTCTGCACGAACGCTCGCTGCGACCACCCGCCGCAGGCGCAACGCTTCCACAGCCACGAAGGCACCAAGATAGGGTTCGAACGCGCCGCTGACAAGGCCCACAAAGGTGCCGCCCAGGTCATCATCGTCGGCAGACTCGGGTGCCGCGCCGGAGGAGGTGGTCGGGGAGGGCGTCGCAGCAGCAGCGGACGCCTCTAGTCCAGCATTGGCAGTGTGCCTAGCCGAGGAGGGAGACGTGCCCGCGCTGGGCAGCGGCGTGCCATCCCGACAGTGCGCCAACAGCGCCTCCACATCTCCGCTGGTGTCACCGCCTGGCTGCCCATCCACAGTGGGGGGCGAAAGCGCAGAACCCGCGTTGGCCCCTCCCCCCCCCCCAGCATGTCTCGACCCCGCGGAGGCCGCCTCGAGCGCAAACCGCCGGTCCAGCTCCTCCTCAAATGCCGCCACGTCCTGCACCGCCGCGACCATCACTTCCACCACAGCCGGGGGTAGCTCTGGCGCAGCAGCGCGGCTGAGCTCGGACCGCACCCACTCGCGGATGTCCCCCATCACCGCCCGCGCCACACGGCGAGGAAGCCGCCACGCGGCAGGCATCACCTGCGGGAGCAACGGGCGCGACGCGTCGGCCGCCACAGCCGGCCCGCCCGGCCGTGGCCGGGGGGCGGAAGAAGAGCGAAGCTCCCGGCGGAGCCACGCCAGCCGCGCGCCCATGCCGCCCAGCCCGTCAACGGTGCGCGCGCCGACGGCGCCCGCAGAGGCCATGGAGAAGGCCGCCTCAAACGCGCGCACCCGGCCGTCAACGTACCACGACGCCACGCGGGGGGCCTCGCCCATCTGGTCGGCCACCGCACAGACGCGGCCGAGACGGGCAGCCGCCGGGGGTTCCCGCCCGACGCCCAACACGCCGGCGGCCGCCGCCGGGGGCGGCGCCCCCCCGGTCGCCCCCCCTGCCGTGCTCGGCACGGGCAGCGCGTCCGACGCGGTGCGAAACTCGACGCGCAGCGCGTCCACCACCGTCGAGACAAGCGCGTCGGAGCGGGCGCGCAGGTCACGCACGCGGCCCGTCGTGTTGCCCGCAAACGCGCGGCGGCCGCTGGCCACCGCCACCCACAGCGGGGCGCTGGTGCCAAACGCGGCGACCACCCCTTCAGGGCCCC
The DNA here is from genome assembly GCA_009829735.1 of Pyropia yezoensis. Lineage (NCBI taxonomy): Eukaryota > Rhodophyta > Bangiophyceae > Bangiales > Bangiaceae > Pyropia > Pyropia yezoensis. Next base: position 22,385,608 of record CM020620.1, read on the forward strand.
CCGCACCCGCCACCGACGCCTCGGCCGCCCCCACCGCCCGGTGCCACGCGGACAGGGCGGTGAGGGCGTCGGCGGCGGCGGCCACGTTGCGGCGTGCCCGGTCCAGCGGCGCCGCATCGGCGAGTGCCGCCGCCACCGCCGCACCCGCGTCGGCCGCGGCAGTGTTGAGGGCGGCGAGGGAGGCCCGCGTGGCAGCCACATCAGCGGCGGCCGCCGCCGCGTCGGCGGCCGCCCGCTCCGACGCATACCGCTCCTCCCGGACGAGCGCAGAGATGTGCGCGTCGAGTCGGGCGAGCGCCCCGTGGACGTCGCGCGTAAACGCTGGGAGGCCCGCAGAGAGGGAGTCGGCGGTAGGGAAGCGGGTGTTGAGGTAAGCCGCGACATCCAGCGACGAGCCGGGGGGGAGATCCAACGCGGACCCAGCGTCAGGGGAAGAGGCGGCCATGGTAGTGGTCGCTCCAGGAGGAAGGGGGGGGGGGGGGGGGGGGCTGAGCCCCACGCCGAGCACAACGAAGGGGGGCGCCGAGGGCGAGCCCAAAGCGAGGAAACGGAGAGGTGGGCGTTCGGCCCCGCCGCGGACGCGGTAACCGCCTGCGGTGCCGGCGGCGCAGCCCAGCCGGGCGCGCCGCAAAGAAGCAAGTGGGCGTAGGGGAGCAAGGATGGTGTCGGGCAAAGCGGCCAAGTCACGGGGTTGGTGGCCTCTACCGGTCGCAGAGCTGACACGGCTACATGTACTGCCTTTCCGCGGGACTTGGCTCGACCCCAACCCATGAACATGAGATTGGGTTTCCAGTGGAGACTTGAAAAAACCTGCAAGTCAAATGCGTCGAATGTACATGGTACTTCCTTCGCACTGCACCGCCTAAACTTTTGTGTCTGTTCTAAATTTCAGCAAAGAGGACCAAATGATTCTCACCTGAGGATCAAATTATCCGCAAGAAAATCGGCGTTTCTGGCCCCATGCTCATGTCATATGAGCTCACATGAGGGCACATCTCTCTGACTCGGCTGCAATCCGACGACCCGGCCTGCGCCCCTGGACTGCCCTTCCTCGCTATTCCCCCCGTCTCCCAGGAACACCGCCCCCTCTCCAACTGCTCCGACGCCCACCACTCCCCAGCCACAACCTTCTCCAAGAGGCGCGGGACGAGGGGGGGCAGGGCGTTGGCCGGATGGCGCTGGGACCCTGGACACGCCGGGCCACGGCGCGCACGACGGAAGGGGACGGCGTCCCCGTGGGTGGCGTCACGCCCGCCGGCGCTTGGTGACGGGCGGCGGCGCGCGCCGCGCCGCGCCGCGGCAGAAGCTGGGAAGGGCTGCACCCTGTCGAGGGAGGCGCCCCCCTCCCCGTCCGCCTCGTTGAGGGTGGGAGAGCCCGCCGCGCGGCCAGACGTGGTTGACGAGGTGGCGCCGCCGGCCATGTCAACCGCTGGCAGCCATCAGCGCTCGTCATCGCGCAGCCGCAGACCTCGCCCCCTTCCGCTGCTGCCCACCCCTTCGTCATTCCTCTGAGCTACCCACGTTGCTCGTCTCGCCGGCTCGACGGGCCTTCATCGTCCCGCAGCCGCCCCCTCCTTTGGCAGCCGCGGCATCTGCCGCCGCCCGACGGTGCATCCTGCTGCATCCAGGCGGTGCCGGCCTGTGGGTGGATTGCTCGCCGCGGCTGTTGTGCAGCATGGGGAGTGGCGGCAACACCTCAGCCCCTCCCTTGGCTGCTTTCTCCCGCCCAAAGGCACCGGTTGCGAACGGCGTCGACACCTACCCCCCCCCGCCTCTCACGATGGCGGCCGTCCCTGGCGGCCCACGCGGTCGGTGCTGCTGGCGGCGGGCAAGCCGGCATGCCGTCACCGCTCTCCTCGCCGCCGCTGCGGCGGTGCAGCTCCTCCCAACAGGCGCTTGGCCGCCCGTAGCCCCCGTCGTGGGATGGCGTGTCCGCGTCGTCGGGCATCAGCCGGGCCCGGTCCACCCGCTACGGCGGCGCTCTGGTCACATACATCGACGGTGATGTTTTTATGACGTGCTCGCGCCCGGCCACGACGTCTCCGCCGTCGGGGTGTATTGGAACGACGAGAATGGCATGTACTTGCGGGGGGCAGACTTGCGCCCCTTTCTGGACGACGTTCACGGCTTTACTGCGGGTGACGTGGGTGGGGTAGAGGGGGCGGGGAGCGTACAGGGTGGCCGGGCGGGCAGCGGTGGGAAGGACGCCACTGCCACGTGGGGGGGGGGGGGGGGGGGGCGGCGTTGCGGCGGCGCCAGGTGGGGCGTGGCATGGATGAACTGGGGGGTGAGCGGCTGGCCAGCAGCCACCAACGGCCGGCAGGGCAGACGTTGACCGCCGCCGGGTCATGAGCGCCCCCCGCGGGGCGGCGGCTTCGGCGGTCACCGCAGCAGCGGCAGCGGTCACCGCAGCAGCGGCAGCGGCGGCGGCGGCAGCGGCGGCGGCGGCAACGGCGGTCGGCCAAGCCCGCCCGCCCGCCCGCCTGCCCGTCCCCCCGCCGACGTGGTAGAGTTGGTCGGGGCAGACCGCCGCGGCCACCGCCCCGCGTCGGCGGGAGGCGGTGTCAGCGGGGTGCCGCGGGGGGGGGGGGGGGGGGGGGGGGGACGGAGACGGGGGTAAAGGGGGTGGCCACAGGCCCCGCGCGTGCCCCCGTGCCGGCCACAGCCACCCCGCCCCCCCCCCGCGGTGGCGGCGACGCGGCGCGTCATGCGCGCGCGCGGATGATCCCGTGCACGGCCAGACGGCTGCACGCCGCGGGGCAGACGTTGTGCACGCCGCGCACGGTCGGCGCGCGGTGGGGCGGTGGGGGCGGGAGAAAGCAGTGGGGGCGGTGGGGGCGAGAGAGCAGCGGGGGCGGCGGCGGTCGGGGTCTGGCTGCCGCCCTCTTTGGGTCTTTGTTTCTATTTCTTGGTGCCGCCGAGCGGAGCGGGCGTGGTCCCACGCCCGGCCGGCCGGCAGAGCTCTGGCTCCGTATAGCACGCGGCCTCCCCCCTACGGGGGGGGCGCTGCCAATCCCCCACCCCCGCCCCCCCCCCCAGAAGGCGCACCGGTGACCGTGGATTTGTTCTGTCCAACGGGGGCCGGAGGATCTCGGCGCTGTCGACGACGCGACCGCGACCGCCGTGCCGCCGTCCCTCCCGCCGGGCCCTCGACCCCAATTGAATTGGTCTGCGCGCGTGCATCGACAAACAGGGGGGGTGCGTGGCGGGTCGCTCACGCGCGCCCCCCCCGCCGCCGCCCTCTTTCCCTTCTCCCTGTCGCGAACGCGGCCGTAAGCGCGGGTTTTGGGCTGGCAGCACCCACCGCCGGCGGGCCGCCGTGCCGTGACGCTACAGTACTGTACTGTACAGTACAGAACGCCTCTCTCCGCACGCCCCTCCCCCCTCGACCCACCTCTATCGCCAGGATCTGGCGGCGGAGGCTGTCTGCCACGCGTGCCATGCCACGCGCGCGCGGTCGCAGTTCCTTCCCAGCCCGGCCCCACCCACAAGGGCGGGAAGCTGGTTGTTTCTATATCATTCTACCTATTTAGATACTGTACTGTACGCTGAGCTGGCGCTCTCCCCCCACCCCCCCCGACCCCCTCGACCCCCCCTACCCGCCGTCGCTGCCACCCACGCCCGTTGCGCGTCCGTGGCGGCCGGCCGGCCTCCGCCCGCGCCCGCGCGCGGCGGCGCGCCCCCCGCGGCCGCGTCGGTTTGGCCACCCCCCCCCCGCCCCCACCGACGCTCGCGCGCGCTGCGGTGCCAGGTCGTGCGCCGCGAGCCCGCCGCCGCCCCCCCCCCCACCGACCCGGTGACCGCCCGCGTGCCGCGCCGCTCTCTTGTGGCCACCCCCCCCCCCCCTCACGCGGCTCTTCTGCGTCTTGGCCCCCTCCCCCCACCCCCACCCCCCCCCCCCTACCCACCTGTCCTTCCATCCCGCCGCTCCTCCTCCTCCCTCCCTCACAGTCCCCAAGCCGCTGCCGCCGCCGCCGCCGCCGCCGCCGCCATTTCGTCCCGTCCACCTCCTCGTCTATCTACGTTTCTGCCGCCCCCCCCCGCTGCCGTTGATTGTCTGAGCGGTTTTTGCGGGTGTCGGGCGGCAGAGTTGTTGCGGGTGTCAGGCGGCGGCGCCGGGGGGGCGATGGCGTCGACCGCGCGGCGACCGCGGGGCCGGTCCTTGCGGTCGGCCATGGCCGTTGCGGCGGGCCTGGCGGTGACGGCGGGGGCGGCCGCGGCGGTGGCGGGGGTTGGGGGCCACCCGCTAAGCAGCGGTGGCGCTAGAGACGGTGGCGGGGGAGTGGCGGCGGCGGCGGCGGTGACGGCGGCGGCTGCAGGTGCTCCCGCCAACGTCCTCCCCGCGACGGCGGCGCGGACGTTTGCCGTGTCGGACCTGAGCACGACCTTTAACCGCTTCAAGCGGTCTGACGACTGCCCGCCGACCATTGCGCACGACAGCGTGCGGAACCCGTCGTCGCAGGTGGCGGTCATTGCGCACCAGTCCATCCGGGCGGATGGCACCCGCTGCACCAGCGCCTCGTCCATGATTGTGCTGTCGTCTGACGGCGAGCCGTCGGCCGACCTCGACGCCCTCCTCCGGGACAATGCTCTCTTCCGGGGGGTGTACGAGGACCTCCAAGCGCGGGGCGCGGCCTTTCTCATTGGCTATGACAGCAGCCGCCGGGTGTGTGGGCCGTGGGTGTTCGGGGACAACTCGATCGTGCTGTTTGTCGATGAGCCCGCGGACGTGAACGTGCCCGGGTTTGCCAACCTTAAGCCCCGCGACGGGGGGTACATGCTGGTCTTTCAAGACGGCACCGCCGAGCCGTGTGCCTACACCAGCGCCCGGTCGCAGACGCCCATTGACGGGGGGACCACCGCCCCCGTTGCCGAGGACGCGGTGCCCGACTCCAAGCCGTCGCCAACGCCCGCGGTGGCCGTCGAGACGCCCGCGCCGACGCCGTCGCCAGCGGCCACGCCGACGGAAGAGGCCCCTGTCGTCGTGCCCGTGCCGATTGTCGTGCCGTCAACGGGAGAGGAGGCCACCCCGACGCCCACGCCCGAGGTGGTTGCGCTCGCGTCCCCGACGCCGACGGCCACGCCCGTTGCGGACGTTGCAGAGGCCGCCGCAGACCCGACGCCGACGCCGACGCCGACGGCGGCGGCGGCAGACGTGCCGTCGGCGGTGGTGCCCGACGTGGCCACGGGGGATGACAATGAGGGGGGGCGGCTGGGCGACGTTGATGACTCGGCCTGCTTCCCTGCCGACGCGACGGTGGCGCTCGCGGGGGGGGGGGTCAAGCGGATGGCCGACCTTGCCGTCGGCGACGCTGTCCGCGTGTCGCCCACCGCGACGGGGCGGGTCTACTTTTTCTCCCACGCCGCCCCGGGCGGGTCGTACCCCTTTGTGACGCTCACCACCGCGTCGGGGGCGGCCATTACCCTCTCGCCGGGCCACTACCTGCGGGTGCGCGTCGGCGGCGGCGGCAGCGGCGGCACCCCGCCCGTCCTGGCTGCCGCCGCCACCGTGTCGGTTGGTGACGCGCTGACGCTGGCATCGGGCGCCCTGTCGACGGTGGTGGCCGTTGAAGCCGTCACCCGGGCGGGGCTGTACAACCCCCATGCAACTGGCGGCAGTGGCAGCAGCAGCGGCAGCGGCGGCGACGGTGGCCTGCTCATCGACGGCGTGTGGGCCAGCGAGTACACGACCGCCGTTGCGCCGGTGTTGGCGGCGCCCGCGCTGCGGGTGGTGCGGGCGGCCGCGGCGGTGGCGGCGCAGCTGGGGTGGGGGGGGAGGGTGACGCTCCCCAGCGGGGGGGGGTGGTGGGCAACGCTCGCGCCCCGTGGGCGGGACGTGGTGGAGCTTTGAGAGGAATGAGGGGGGGGGGCGGGCGTTCTTGACTGTAGGGAATGCCAGGGGGTGTTTTTTTATTGCACACACGGCGGCGGTCATCAGCCACACCAAGCCCCTCAGTGCTGTGATAACAGCAGGCACGTGCAGGGTAGAGGCACCACCCACCCGCGGTTGACCAACAGCGCCGCGGGCCCCACCACGGACGGACTGGTGTGGTGCGCACGCGCAACGCGCAAGTCCTAGACCGCGAAAATCCAGCGCGCAACCCCAGTTGACATCAAAACAAAAGAAAAAAGGGCGGCGGACGGTCGCCAACCACACGGGCGGGGACTACCACGTCCGCGGCCTCTAGAATGCACCAAAGTCGGCAGCCCCCCCTGCACCCCCCGGCGCGCCCCCGCCCGCAAAGCCGCCGTTTGCCCCGCCCATGGCGCCTGGCGCGGCGCCCATGGCGCCCGGCGCGGCACCCATCCCAAACATCTGCGCCGCCATAGCCGGCGGCATGGGTCCGTTGGGCGTCATGACGGCGGGCCCCATGGGCGTCTGGAAGATACCACCGCCGACGCCGCCCCCATTCATCATCCCCCCCACAGGGCCCACCTGCATCACGGACCCCACCTGGGGGAAGCGCCCTGCAAGGGAGCCGCCGCCGCCGCCGCCGCCGCCGCCGCCGCCGCCTGCGCCTACGCCCGCCCCATTGGCGCCCGCCCCGTTGGTGCCGCCACCGGTGATGTCAATCTCGGGCCCCATCAGGTCCAGCTCCCCAAACGCGGCCGCGCCAAGCGCGGCAGCGCCCCCGTCATCCTCTCCCTCTGAGGCATAGGGGTTGAGCGGCGCTCGCGGCCCGGCAATGACCAAGGCCGTACTGTTGGCGTCACGCTTGGCCTTTGCCTTGGCCTTTTTGGCCTTGGCTTTTTTGGCCTTGGCCTTGGCCTTGGCCTTCTTGGAGGACTTGCCCTTCCGCCGCCGCCCGTCCGACGTTGAGGAGGAGTCGCTACCGCTCGAGCTGCTTCCGCTGGAGGATGAGGCCGAGTCGCTCACACTGCTATCGCTGTCGCTGTCGCTGCTGTCGCTATCACTGTCGTCCGACGAAGTCTCGTCCTTGCGCTTCTTCTTCTTGCTCTTCTTGTCCTTGTCAGCCGACCGCTTGCGGTCGCCCTTTTTCCGGGATGACGACTTGCGACTCTTAGAGCTCTTGGAGCTCTTGGACTTGGACTCCTTGGAACGCCGACGTCGCCGTTCATCCGCCGAGTCGCTGCCACTCGAATCATCGCGGCGGCTGACGCGACGCTCGGGACTACGAGACCCCCCCCGCGCTCGCCGAGGCGGCGAATAGTCGTCGCGATAGCGCGATGGCGGCGGCGGCGGTCCGCGGCCCCGTACCGTATCGTAATCGTCGCGGTAGCGGGACGGCGGTGGTCCCCCGCGGACCGTCTCGTACGGGTCCGCGGCGTAGCGAGGCGGCGGGGGCCCCCCCCGGACCGTGTCGTACGCATCGCGCGGCGGGGGCCCCCGCCGCGGTGGCGGCGGCCGGTACGTGTCATAGTCGCCCGGTGGGGGCGGCCCCCGCCGGGGCGGGGGCGGCCCGCTCGGGCGGTAGGTATCGTAATCCCCCGGCGGGGGCCCCCGCCGCGGCGGCGGGCGGTACGTGTCATAGTCGGCCGCAGAGGGGGGCGGCGGCCGCCGCGGCGGAGGCCCCCGCCCATAGTCGCGCTCCCGCGGCGGCGGGCCACGCCCGCCGCCGCCGCCGCGGTGGTCATAGTCATAGTCCCCCGCGGGGGGGCCAATGCCGTGCCGCCGCGGCGGCGGGGAGTAGTCGTCATAGCCCGACCGCGACGGCTTGCGCGTATCGTAATCCCCGTAGCGCGACATGGTGACCACAGCAGCCCGGAGAGTGGGAGCAAGAATGGCCGGGGAGGAAAAGAAGGGGCAAGGCAAAACGGGAAACCGCAGGGATGTGCGCAAATGAAAAAGGGCGGCACGTGGCTCCCGTGCCGGGAGAAGCAAAGGGCGGGAGGACAGCAGCGGCGCCAGAGGTAGAGGATACGGGAACCGGGGTGGGACCGCAACGAGCAGGATCTGCCACCGCGGTTTCTCTGAAGCGTGCCGGCCAACAACGCGATCCCAGTGATACTACCGCCCCGCGCTACGGGAGCGGAGCGGGTACGCGCGACAACCGTCCAGCCGAGGCGGGGGTGAGGGGTGATGTCAGCCACCCTCTCCTCTGGCGCACACGCCACGGCGCGCGGGGGTGGGACAGCGCGCAGCAGCCGCTCAACAGCGACACCAGCGGATGGGATGGGTCAGACTGGGCGGGGCGGGTGCGACGGCACTCTTCGTGACTCAAACCGGAGAAATACCTAACCGCAGGGCAACCTCGTGCAATTACATTACACGGCCTCTTGAACTTGATAGGAAAGTAAGTATTACTGTATTGAGATGGAACGAGCGGGGTGGGGCAGCGCGCCCTTTGATCCCCTCGCGGAGACTCGCACGTCAGGTGGGCGCGGCCCGTCCGTGTCCCCGTGCGCCCGTAGCCACGACCAAGTGCCCGCTCTCTGGGCAGGCGGGGCGCTCCGTGCCGCTACCCAGCGCGGCGACGAACCGTCCCCCCCACCCCCCCCCCGCGGGGGCCACCATCACACCCAAAGCTATGGACGCGGGGGCACCCCCCCCCCCCTCGTCTGTGCCACCCGCCTTCCCGCCCCTCCCGGCCGCGCTCGACACCCTCCTCGCCGCCCGCGCGCGGCCGGCGGCGGCGGATGGTGGCGGTGGCGGCGGCGTGGCGGCCGACCCGCCGCCGCGCCTGACGCTTCGCGTCGCTGCCGTGGCGGCGGCCGCGGCGGCGGCGACGGCGGGCGGCGGTGACGGCGGCGGCCGCAGCGGCAGCGGCCCGTGCCGCCGCCTCCCCGCCCTGGCGGCGGTGGTACACCAGGGGGTCACCCCGTCGGGCGCGGCCGTCACGACCGTCCTTGGGGTGGTGCCGCTGTGGGTGCCCCCGCCGCCCCCACCGCCGGCCGCTGCAACGACGGCGGCGGGGACGGGGGGAGGGGCTGGCGGTGGCGGCGGCGGCAGCGGCGGCGGCGGCGTTGGCGTCGGCGTCGGCGGCGGCGGCGCGGCGGTGGCGGTGGACGTGGACGTGACAGCAGGGGTGGTGGCGGTGGGCGGCTGGGAGACACGCTGCGGGGGGTGTGGGCTGCTGCCGGGTGGGGAGGAGCCCCCGGGGGAGAGGCGGGGGGGGAGGCGCCGCCAGCGGCTGCTCCTCCACCTCCGTGCCCGCAACGGGGGCGGCGGGGTGGACCTCCCGCTCTACACCCAGCACCCAGACGGTGTGGGGGGTGGCCGCGGCGGCGGTGGCTGGTGTGGCCTGCCAGCGGCGGGGGCGCCGCTGCTGGCGACGCTCCCCCTCCCGCCGGCGGCGGACCCGCCGTCCCCGCCCCCGCACCCGGCCGGCCGCCGCCGCGGGCCCACCTTGACCGTCTCCATTGCCGCGTCGTGGGCGGGACCGACGGGCGCCGCGCCGCCCCGTGTCGGCGCCGTGGCGCCGCCGCCGCCCCGCTCGTGCGTGGCGGTCACGTACGAGCCGCCGCACGCCAACGGGACGGGCGGCGACGACGACGACGACGACGCCGCCGCCGCCGCCGCCGTTGCCCCTGCTGCCTTTGAGCTCATCCGGCGGTGGGATACCCGGTGTCCCGTGTGCAACTGCCAGACGGGGGGGGCGGGGGGCTTTGGCGGCGGTGGCGGCGGCGTCGCCGCTGGGACGGTCGGCGGTGGTGGCGGCGGCGTCGGCAACGGCGGCCTGTCGCGGCTGGTGGCCCACCTGGCTGTCGCCCACGGCGTCGGCGGCGCCGCGTCCGTATCGTGGGCGGACCCGTCCCGCCCGTGCGTGACCGCGACCGTGACGCTGTCGGCAGCGGGGAGGGGGCGAGCGGCGGCGGCGGCGGCGGCGGCGGGGGCGGCGGGGGCGGCCCGAGGCGGCGGCGGCGCCAACGACAGCAGCGGCGGCGGTGGGGGCGGCGGCTGGGGGGGCTGGCCAGGGGCGGCGGGGGGGGAGTGGACCGCCCCGTCGGTGGGCGCGGGCGGTGGCGGCGGCGGGGAGGGGGTGCTGGCGTGGACGCGCGACACCCGCCTGGCCGACCAGTGGCCCCGCGCGGTGCGCGACGTTTTGCGGTCGCTCGAGGGGCTGTCACTAGGTACGCTTCCGGGGGTTGGCTGCTGGCCGGCGGGGGGGGGGGCAGCGGCGGCGGCGGCAGCGTGAGGGTTGTCTTCGTTGGTGGCCAACGTTGGAATGGATGGGAGGGGAGGGGCAGGGGAGGGGGCTGCTCTCGCGGGCGAGGCCCCCACTTGGGCAGTGTACTGTACTGCTGGTTTCGGGTGATTTCGGCAGCTGCAACGGGGGGGGGGGAGGGGGAGAGGGAAAGGGGGGCGCGTACGCAAACCCTTACTAACACGTTCCGTGGTGGCGTGTGGCGGTGTGCCTTGCTCCCTTCCCGGCCGGGGTGGCCCCCGGCTGGCCTGGACCGGTTGCGTAGGCGGGTCGGCTACGGATACGGACGGCGACGTTGCGCAGAGTGACGACGGGGCGGTCGTCCAAAATGGCAACGCTGCCAGCGGGTACGTGGGCGCAGCTACAGGGAGGAGGGGGGGGGGGGTGGGTGGGGGAGAAGGTGGGGCGGCCGTTCGGCAGACGCCGCGCAGGGGACGGGCGTGTCTTGTGTGGCATGTGGCATGGGGGGGTGCTCCTTTTGAAGGGGGGTGGCTGAGTGGAGAGGGGACGGAGAGAGGGGCGGGAGGACGGCTGCCGCGTCAGGCACGCGGTGCTCGTGCGGCCCCCCACGGCGGGGCTCACACACTCACCCTATCACCCTGTGCTCGCGTCTGACTCGTCCTCCACCTTCCCACCCCCCCCCCTCTCCATTGCTGGGGCGCCGCCCCGAAGCCGCTCGTCCCCACCGCCATCCCCCCCACCAGTGCCCCACACCCCCCCCGCACGGCGGGCGGCGCCCGGCGGGCGGCTGGGCGTTCCCGCCGGCTCCCCCCCCCCGCCACCCTGCGGCCCGGGTGGGTGGACCTGCGGGGCACTGGCGGGGGCGCCCCCCCCCACCCCCCCCCCCCGCTTCCACCCGCCGCCGCCCGCCCCCCCGCCCTCACCGTGCGGATGGTGGCGGCGGCGGCGGCGGCGGCGGCCGCCGCCGCCCCCCCCGCGGGCGTGCGGGCGCCCCGCAAGCGGGCGGTCACGCCGGGCGGCCCGCCGCCCAGCGACGTTGCCGACGCCCCGCCGTCCCCGCTGACGCCCCTCCCCGCGGTGAGCCCCGCGCGGCCCCGCGGCCGCGGCTGCGCGCGTGCCGCGAGTCGAACCGCCGCCGCCGCCGCCGCCGCCGCCGCTGGCGGTACCACCGCCACCACCCCCGCGGCGGCGGCGGCCATCGTGGACCTGTGCCGGCGGGCGGAGCTCTACCACGCCGGCTCCATGGCCCGCATGACCCCCGCGTCGGTCACGCCGGTGGGCGTTGACTCGGAGGAGGAGGTGGAGGCGGGGTGCCACCGCCCCGGCGGCTGGGCGCCCGCCGCCGACGCGGCGGCGCTGGCCGCCGCCGACGCGCTGTCGGCGGCGGCGGCGGCGGCGGCGGCGGCGGGCGGCCGCGGGGGGGCGCCCCTCCCCCGCCTCCGCCGCCAGGACGTGGCGTTTGCGGTTGCGTGGAATGAGGAGGCGGTGCGGTACGCGGCGGGGGGGCTGGCCGCCGCGCCGCCGCCACCCCCGCCGCCGGGCGCCCCGCCCGCCGCCGCCCCGACGTCCAGGCGCGGCCGCGGGGCCACCGCCGCCGCCGCCGCCGCCGCCGCCGAGGCGGCGGCCGCCACCGCTGCCGCCGCCGCTGCGGCCGCGGCGACCGCGTCGGCGCCGCCGGTGCTGTCGCCCGCCGCGGCGGCGGCGCTGGCAGAGGTGACCGGCCTGCCCCGCTGGGCGGTGCCGGTGCCGGCGCCCGCCGCGGACCGGCACGTCATGGACGCGCTGCTGTGGTGGGTGGCGGCGCACCTGGCGCCCGCGGCGGTCGGGGACGCGCGGCGGGGGGGGGGGGGGGGGGGGGGGGGGGGGGTGGGAATGGTACCGCGGGGGGCGGCGGCAGCGGCCGCCGTCGCGGCGGCGGCGGCGGCGGCGGCGGTGGCGGTGGCGGTGGCGGTGGCGCGGTGGGGGGGGGTGGGGGTGGGGGTGGCGGCGGCGGCGGCGGCGGGCCGCCGCTGGTCAGCGCCTTTCACCACGCGCACCGGGCGCGGGTGCTGCGGCACCTGCTCAACCTGTCCACCGCCGGGCTGGTCGACGCCGACGGCATTGAGGCGCTCTTCCTCCTCATTGACGGCAAGCGCCCGCTGCCGTCGCGGCGTCCGTAGCTGCTGGGCCGCTGTGGCCGCCGGGGCGGCCGGGCGGGCACACGGGCGGCGCGGGGGTATCGGCCGGCGCGGCGTCGACCGCGCGGGGGGGCGGGCGGCGCGGCGCGGCCGGCCGCCTCCTCCCCCCCCCCCTCCCCTCCCCGTTCCTCCCCGCCCCCTCACCTTGGTGCGGGGGGCGGGGGGGGGAGGCCCCCCCCCCGCCCCGCTGCCGACGGTCAGCAGCAACGGCCGCCCCCACCGCCGTTGGCGGAGCGCGGCCACGGCGCGCGGCGGCCGCTCACGGCAAGGGGGGGAGAGGACGGCCCGTCACGGGGTGTGGGGGGGTATCTATACCCTCCCTTCCCGCCCCACCCCCCCCAACCCCCCCCCTCCACCCCCCCACCCACAACCCCCCTGCGACAACACAAGCGACATAAAAGCAATCCCGCGGCGGCCGCCGCCCGGGTCACCCCAGCCCCATCCCCCCTCGCGGCAACAGGCTCTCCACACCCGCACGGCCGCCGCGCCGCCAATCCCCCGCCCCCCCTCCCCCCCCCAGCCGCCATCCCCCCCCCCCATCGCCCACTCTTGGCCTCCCCCCCCCCCGCCCTTGTCGTGCGTCCCCCCAAGCGCGCCCCCCCCCCCCCCCCCCCCGGGAGGTCCCCCACGGCGCGCCCCCCCCCCCCCTCACGGAGGCGGCCCAACGCCGTACGCGCCGTCCTCGCGGGGTCCGCCGTACCCCCCCCCCCCCCCCCCCCCCCCCCCCCCCGCCGCCCACCCCGTACACCGCCGGCGGCGTGTAGGCCAGCAGGTCATTCGCCGACGACACGGCCACCGCCGCCGCCGCGAGGGACGACTCGGCCGCCGAACTCCCCGCCGCCGCCCCGCCGCCGCCGCCGCCGCCGCCGCCGCCGCCGCCGCCGACGCCCCCATCCCCACTGCCACCGCGGGGGAGATAGTGCAGCGGCGCGCCGCCACTGCCACGACCACCTCCACCCCCCCCCCCGCCCCCCCACCGTCACGGGCGCCCGGGTAGTAGTGGCCGGCGGGGTCCATGGCAAAGGCGCCACGGCGCACCCTCCCCCCCCCCCACCGGCCATGGCGTCGGGGGCGTCGTCGGCGGCGCCCCCCGCCCCCCCCCCCCGTCGGGCCCGTTGCGGACGGCCAGCTCCCGCTGGAGCGCCAGCACCCGCTCCACCGCCCCCCGGATGCGGCGGCGGACGTCCTCGTTGCGGGCGGTGAGCGCCGCGACGCGCGCCTCCAGCGTCGACGTGTACTGCTGCTTCTTTTCCAGCGACCGCATCGCCGACTCGCGGTTCTTCAGCACCCGCATCTGCTTGCGCTCCTCGTCGGTCATCAGCGGGTTGGCCGCCTTGCGGCCGCCCTTGGACTTTTTCTTGATCGGCGACACGAGCGCCGCCACGTCCCCGCCGCCGCCGCCGCCACCACCACCACCGCCGCCGCCGCCGCCGCCGCCGCCGCCGCCGCCAGGGGCCATGGCCCCGCCGCCGGGGGCCCCCTCCCCGGCGGCGGCGCCATCGGGGTCGTCCTCCCCGTCGCCCCCCCCATCGTCCACCTGCGCGTGCGCGTCGATACCCCCCCGGTCGGCCTTTGCCGCCGCCGCCGCCGCCGCCGCCGCCGTCGCCCGCACCCGCCGGCGCGCCGCCGGGGAGGGCACCCCGACGGCGGCCGCCCGGCGGCGGCGGCCGCCGCCGCCGCCACCGCCGCCGTCCTCCCCGTGGCGGTCGCCCCCCCCCCCCGCGGACGAGGCGCTGCTCGACTCGCTGCCCGTGCCCATCACCAGGCCGTGGCCAAGGCGGCCGGCAAGGTCCCCCCCCGGCGGCGCGCCCCCCCCCGCGCCAGCGTCGCCGCCGCCCCCCCCCCCCCAGCAGAGAGCGCAGGGGAGTGGAGGCCACCGCCGACGCCACCGCCGCCGCCCACAACGGGCGTCGGCGGCGTACGGGGAGCCGAGGCACTGCGGGGGGCCGTCGCGGCGGCGGCACGGGAGGGGCCGCGGACGGGGCGCGGGGGGGGGGGGCGGGGCCGCCCCGCCCAGTGGGCGGATGGGCCATGACCAGAGCGGCGTTGGGAGCAGGGACCGCCACGCGGGGGGGGGGGGGGGGGGGGGCAGCAGGCGGAGAACGCACAGGGTGGACACAACAGTGGAGGCAAGAAGAGAGGGGGTCAGGGGAGGGGGACAGGTTCGGTACCGGGGGGGGGGGGGGGCGGAAAGGGAGGGGATGAGAGGAGCAAAGTGGGAAGAGACGAGGGGGAGGGGGCGGGGGGGAGGGTTGGGGCGAGGGAGAGAGGGAGAGAGAGGGGACGACGCACCACCCCTACGAGTGCCCGCGGCGTGGCCAGCCGTTGCGGGCGCGCGGGACAATGGCCACTGGCCGGACGGCGACGGCGGCAGGCGCGGCGGGTGGTGGACAGCAAGGGGAGGCGGGTGGTGGACAGGAAGGGGAGACGGGTGGTGGACAGCAAGGGGAGGCGGTGGGGGCGGCGTCGTGGGGGGGGATGACGGCGGGCAGCGAGAGGGAATGCGCGGCAGAGGTGGGCGAGAGGGTGGCGGGCGAGTGTGGCGAAAGGTTGGCAGCGGTGGCGGTAGCGGTGGTGGTGGCAGTGGCGGTGGTGGTGGTGGTGGCGGTGACGGTGGCGGTGGCGGTGGCGGTGGCGGTGGCGGTGGTGGTGGGGGTGGTGGGGGAGGTGGGGGTGGTGGGGGAGGTGGGGGTGGCTGTGGGCGGGGGCACACGCCGACGTGCGCGGCCTGCGCGGTCCCGCGTGGTGCGCTGGGCCCCCTCCTCACGCGCACACACAGGGTGGGGGCTACGGGTGGGTGGTGGGGAGGGGGGGGGGGGGCGGCCCCGGGGGGGGAGGGGGAGGGGGGGCAGTCGAGTGGATCCCAACACCCACGAGCGGCCCTTGCGACGCATTTGAACGTTCAAAGCGCAGTCTGGTGTTCAGAGTGGATGCAAAAAGGGCGTCCCGTAAAAAAGTGGACCTGCTCGTGTCGTGATCATGTCCAATGTCGTCCACTGGACCAACCAAAGCCACACTGCACGACCCGCCCACGTCCACTTTTTGCGGGACGCACAGTACAGTCATTCCCCGATGATGACCCACCCCTATGGCGAGCATTACAGCTCCTGGAACCGCGACGCCAGGTGCGTGCTCGCCAATCAATCGCTCCAGAAGAGCCGCCCGCGCCTCTCTCGCTGCTCTGAATGACTGTGGAAGACTGTCGGCCAACTCGTTATACTGTGCTTCCTGTAAAAAATGTAAAAAATGGATGTTGACGGTACGTGAAGGAGCCGATCCATTGGTCCAGACAGCGATTTTCATCACCTTCACGTACCGTCAACATCCATTTTTTACAGGAAGCACTATAGGCCCACCTGGGCTTATACGGGGGTGGTACAAGGTCGGGGATTGACTGTAACAGGGAAGGAGCGTGGGGGGGGGGGGCGGGGGGGGGGGCCACGGCCGTTTTTGAAGCGGGAGGGCGGCGTGCCGGCGTTGCGTCTCAAAGCAGTTGTTTTTTGCAAAATGCCATGCGCCATTGTAATTCACAGCCATAGGGAAGGTGGAACACGTCGACACCAAGTGTGGCCAAGGCGGCTGTGTGCCCCAACGGGCGCGCCGGCGGCCGGCTGGTGCTCCTGCCTGTGCCAGCCGGGGGCCCCAAAGCTTTAAAGCGGGTGGCTACCCGGCCGGCTCGCGTCGACAGGCGGCAACGACAGATCCGGCGCGGCGCCTGTCCGCTGGAATACCGGCTGTTGCGGGGGTCGTGTCTGCCACCGCCTCCTCTACCGATCCTACCGACATACGTAGCGCCTAGCTAGCTAGAGGCCGCCATCGGCGGCGGTGGCTACGGCAGGCACCCCCGGCCCCCCCCCCCCCCCCCCCCCACCCCCCCACTGCTGCAGTTGCCAAATGGGGGCGAGGTGCGCGGCCCGCCCTCGTGCAGGGGACGGCGGCGCTCACACCCTCCCTTGTGTGTGTCCCTCTGGAGGGTCGGGACGGGGGAGGTTGCGCCGCCCAGCCTCGTCCCTCAAGGCGTTGGGGGGGGGGGGGGGGAAACAACGGTGCTATCTATGGATCCTTGTCTACCGCGATCCCCACCCCTCACCCCTGCCCTTGCAAGCAGCCGCCAGTGCCACGCGTGTGCCCAGTGGGGCGAGTGCCCCTGTGGGGGGGTTGGTTGGTTGGTTGGTGGTGGTGGTTCCTGCTCGTGCTCGTCCCCGCACTCCCCCCCCCCCCCCCCCCCCTCTCCCCCCCTTGACCCCACGAGATTGGCGGGTGGTCTCCCCCCTCCCCCCCCATCATCGTCCTTGTCCCCCCCCCCCCTCTTTTGGACGCGCGCGCGCGCCTTGCGGGTGCCCGTTTCTTTTCTTGTGTTTTTTGTTGTTGTTTTTTTGGCTTTCCTCCCCCCCTCCCTGACCTGCCCGACTACAGTACCTCCCTACTGCTTCTCTCTCTCCCTCCCCCCCCCCACCGCCCGCCCGACCTGCCCTCCCGCCCGCCCGCCGCCGCCTCGTGGCACACACGGGCGGCCTCTTTTTGGGGGATGGCATGGCCGCCGCTGCCGCGCGGGTGAAGAAGGCGGGGGGGGGGGGGGTGTAGGGGGCGGGGGGGGGTGGGGGTGTCCCCACTGGCGCGTGGCACCTCGACGGCGGCCCCCCCCCCCCCCCCCCCCCCCTGCACGCAACGGGGGGGACACATCTCGGCTGGGGGGGGGGATCTGTGGGAGGGGGGGGGGGGGAGGGGGGGCGGCACCCCGCCGCGGCAGCCACCGGCGGCGGCCAGACCTGGTTCCGCCCCCAGCTGGGGGGGGGGGGCAGCTGCTGGCCGCCGCCGGCGGCGGCAGCCGCTCTTCCCCCCGCTCTCGCCGCGCGTCGCTGGTGGCGGGCGAGCGGGTTCCCCCCCCCCCCCCCCGCCCACTGCATCTCCCGTTTTGGGTTGTTGGTCCAGGTGATAGCCGCTGCTCCCCTGCCCTTCCCCCCGCCCCCCCTCCCAAGCCGACGCCCATTCCCGCCCCCGCCCCACCCACCCACCCACCCACGCTTCTTGGCAATCGAATCCACACCGCCATCGTCGCCGCCGCCGCCGCCGCCGCCGCCGCCCCGTCGCTGGGTGGTGCGCCGCCGCCGGCTGGGTGCGGCCGTCGACGCTGCCGCGCGGGGTCCGGCCGCCGCTCCCCCCCTTGACGGGGGCCCCGCCGCTCCGCCGGCGGCGGTGTTCCTCCCCCCCCCCCCCCATCCGGCGTGACTGGCGGTGCGTGCCGGCGTGGCGCGGCGCGGGTGGGGCAGCGGCCGCGCGCCGTCCCGCAGGTGCGCCTGCCCCATCCCCCCCACCTTTCCCCCTCCCTGCCCACCCCGCCCCTCTCATCTCTGCCCGCCCGCCCTCCACCCCCACAACCTCCCGCCTCTCCCCCCTCTCCCCCCAACCCACCCACACTCGTCCACCTCTGCGCCGTCGTCATGGTGGCGACGCCCACCACCCCCCCCCCCCCCCCCCCCCCCAACCCCCGGGGGGGTTGTTTGTCGTCCTCCCTCACCGACCTATCCGACGATGCGCTGCGGCTGGTGGCCGACTGCCTCCCCCCCCCCGACCGGCTGGCGCTGGCCCTCACCTGCCGCTCCGTCTTTGGCATCGTCTGGGGCGCCGACGCGGACGCGGTGCGGGAGGCGGTGGCGGACCGGTGGCCGGTGACGGCCACCCTCACCGTCCGGCTGGACGTGGACCTGGACGGCGGCAAGCGCCGGCGGGTGCCCCAGCGGTGCCGCGCGCAGCACGTGGCGGCGGCGGTGGCCCCCGACGGCGGGTCGGTGGCGGTGCTGGCCTTTGACGGCCTCCTCCGCGTCTATGACGTGGGGCGGGGGGGCGTCGAGCGGGCGGGCAGCCCGCTGGCCGTCCCCGCCGCCGCCGCGCACGACGTGTGGAACGTGGCGCACGGCCGCCGCGAGGCGGTGGCCGCCGCCGCCGCCACCGCCGCCGCCGCCGCGGCGGCGGTGGGCGGCGCGGCGCCCGCGCCGCCGCCAACGCCCCTGTCGCTGGCGCGGCAGTGCCAGGAGGATGGGGTGGACGCGGAGATGGCGCTCGAGTGGTCAGCCGACGGGCGACGGCTGCTGCTGTCAACAAAGTACGCGGTGCGGCTGTTTGAGGCCCCACGGGGGGGGCGCCTGCGCCTCGCCCAGACGTTTCACATTGGCGAGGCGCTCGCCGCCATTGCGGCGGGTGCCGCCGTGGGGGGACCACGGGCGGGGGGGGGCGGCGGCGTGGCGGCTGGGGGGGCGGCCCCTTTTGAGACCGCCGCCGCCGCCGCCGCCGACGCCGCCACCGCCACCGCCGCCGCCGTCGCCGCCGCCGCCGCCGCCGCCGCGTCGGCGGTGGACGGGGGTGAGGCGCTCGCGGCGGGGCCCCACGGGGGCCTCCACGGCGGCCCCGCCGATGACGCGGATGACGAGGAGGACTCGGACGGGGAGGGCGTGCCGGGGCCCCTGCCCGCGGGGGGGGGGGGCGCCTGGGCGGCCGCCGCCGCCGCGGGCGGCGCCGACGGGCCGCTGCCACAGCCCGGCGTTGTGCCGCCGCCGCCCGCCGGCGGTGGCGGCGGCGGCGGCGGCGGCGGCGGCGGCGGCGGCGGCGGCGGGGCACCACCGCCTGGCGGCGCCGCCCCCGCGGCGTCGGCGGCGGCGGCAGCATTGCTGCCACTGGCGCTGGGCGTTGGCTCTGCCGCCGCCCTCTCCCCCGACGGCTCCACGGTGCTGTGGGTGGTCTTTCGTGGCCGCCCGCCCGTCGCCCACCTGGTGGCCTTTGACGTGCGGACGCGGGCGGTGACGGGCGCGGCGGCGATTGCGCGCATCCACCCCCGCCGGTGGTCGTCGCTCGGCTGGGGGCGCGTCGCGTTTACGCCCGCCGGCGACGCGGCGGTGGCGGTGGTGAATACGGGGAAAAAGGCGGAGCGGGTGGCGCGGGTGGGCGCGCGGCTGCAAAAGAGCACGCTGTGCCGCTTTGTGTTTGGCCTCTTTCGGGTGGTGCCCCGCCGGCTGCCGCCGCCGCCCCCCGAGGGAGGGGGGAGCGGCGGCAGCGGCGGCGCCGCCGCCACGGCAGGAGAGGGGGCGGCGGCGGCAGCGGCGGCGGCGGCGGCGGCCGTGGCGGGCGCCACGCCACCGCCACCGTCGCCGCCGCCGCCGCCGTCGGCGTGGGCGTGGGCGCCCGCCGCCGCCCCCTCCCCGGGCGCCCCCATCCCCGACAGCGGCCTGTCCCCCCTGCCCCTGGCGTTGGCGGCGGCGGCCCCGGCGGCGGCCCCGTCGTCGGTGGGGTCGTTGCCGCCGCCGCCCCTGTCGGCGCGGCCGCCCCCGGCCCCGCCGTCCCTGGCCGCTGCCGCACCAGTGGCGGCGGCAGCGGCGGCCGCCATGCTGGTCGCCGGGGGGCAACCCGCCGCTGCCGCCGCGGCCGCGTCGACGGCGCTGCCCGGGGCGGCGGCGGCCGGGGCGGCGCCCCCCCCCGTCCCCCCCCGGCGGTGTCCGCGGCCGGGGCCGCCACGCCGCCCCCCCCGCCTCCCCCCTGCACGGGCCCGCCCCCCCCGCCACCCCTGCCGTCGCGGTCGCTGATTGTCCTCCGCTCCTTTCGGTCGTGGCTGCCGCTTGGCGCCGACGCCTTCCCGCCGGCGCTCGCCGGCGGCCTCGCGTCGCTCCTCGTCGGTGTCCGCGTCCTCTCCCCCGCCGACGCGCCGCCGCCGTGCGTGGACGCGGCGCTCCTGGCACGCACCGCGCATGGGGGGGGGGGTGGCGGGGCGGCGGCTGGCACCGCCGCCCGCGGCGGGACGCCGCCCTCGCTAGCCCCGGTCAGTGGCGGCGGCGGCGGCGGCAGCGGTAGTGGTGGTGGCAGCAGCCGCCGCCGCCGGACCCTCTTCCTCTCGTCCGTCCACTCGGACGCGTCAGAGGCAACGTACAAGGCGCTGACGTTTGGGCCCCAGACCCGCCACCCGTGGTTTGTGTCCAAGCTCCCCTCCTACTCGCTCGCGTTTGGTGCCGACGGCCGGTCCGTGACGGTCGCCACCGCCGACAACCGGCTGTACGCGCTGACCGCGACCGCGGCGGGGGGGCCCGCGGCGTCTGCAACCGCCGACGGGGAGGCTGCCACTGGGGGGGGGGGGGCGCCGGCAGCGGCGGCCGCGGCAGCGGCGGCCGCGGCAGCGGCGGCCGCGGCAGCGGCGGCGGCCGCCGGCGGTGGCGGCGGCGGTGGTGGCGGCGGCGACGGCGCGCCGCAGCCGCCGCCACCTGCCGGCGTGGCGGCTGGGGGGGGTCACGGCGGCGGCGGCGCGGCCGCCGGGGTGCCGGCGGTGGCTGGCGGCGGCGGCGGCGGTGGTGGCGGCGCCGCCGCCGGTGGCGGTGCCGCGGGGGGCAGCGGCGGCGGCGCCGCGCTCCCCCCGCCGCCGCCGCCGCCGGGCCACGCCGTGGCCTTCCCCCCCCCGGCGCGTCGGCGCCCGCCTTTGGCACCCTCCCCGCCGGCTATGGCGGCGCGTCGGCGTGGAGCGCGTCGGGCAAGTGGCTGCTCGTCGCGACGCTCCACGATGACTGCGCGACGCTGCGGCTGCGCAACGTGCCGCCGCCGGGAGGGGCGCCGCTGTGGGGGGGACGCGTCTGAGGCCGGGGGGGGGGAGGCGGGATGGGCGCGTGAGTGCGAGGCCTGACGCATTTGTGGGCGTAGGGTG
Organism: Pyropia yezoensis; assembly: GCA_009829735.1. Taxonomy (NCBI): domain Eukaryota; phylum Rhodophyta; class Bangiophyceae; order Bangiales; family Bangiaceae; genus Pyropia; species Pyropia yezoensis. The sequence goes on from CM020620.1 coordinate 22,406,529, forward strand.
AGTGGGGTGGGTGGCGCCGGCAGGCCCTGTGTGTGGGGGGGCGAGGGCGGGGGGGGGGGTGGGCGGGAGGGACGGGCGGCTCTCGTAGGCGGTGCGTGCATGCCCGCGGGCGGGTGGGGGCCCGCTCGGTGGGTCGAGCGCCGTCTTTTTTTTTTTTTTGTTAGTATCTTGGCGGTGGGCGGCGGCGGGGGGGGGAGGCTGTGCGAGGGGTATCACACCTCGCCGTCGCCAAGGCAGCACGCCGCCCACGGACGTAGCGAGGGCGTCGGGGCTGGCTGCCATGGCCCCGCTGCGCCGCGGCGGCAGTATAGTTAGTAGACCGTTCCCTTTGGGTGGCTGTTTTGCGAACAATGACGGGTGAACCCGGTGCTAGAGAGCGCGGCAGCCCCGGTCGTGTCGGCAGCCTGCCTGAGGACTCCAGTGTGGAGGCCACAACAGCGCCACGCGGGATGGCCCGTCGTGACGACGCGAGGCGGCACACATGGCGGCACGCATGGCGGCACACGACCCACAACCCCATCTAAATAGCTTAGCGTGGGATCTCCACACCGCGGTCCGGGCGGCCCCGGGCGCGGGGCACCCGCGCGGGCCTGCCGCCCCACCCACACTCTCGACAACAAAGCAGAAAGAAAATGAGAGCGCAAGTATGAGTCCCTACAGCTACAGGGGATGCACGTCATGCAAGGGCAACCGCGCACACCCCTCGCGCCTGCGCGCGCGCGAGCACTTACGCAGATGGTGGTGGTGCGTACGCGGCTGCCGCGCAAGGGCCCTACTCGACGGTCAGCACGCGTAGCACATTGGTGGCGCCGCTGACGCCCTCGCGCATGCCCGACACAACGACGACGAGGTCGCCTTTGGAGCACAGGCCCGAGGAAGTCGCCCGCATCAGCGAGCGTGCAATGAGGCTCTCCGTCGCCATCATGGAACCGACGCACAGCGGGAAGGCGCCGCGGTGGATGAGCATCTGGCGGGCCGTCGCCTCGTTAGACGTCACGCAAATGACGGGTGCCGACGGGCGGTACTTGCATACCAGCCGCGCAGTGTTGCCCGTCTCTGTCAAGCACAGGATGATGCGGGAGCCAACGTCGTACGCCGTCTTGACTGCCGACGACGTGATCGTCTCCGTCACCGACACCTTCTCCATCTTGCGCAGCAGCTGCCGCAGGGAGTTGAAGGTATGCCCGTAGTCCAGCGCCTTCTCCGCCTCGCGGCAGATAGACGCCATGGTTGTCACTGTCTCCACAGGGTAGTCACCCTTGGCAGTCTCCCCCGAAAGCATGACACAATCCGAGCCGTCAAAGACCGCGTTGGCCACATCAGTGGTCTCCGCGCGAGTCGGGCGCGGGTTCTTCACCATGGACTCGAGCATTTGGGTCTAAGATTTCACATGGGCACACAACGGTCACCAGGCAGGCGGGTAGCCACACAAGGAGCAAAACAGTCGACAATGACGTGCAGTAAACCAGAAAAGAAATGCGGGACCGTCAGAACGAGGCGCACTGCACGCAATTGCGCGCAAAGGATAAGGAGGTTCCAACTGATGCACGCCGTGTACCACCGGGCAAAAAGCGAGAAGGCGGAGCAAAGAGACAAACACCCACGGTGGACAGGCAAGGTACAACATACCGCAGTGACAACCGGCTTGCCCGCAACGTTGCACTTGCTGATCATCATCTTCTGCGCAATGGCCACCTTCTCAATCGGAATCTCAACACCCAGGTCGCCGCGTGCCACCATAATGCCGTCCGAGACAGCCAAGATATCGTCAAAGTTCTGCAGCCCCTCCTGGTTCTCAATCTTCGAAATGATCTTGATGGCAGACCCGCCGTTGGCCGTAAGGTGTTCCCGGATTTGAATGACGTCCGACGCCTTGCGGATGAAGGAGGCCGCTACGAGGTCAACCTTTTGCGCGCACCCAAACGTAAGGTCACCCTTATCCTTTTCGGTCAGAGCCGGCAGCTCCACGACTGCACCCGGCAGGTTTACGCCCTTCGTCTCTCCCAGCAGCCCCCCATTCTTCACACGGCAGATGACGTGGTCCCCGTCGACGCGCTCCACAATGAGCGCTACAAGGCCGTCGTCGATGAGCACTTCCGAGCCCTCCTTCACTGAAGTGCTCAGCTTTGTGTAGCTCTGAGCAATCATCTCGCTGGTGCCCACGTGCGTGTAGTCACTAGTGAGCGTCAGCTGCTGGCCGGTCTCCAGCGCAATCTCCTTGCCGCCTACCAGCTTCCCAGTCCGAATCTCAGGCCCCCTACCAAAAGATGAGGCAGAAACGTGAATACAAACGGCAGCGAGAGCAAGCAGACAACCATCCCAAAGAAACACGAGAGGCAGCAAGCACGGGCGTCAGTCAAGGTAACGCGCAACACAGGAACTGTCAGAAAACGACACCAAGCCCATGAAGCGTCCGGGAAGCATCAAGCAAACAGATTCGGCCTTGCCAGTGATACACCCAGGTCCCCAGGACAGCTCACCCCACGCACGACTCAAGCAATCAACCCAACACAGTCACTGTGGCCACGTACTTGGTGTCCAGCATGATGGCGGCCATGCGCTTGGAAGCAGCCAGATACTCGCGAAGATTGGTGATAACGCCCGAGTGGTAAGCGTGGTCGCCATGGCTGAAGTTCAGCCGCATCACGTTCATACCCGCCTCAATCAGCTTGCCCAGCGTCTCGACTGACTTGGTCTTGGGCCCAATCGTGCAGATAATCTTGGTCCGCACAGCCGCCCGCACCGACGAGAAGGAGCCCTCATCGCGGAAAGAGATCGTCAGGTTGTTCTCCAGGGACGTCATGGTAGCAGCCGGCCGGTCGCTCAGCGCTCAAGATACCCAGCAACACAGAGCGGCAGAGTGGAAAAGTGGCAGCAGCAACAGTCCAAGCTGTACAGGGAGACGGGAGGAGGGGGGTGGCAAGATAGCGTGCAGCCGGGAGGCGTTTAGCACACGCGGCGGACAGCGGGGTGTGTCGGTCGGCAAGACCGGGATCACAGAGTGGGATGTGCCGAAGAGGACGCCGAAGCCACCGACTGTTACGGGCAGTCAGAAGGCCGACGGTGAGCACTGGGGGAGTGCGGGTTTCGTGTGCAGGCCGACCAGACAGCGCAAGAACCGCCTCTGTGCTCCCTCGGCGACCGCAAACGTAGAGGCTGGTGTGAGATTCCGGCCGACGCCTGGTGCAAGGGGGTCGCGGCGGTCGACTTCGATGTCAGAACTGTCGGGACACCGGACGGCCTCGACGTTGGCCGCGATGGCGTGTGGCCGCGTCGCGCAAGCGTGAGTGTGTGGCGACGCGGCCTGCGCCGCCACGGCCCTTGTCAAACCACCTGAAAGCGGCAGTGGGGGGCCCGACAGGCCCGTCATAGCGTTCGCTCATTCGTTGCCGATTGGTTGACGGCGACGCCGCTTTGATCGAAGAGGCCCCGGTGCCGGATAGCTGGTTTGGACAAATTTGATTGGATAGCCGATGTCCTGGCCCGACCACTGGCCAGTCACAGGGGCTGTCTTGACACCGCAGAAAAAAAAGCGCTCAATTGGTCAGCCGCATCTCCAGCCACCGCGTTGCACAAGATTCGCTGGGTGGGGTGCGCGAACGATGCCCTGGACAGCGCCTTCGTGATACCTCGCGCGGGACCAGTTCTGCCACCTCGGTGCAGACGCGCTGTCGCATGATGGCGCATTGCCTGGCGGGGCGTCATCGTGCGCACCGACGAAGAGGCAGGCAGGCGGGGGAGGGCATTTGCGGCCATGGCCTCGTCACCGTGGGATTCCAGTGGAGGACTCGAAACGCCGTCGCTGGGGTGGCAGACGCTTGTGCTCGTAGCGCGCCAGATTCACTCGTGCACGTAGAGTTTGACTTCGAAGCCCTGGGCGGACGATTACCGTGTGTGCTGGCTGCAGCGACTGTTGATCAACGTTGATACATGCGTAAGCCTCGCTCGACACGTGCCAGTGCCTGCGGGCGTTTTTTCCCTCCCTCCATGCGCGCCAACATTTTTCCGTGTAGCCAGCCCTTGCAATTCCTGATGGGTCTAAAAGAAGGGCGCACTTGAATGCAAGCGTACTGTACATACGTACATACATAGAAGCGACACCACCGCGAGCTGTGTCCCCTCCAGCAGGAAAACGAAACCACATTGGCCTACAGGCAGTACGCAATCGGCAAGATGGTTCTGTTACAACATGCCAGCACCAAAGAACATGTGCGTACCGACTTCCTCCTGTAGCGTCCCATGCTCATTGGTGTCTTCGCCCCATGGTGCACCCATAGGATACCGACTGAGGCAGTCCGTAGCGCTACCAGAGGTGCAGGGGCGTGCAGCACGAGGGTGGCCACGGCACAGCACTGGCGAACGAAGTTATCCTGGCCAGGAAACGGTAGTTGAAATCTCAGGAAACGCTTTCTCAATATAGTAGTTATTGGACTACACATAACCGATAGTTAGACATCATGTTGGCAATTGAAGCTACTTGCGTTGCTTTAAACTGCAGTGTAAGTCAGTCCTATGTCTGTCAGTGTCAGGAGCTCTGACAGTGAGGCTTTCTTGTAGATCTTCGCTCGAAAAGGAGCTCTCTTCGCTGGACCTGCTCTCGGGACGAAGCGAGGAGCGGCCGGGCCGCCCGCCTGTCCGTCGGCCGCATCCAGCCGAAGCGGCGGTGCGGAGTTGGTTGGCCCCGGCTCGATTCGTCATCAGTGCTCTTGTCGCCTGCGCATCGCCGGCAGCCGTCGGAAGCGGCGGGACTAATATCATAGAGCGGCAGCAGTACCAGGGGGGTGTCTCTCTCTGCTCCCACCTCCATCCCTCCCCTCTCCCCGCCTGCGCAGCTCTCTGCTCGTTGGGCATACCGCGTCTGCCACTCATGGCGCCCCTCCGTGCTGGCCCCGCGTTTGTGAGCGGTCTGCCATGGGCGGCCGAACGGGGTAGCCGGCACCTGGGCCATTGCGGAGGCGGCGGCGGGTCCGTGCTGGCGCCTCTCTCTGCCCCTCCTGGCCTCTCGCGCGTGCCACGGCTACGTGGCCGCACCTCTCGACCCATGCGGCGGCCCGGTGGCAGCAGCAGCGGCGGTGGAAGCTGCGGCCGTGTCGTCGTTGCCGGCCCCTCTTTCTACTCCTCGTCTGGAATGCCGTCTGGGTCCTCGTCGGGGATGCCGTTGGGGAGCTCTCTGGATGACTGCAAGCCCGCCTGGTCGACCGTCAATGGAAGTGGCCCGTTTGGGGCGGCTGAGGACGATGCGCTGACGGCTGTGTCACCCAACGTCGTGACGTTTATGAACAATACGCACCGGCAAGACCTGGCCCTTTATGCGCTTAACTATGGCGACAAACTGGTACGTCTCACCCACCCTCTCAAGCTGTGGCAGGTGTGAAGCGGCGTGCCGGGTTGGGTGGGGTCGGGTCCGGGGGAGGGAATGCCCTTTTTTTTTGCCTTCCAATTGCCGTGGGCCGCTTGTACAGCTACGACACGGCGTTTTGAGATGAAGGGTGTGATGGGAGGGGGGGTGGGGCGGATGCAGCTGGTCGGTCTGCTCGCCCTGTGCTTGTGGTACCATCCAGCGGCTGTGTGTTCATCGATGTCACTCGCAACCTTTTGGGTACCCATGGATACTGACTCGCCGAGCGCTTTGTGGGTGCGTGTTCATGGAGCCCTCCCTATGCATGAACACTTCTTGGACTGGCCTCGTGTTGTGTTGTAGAAGGACCTGGCGCTCTTGGACAACGTGTCCCTTCTCTCCATTGACGCCATGGGCGCTGTGCTGGAGCTGCTCATCTGCTGTGAGACGGACGACTCGTGCGTGGCCATCCTCGAACGGCTGCCATGGCCCGACTCGGCGACGTGCACCTCTGTGGATGACGTGGTCGCGGCGTTTGGGGCCATGTCCATTGGCGTGGGTCTATCAGGGGACATATGACAGCGGTGTGGCCGCTGCCTTTTCGCGCGTGTAATTGTATGCATGCTTGCTTCCCTTTCTTTTTCCTGTTTTTTTTGGCGCAGCCGTGCGCGCAACATGCGGGGTCGTCTTGGTCTTTTTCGTGTGTCGTTGCTTCTTTTGTATCGTACATACCGTGTGGGTTTGTGTGTTTGCAATCAAACTTGCTACCCTTGTTGCCACACTGCCATTGAGCGACAGGTGTGCTGTGGATTGCAGCGTCGGGCTGCGCTCTTCCGCCTTCGCGACCAGGGCCGTGAGAGGCCCGTGTCACGTCTCGCCCTCCCTTTCATATTGATTCACGTCGTGGCGAGATGCATTGCGGACAGGCCGGAGCTGGCGGAGCTCGTTCCATGATCGCGTCAGGTACCAAGAGACTGGGCAACCCATCGGCGTACTTTTTTACGAAGGGTGGGGGGGATTGCGTGCTCGTAGGCGCCCTGATTTATGAATGATTGGGGGGATTGCCTGGTGTGTACTGCAGGCGCCCTTGTGAATGGTGGGGGAGGTTGCGTTCTGATACAGTATGTAGCGTCCGGTCTCCGTGCGCACCGTACTTGAGAACACGTGGCTTTCCAAGAACAGTCATCTTCGTTGGCTTGATCCGAGGCAGCATCGCGTGCGCCTCGCAGCCACGTGTTCTGCCCCGCCTCCTGACCTCCACACTCATCAGCTTTGGCGCCGCTCCGCGCTGTTTGCCCGTCGCCGCCCATCTAAACAGACCCCCCCCCCCCCTTGTCCCCTGCTAGCTCTTCATCATGAGTACCCCTCTGGATGGTTATTCCGACGACGACTCGGACTTGGACGCCGCCTCCCTGCGTGTCCTCTTCCGCGACACGACGCCCGTGGGGGTGGCGCCCGCCCCCGCGGCGGGCATCCCCTACTCCCCCGCGTTTGTGACCGTGCTGGGCATTGTCCGCGCCGCCGCGGCGGCAGACGAGGCGTCTCCACGGGCGCTTCTCGCCACCGCCGCGGCGCTCGTCCGGCACAACGCCGCCGACTACTCGGTGTGGGAGTACCGCCGGAGGGTGGTGCGGCGGCTGGCCCAGCGGGCGGCCGACGACGCTGCGGCTGCGGCTGCGGCGGCTGCTGCGGGAGGCGGCGGCGGTAGCAGCACCACCAGCGACGACGGGGGGCCCGACGCGGCGGCCGCGGCGGCGGCCGCCGCGGTCTATTCCGAGGAGCTCAAGTTCACCTTCCGCGTGGGGCTGAGCGCGGAGAAGAACTACCAGGTGTGGCACCACCGCCGCCTCATTGCCGCGAAGGCCAGCACGGCCGCCGTCGAGGCAGACTACGCGGCGGCCTTCCACGCGGCCGACTCCAAGAACTACCACGCGTGGGCTCACCGGCAGTGGGCGGCCGCCCACTGGGCGGTGGACCCCGCGGGGGAGGTGGCGTACGCGGCCGCCCTGCTCTCCGATGATGTGCGCAACAACTCTGCTTGGGCGCACCGGCACTTTGCGCTGGTGCGGCTGCCCGGCCTGGCTGCGGACGCGGCGGCGGCGGCAGCCACCGCCCTCACCCCGGGGGGGAGCGCCACCACGACCGGCGGGAAAGAGGAGGGGGGGGAGGAGGGGGAGGAGGGGGCAACGGCTGCCGCCGCTGTCCCCTCCCCCCGCGCCGCCGCTCCCACGGCGGCCGACGAGGCGGAACGCCTGGCGGCGGCGTGCCCCGCCGAGCTGGCGGTCGCCACCGATGCGCTGAGGCAGGTCAAGGACAACCGCAGCGCATGGGCCTACCTGTTGTGGTGGGCGCGCCTGGCCGACGCGCCGACGCGCGTGGCGGTGGTGGCCGACGTGGCCGCGCTAGTAGCTGAGGCGCCCGCCGCGCGGCTGCCCCCCGTCATGCTTGGGCGGCTGAGGTCGCTGGAGTGAAAAGGCATCGGGAGAGGGGATGGGGGGTGGCGGTGGCGGCGAAGTGGCGGGAGGGTGCGGGAGGGGCAGGGGGGAAGTGGAGGGTGTGGGAGTGCGGGGGGGGAGAGGGGTTCGTGCCCGTGTCTCCACCGCCGCCACCGCCGCCGCCGCCGCCGCCGTCGGTCGGCTGGCGCATTGCGCCTGCGCGCCACCGCGGCCAACGGCAGGCACCCGTTGCCCGGTTGTTGCCATCGTCGCCGCGTCTGCAGCTGGTGTGGTGGCGCGGCCACTGCTGGGAGGCGGGGGGGGGGCGGAGGGCGCGGGGGGGGTGGGGGGCGGTGGCGTTTGCTGTGCGCCGTTCAGGGAGCGTTCCTTGCTGGCTACTCAGCTCCCTCAGGGAGAGCGTTGACAGTTGTTGGTTTCTTTCATTTCGCTGGCTTGCGATGTTACCATCATCTAACGCGTGACCTGTGTGTTTTCTGTCGGTGGAGAGCCAAAGGAATGTATCACGCTCTGATGTGGTAGTGGCCGCTGTCGGACCTTTCATGTCCCCGAGTGACTTGATGCCGACACTTCCCCCTTAACTTGAAGCGCGTCCATTAGGGGCATGGGGGGGAGCGGGGACCATGGAAGCCTCGTACGAGAGAGACCAGACAGAAATCTAGTGCGAGGGAGAGGAGTGCCGCTACGACGGGGGGGGGAGAATGACACGACGGGGATTGGGGAACAGGGGAACGGTCTCTGCTTCGTCCCGTGGAGTGCAGAAAATACAAAAAAGCAGGCGCGGTGTGCGCCAGGAAGACGGCCTGGTCATCGACGGAGAAACAGAATCGATGCTGTTAGCACGCTACATGACATGTGTCCCAGGCGTCAAGATTGCTGATTGCGGATCGCCCCGAAGACCCGCTTCTCTCTCGTCTTGCTCTCTAAACGGCACATGTATCGCACGCGCCTGGCCACTTACCCCGCCGCTATCCCTTTCGCATGTCTCCTGCGCAGGATTGACTTCTCGCTCACCCCGTGTGCTCCCCCCTCAAAAAGCGGAAGCGACCCTACTCCTGCCCTAATCCCGCTGTCTGCGGCGAGCGCGCTGGCGTGACCCCTTCCCTCCCCTCCCCTCCACCCTCGCTTGATGCAGCGTCCCGCATGGCCGTCGATATACGCTTCTGCTCTGCTGCCTGAACGCCGTTGATGATGCCATTAAGAATCGCAAAACTGCCCACAATCTGCGCCGTGCGGATGACCACCCCCCGGGGAAAGAGGACGGCCAGCCCCACTCGTGCCGCCGCGCGGCCACGGCCAGAGAGAAAGGCCGGGACGGCCGCTTCGCGCACGCTGCTGTCAACGAACTTGCGGAACAGCTGAGCGTAGCTCTTGGACGGCTCCATCAGCTTATACGTGGACAGGTTGTGGGGCACGTGGGAGAGGTACCCCGCAATGACGCCGGCGGTGAGGGAGCCCGCAAGGTTGGCCGCCACGGGGGAAGGCGTCACCGACCGGGCGCGCTCCTCAAAGTAGTCGGACAGCTGGTTGAGGCCGACGCCAAAGAGGATTTCGCGGCCGCATCGGGGCAGGATGCCTCTTGTGGAGCGCCGGAGGAGAGGCTCAGAGTTGGCGTGGCCCGCGTTACACGCCTCGAGGATAGACGAGACAGGCGTCATCAGCACACCAGGCGCGACCATTGTAGCAAAGCGTACAAAGTCGGGATGGCTGTGCTGCTCCGGCCGCACCTCCCGGTCGAGGACCACACGGAGTCCTGCAACGATAAAAATGAGGGCGATACCGCAAAGGGGGTGGAAGGCGGACCGACGAGACGCAGCGAGCAGCACAGAGAGCAGGTGCAACGCGGGCCAGCAGTTCGGCAAGGGAGCCACACACACACGTCCCGTCAGTGAGGCTGTCACGCTCCTGGGTGCCTCCCTGCCCGGGAGCAACCCGTTCCCATAGAAGCGCCGTCACACCGTGCAGACAAGTTCGCGCCTAAGGCAGTGCCCTGCCCCCGCGCCCTCTCTAAGCGCCCTCCTCAAGAGACGAACCGCTTTCGGCGCACCCCACCCAACATCCCCATACCCTCAGGTCTACCAGCGAGTCTCCAAAAGCGCCACCCCCCCCCACTCCAAGTCGCGAGAGCAGCTCCCACCGCCCAACGCACCCTTAAAGCCCACAATGTAGGCCACCCGCGCTGGCACCTGCACGTGCATGTTGGGAAAGAGGCTGCCACGGGCGGCCCCCCCCCCCGCGAGGCGCGCGTTGAGCAGCGCGTTGAGAGCGGAGCGGTAATAGCTCTCCACCGCCGCCGCGCACGCCACCGCCGGCACGCTCAGCGCCGGGGGCGGGAGCTCAAGGAGGGGCGTCCGCATCCGCTTGGTCGCCGCCCGCACCTGTGCCGCAAGGCTGCCCACCATCTCGACGCCCAGCTCGGGGCGCGACGCGAGCGCGTCGAGCAGCTCCTCCCGGCCCAGCACCCACGCGGTGCACCCGTCGGGCGACGCGCAAGCGGCGCTTGCAAACGCCGCGTCCCCGCGGACCGCATGCAGGCTGTTGATGGTGGTGCCATACGCGGCGGGGTCCACCACGTGCCGCTGGCCGTCCCAGGTCACCCGGCTGCGCGACGCGGAACCCGAGGCGAGGACGTAGCACGCTGTGGAGGGGGCGCCCTGCGCGACAAACTCCTCGCCCGGCGCAAGCCGCCGGACGGTCATGCGCGACGCGAGGTGCGCCAGGTGCGACGCCGACACGTTGCGGAAGAGCTGGCCACCCGCCAGCAGCGCACTCGCCTTGGCGATATCCTCCGGGGCGGTGAGGCGTTCCGGGGGCGGGGGGGGGGGGGATGGGGACGCCGTCGCCGCCCCCGCCGTCGCTGCCATTGCCACCGCCGCCACCCCAGCGCCGGCGGCCACGGCTGGGGCTGCCGCCGGGGCAGCCGCGCCAGCGCCTGCGCCGGCGGCGGCCGCGGTAGCGGCGGCGGCGGCAGCGTCCATAGTTGAACAATAGCTGCACGGGGTGGTGCGGGGGGGCGGGATCACACGGGGGGAGCGTGGATGCGATGCGAGCGCGGGGGGGAGGTGGGAGGAAGGGAACATGCCGCAGCGCTCAACACGGGTCGCCGTGCGCCTCTGCACCAGGAACGCGGTGCATTGCACGTCCCCCCTTCATTGGTCGCTCCGCGACTGCCCATCCCCCTCTCGGCCTGTCATTGGGCAGACGAGCAAAAACCCGAAATCATTATTTATGTACCGTCCTGGACGTGTTCTACATACGGTATGTACTGAATGCATGTACAGTACATAAATACACGCTTAGGACTGTGTGCACCTCCTGTGCAATAGATACATACTGTACCAAGCACAACGTGCAAGCGCGTCCCCACAGTGCATGGTGAACAGCACAACACGAAGGGGGGGGGGACCCCTCGACCGCACACCCCGTCTGCCAGCGCCAGCCCCTGCGCCGGCAGTCTCCCGTCGAACACCCTTCACTTGGACGGGTACCCCACCGTCACGCCCGTCCGGTGGGTGGTCGGCGCGAGCGCCTCGTCGAGCATCATCGCCGCAACATCCGCCTTGGCTACACTGATGGCGAGCCCCCCCTGGCCGCGGGCGGTCAGCATCTTGACGGCCCCCCGCCCGCGGGGCGGCTCGGACGGCGTCAGGCCCATCGGCCGAACCAGAAGGTAGTCCACCTCTGGCGGAGTCGCCGCCCACACCTCCTCGGCGGCGTTTAGGTCGGCACGAACGGCGCGGAAAACGGTTGAAAGCAGGGCTGACCAGAACAGCTTGAGCAGCCCAATGGGCAGCACGTCTGGCTGCCCAATCCCCATGGACGACAGCACCACCACCCGCCGCACGCCCGCGGCCGCTGCGGCCGCGACCGTTGCCGTGGCGCCCGCGGCAGCCCAGCGTGCGTACGACGACTGCCGGCTGGACAGGGCCGCCACAATCGCCGTCGCGCCGCTGACAGCGGCGGTAAGCGCGGCGGGACCGCCGGCTGCCGCCAGGTTGACCCGCACCAGCGGCGCCGTGGCCAGCGGCGCCGTCAGCGCAGCCTCGCCCGCGGCGGGCTCAATGTCCACAGACAAGGCCGGGTCGGTCGCTGCAGCCCGGTCGCCGCCGGAAGAGGCGGGGGTGGGGGTGGGGGGGGTGGCGTTGTCGTCCCCCTCGTCCCATGACACCGCCACCGCGCGGAAGGGGACGGGGGGGGTGGCGGTGGCGGCGGCAGCAACGGCGGCCTTGCCAACGTCGCCCATGCCTCCGAGGTTAGAGAAGAGGATGGCCACCATGGGCTGAGCGGCGGCCGTCTCCGCCATGCTGAACGCAGATAGAAGGTGCAGGGGGGGAGGGTGAGGGTGTGGGGGGGCGGGCGGGGTGGGAGGTACTGCCGAGCTTGTAGGTACCAGCTTGCCCAGCGGCAATGCAAGCAGCAGCAGAGCGTGTGCGACACAGGCCTCCTGGTTTCAGACACCACTCGCGGTCGAAAGCGGCAGAAGGGGGAGAGGGGGAGGAGATGCTGGGGGGATGAACGGGGGGGGAGAAAATGCAAACGGGAAAGGAGGTCGGCGCCGCCGCCCTACTTTATTTCCTCGCACCCACGCTGCGCGAGCCAGCGCCCAGCAAGGCCGATGACGATGGCGTTGCGACTGCCGTTTCAGGTCGCCCTGACTGTGATGTGATGGTCCAATCAGCTGCTCGAAAGAGCTGCTTGTACTGTACGTACAGACTCGAAATACAGTACTGTGGTCAAAAGAGGGACGGGGCAATGTTGAAATGACACGTGTCTGCGAGACGCGTCCAGCTGCTACGTGTGCACTGTGCGTAGAGCTTCGACCTGCTTCGAGCATCCTCACCCTCTTTATGCACACAAGGGCATGTATGCGCTCAGGCCATGACGCGAGTGAGCCATTTCATCTCTGTGCAGCTTATACTGCTTCTCTCTCGGACTGGACTGTCTGTGGAGGACCGGAGCGCAGGCAACGCACACACACCGCAGAGTGTATGTATGTACATACATACATGGGCTGGACACAGGCAGGCAACACCGATCGACTTCTTTGGGCATGCACGACAGCGTGGGATGCTGTATGGCCCACTATGACAGGGTCTTTGAGGAGTACCAGTGTCTTCATCGTGTACAGTATATGTATGACATACTATGTATTTACACGCCACGCTTACCAGACCCCCGGAACCGTTCAGGATGTGGTGTCCAAAAGGCCACTTGCTTTCCAGGATGAATGGACCTCCCCACAATCGACCATCAGCTAGACCGCCAGCTGCCCCGACACGACCGCCGTCCTTCCCCACGCCCGTTTGGTGTTCTTGCTCCGCCGCCAGCCCCCACACATCAACCGACAAAGACGGTCGCTCCCTCCCCCCCCCCCCCCCCACCCTTGACCCTCACCGCAAGCGCCACCCGTTTAGGCAGACGGCGACGCCGCCGGCGACACCACGGCCGTCCCGTCCGCGGCCTTGGCGCCGTCCTCGGCATCGGCGTCGGCAGCCACCACAGGCACCGGCTTCTCCGCGTTGCACCCGGGGGGCACAATCAGCGGCACCGCCCCCGCGGCGGTGGCCATGTTCAGGGCCACCAAGTTCTCGCGGTTGGCATCGGCAAACGCAAACGTGCCGCTGAGCACCGACGCACAGTGGGTGACTGCGGTGGACTGCTGGGTAAAGTAGCCCACGAAGAGGGCGGAGAAGGCCAGCTGCCGCTTGTCCCACACCGCCTTCTGCTTCACCACCACCGCCGCGACGCTGTTCTCATACTCCTGGCGCGCCGAGTCGTACTTCTCCAGGTTGCGGCCAATCTTGCCCTCATCACGGTGGTTGCCCGTCTTGGCCTGCAGGCTGCTCATCTTCTTGGCGTACATGTCCAGCTCAATCTTGGCCGACTGCAGCGACGTCTTGACCTCCCGGTCCACCTCCTCAATCTCCGCCAGGTACGCCTTGACCTGCTCCTCCATCTTGCGCGGGTCTGAGCCCGTCGCCTCAGTGCGGGCGGTAAAAGCCTTCATCAACTGCATGGACGAGGTGGCCGTGTTCTTGGCCACCGCCCGCAGCGCGTCATCATCGGGGTAGAGCGTCGCGAAGCGGTCGGAGAAGCCCACAAAGTTGGACCCGACCAGCGTCGTCCAGTTCTTCTCCGTCGCCGCCATCACCTGCAGGCCGTAGGTGAGAGCCTTGGTTGCCCCGTCCAGGCGGTGCTTGTACTCCTGCACCTCCGCGTTGTCCACAACGTGGGGGCTCATCGTCGCCACGCTCTTCTTCACCTTGTGCAACATGGTGACGGGGGGGGTGGGGGACAAGTGCGAGAGTCGTGGGGATAGGAGGAGCGAGGTGGCGGCGGCGCGTGTGTGGCGGTGAGCACGTCGACACGGCGGGGCGCGAGCGTGCGTGGTGGGGACGTCAACGGTGAGCGTAGGGTGGCGCTGAGCGGAGCGGAGTGGCGCCGCAGCGAGCGGCTGCCGCGGTGCCCTCTAATACCTCCCAGCGGCGCGCCGGCAGTTGCCCATGACACCCCCTCCCTCTGGCGACCCAGCGAAGTGAGGGGCGGGGAAACGCACGCCCCAGACCGCAGCGCCAGAACCGCCCGCGGCGCGGAGGGGCGCTCGCACAGCGTGTGTGGCCGACCCACAGGTTGCTGCTCGGCAGCGGCCGCCAGCCGGTCAGCCTTCCCCCCCCCTCCCCTTCCGCTGTCCCTCACACCAACACACGAAGGGGCGCAACCGCGCCATCCAAACAACCAGAGGTCAATTCCTCGCCCCCCCCCCCGTCACTGCTGCTGCCACCTCAGCGGGCGAAGCGAGGGGGGGATAAAAGGGGAGAAACGGGCAACCACGTAGTCGGCAACCTCGATCCCCCCCCCATCCCCCTCCCTGCCCCCGCAGCGGCCGCACAGCTAACAGCAACCCCCCCCGGGATCGCCGTCACTGCGGTGCGTTTCGCACTCACCGCCAGCGGGGTCACCCGCCGCACGCACAACGCGCAATGAGGCGAGCAGCAGACAGCGAGGAAGGGACGGCAGGGGAAAGATAACGGGGGGAATGCTCGAAAGCGGCCGCCACGGTGGCGGCCACGCGGAGCTGCAGCAGAGGTGAAGGGGGGGGGGGGGGGGAAGAGGGACGAGAAAGGAAACGCAGCCGACTAGGGGGGCGCCCCCCCCCCCCCCCCTACACCACCTAGAGGAAGCGGCGCCGCTGGCGACGGAGCGGCCGCGAAACCGTCCGTTGCCGTTGCTGCCGCGGCAGCGTCTTCTCCGAAATACACGCTCGCGCGGGGAAGGGGACGCCCCCCCGCTTGTCCGCACACCCCCTGCGTTCCACGGGGCCAGCCGCCGCCGCCGCCGCATCTGCTGCAAGCAGCCATGAAAAACCCCAAATAAAAATCATCAAGCGGCGGCTGCTGCAACCCACCACCGGTGCGACCTGCGTGGAAGGTCACCACGGCGGGGGAGGGGGGGGGCGTGGCAGCAGCACTCGCACCACCACCCGGCTCCGAGACGGTGCGCTTGGCCCGTAGCACACCCGTGCGCGGGCCACACACCGCCGCGAGGGGGGGCCGTGCCCCTGCCGACGCCGCCTGCGACACCACGTGGGGTTGCCGACGATGCGGGCGGAATCCGGGTGCCGCAGCGACCGCGACCAATTCCGCGCCACGGTGGCCAGCGGGCGGGGCCGCCACGCTCCGCCCGCCCGCACCGCCTGCCCCCTGACCACCACCGTCGGGGCTGCTACCACCTGGCAAGGACGCCGCCACCCCCCACGTCCCCCACTAACGTGGCCGCTGCTGCCGCGCGGCACAGCGGTGGTGCCCGGAGGGCACCGCCCAGCGGATATGAGCAGAAACCCGCCGTCCCGCCGAGCAGAGAGGGCGCGCCGAGTCAGCCACGTGCCCTCCCTTTCCCCGTACTAACCGGCCGCCGACGGCCAGTACACCACCCGACCGTGGGTCGCGCCCACGCGCGCCCACGTCACCCCCACAGGAACGGCGCGTGGGAAAGGGGGGTGGACCACCACGGCCCGGTGCACCACACCAAACAAGCCAGCCAGGCAGCCCGACTTGACCGCACAGCAGCCGGGTGACGGCGCGATTGCCAGCGTCCGCCCAACCCAAAACAGACACAAACGCCGGGCCACCACCAGAAAGGGTGGGGGCGCACCGATGAGAAAAAAAAAACACACAGCACGCGGCGGGCTCCGCCGGCGTGCCCCCACCACCCTCTCGGGTCAGCCCAACCACGGCCGGGGGGCGTTCAGGTGGGCACGTACCCGCCGCCACCGACACCCCCGCCGCCCTTGCCCAGGATAGCGCCCAGTCCTCCACCCCCGCCTCCGCCCCCCCCCCCCCGCCGTCGCGCCGGCGGTGGCATCCCCGCCAGCCGCCGGCGGGTCACCCCCGGTGGGAGCCCGTCGGTACAGCCGCCGCCGGGGAGGGCGGCAGCAGCAGCCGCAGCCGTCGCGGCCGCGGCCGCCCAACCGCCCACGCCCGGGAGGATGGGGGCGGGGGGCTCCCCCGCACACCCCCGCCCCCAGCTACCACTGCCCGTCCAGCCGCCGCTGCCGCCGGCGCCGCTCCCCTCCCCCACGACGGTGGGGAGCAGCTCAAGCACTCCCCGCCCGACGCCCGGTGACACGGGCGGCGACGGTGGCGGTGACGCCGACGACACGGACCGAGTGCCCCCCCCCCCCCCAAACGGAAGCGCAAGGATGACGGGGCGGTGGCGGCGGGGGCGGGAAGGCGCGCGCCGCCGCCACCGCCGACGGCGGCGGCAGCCGCCCCGACGCCGGCGCCACCGCCGGCGCCGCGTCGCCCGGCGGCGGCCGCCAGCGGCGGGGAGTGGTGGCCCGGGGAGGCGCCCAGCGACACAGATGTCCGGGGGAGAGACGCGGCCGGCGGCCGGCGGAGGGAGGAGAGGGCGGCGAGGCGGGCGGCCTCGTCAGCTTGGGAGCGACTGGTCGCGGTCAGGGCGGCTCGCGCCTCGGCGTCGAGGCGAGCAGAGAGGCGGGCCTCGGTGGCGAGTGACTCGGATAAGCGCTGCAGAATGAGGGAAGCGGTACAAAAAGGCAGACAAGCACGCACGCAAACAGGCAGGCGGGCAGGCAGGGGACAGCAGGCCACCGCGGCATGTACAGCCCACAAAATCACAAGGGTGTCGAACAAGTGCGCGTCAACATGCGTCCCACACGTCAGTGTTGACGGAAGCGGCCGCACATGCGCGGAAACTCCCCCTCTCACTACCCACCGGTCACCCCCCCACCCCCCCTTGCTACACAAAAAAGCGCCCATCCACGCCCGTCACCACCTACCTTTCGAAGGTCATTCGCAACAGCACGCGCATCCCGCGCGGCCG
The DNA here is from genome assembly GCA_009829735.1 of Pyropia yezoensis. Taxonomy (NCBI): domain Eukaryota; phylum Rhodophyta; class Bangiophyceae; order Bangiales; family Bangiaceae; genus Pyropia; species Pyropia yezoensis. The sequence continues at coordinate 22,423,662 of CM020620.1, forward strand.
CATCCGCCGCCGCAACCGCCGCGGCAGCCATCCCTCCCTGCTCGGTCAGCACCGCCTCGCGGGCCGCCGCGGCGGCCGCCGCGCGGTCTGCCTTGGCCGCCGCCGCCGTGGCCGCGGCGGCCGCGTCGCCGGCCGCAGCCTCGGCCGCCGCCGCGTTGGCTCGGGCGGCGGCGGCGCGCGAGGCGGCGGCGGTCGCCGCCGCCTCGGCGCGGGCCGCCCGCACCGCCACGGCAGCCGAGGCGACCAGCACCACGGCCGCCAATACCGCCGTTGTGGTGAGCCAGTCCATCGTTGGAAGACGGCACACGCGCGGGGGCGGGGACAGGGGGGGTGCGGGGGAGCGTGGTGCCACCCGTACCGGTCGCGGCGCACGCAAAGCGGCGGCGGGCCGCCGAGATGAGCGCGGGGGCGCAAGGGGATACGCCGGAAGCCATGATGGCGGCGCGGTGGGGAGCGCGGAGGACGGCCCCACGACGACGGGGGTCGTCCGCTTGCTGTCCCTGATTGGTTTAGCCCAGGCCCAGACAGTGGTCTTTGCTGCGCGCCAATTGGGCCGACTCGATGTCTGGACGTCGGACGTATGTGGTGGCCCTCCGCCGAGCCGTGCGAGGTCCTTGTGGCGGTGGCAGCCCTTCTTTGAGAAGACACGTGGAAGCTCACAACCCTCTCTCAACCTCGTCACACAAAAAATACTTCTGAGGAAGCGGGCATTGAGGAACTTCCATGAAATCACATCCTGTCACGCAAAGTCACACATTCTTTTTGCAGCCTGGCCCCTCTCTTCGAGTCTTTGGCACCCCACTACCAACAGATCGGTGCATCCCCACGTGACGGGCGACACACCATCGTCTTCACCAGAGTGTGCGCTTTACGTCTATGTGTGATTTCCAAGAAAACATTGAAAACTGGCCACGTGGTGGTCTTGAGAGTGCATCATCCAATACACCTGCTTGCTCGTCGCTTGCTCTATGTACCCTCCACCACCAGGCACCTACGGACGGAGGTACGCCCCAAGGTACCTCCCAAAGACCACCCTGCGTCTACTGATGCATAAAACGCGATGAGTTTCTATGATGTGCAGCCCAAGAGAGCGGTCTTTTTCACAAACTTGGTGCCAAAAACAGCTATTTCTCCCCCCCCCCCCCCCCACAGACTGGAAAAGGACAGTCGCCAGGCACTGGCATAGCCCATACTATAGCTTTGTGTCCCTGTCCGCCTCAGGGAGCACGAAAGTCCCACTGCCGACATCTGAACATGGACTTAGGGCCGGGTTTTTGCTCAACGTCGGACCCTTGTCCTAAAGCCTGTCGCTACAAAAGCATAGTGCACCCACACAGGTATGAGCGGCTCTCTCTGTTCCATGGTCTTCATCAAGGACCCTGTACGGATCCTGGCCAAAATACGGGCGCTCCAAGCGTGTCTGAACCATCATGTGGCGAGCTTGGCGCAGGAGGCTGTTTGAGCTCGCTTTTCACGCGGGTCCAGCTCGCTTGCGTCTCTGTGATGAGTCGGGGAGGCCGTTTTTATTCTTTATAGAATGGTCAGAGGTCTGTGGGTCCTTTAAAGCTGTTTCTATGCCGACACACGCATTGATCATCCTATCACTGCGGGATGTGGATGAATCGCCCAGCAGCTTCCCTACAACAAGAATAACCCGGATATCCGGGTTCTGCGTGCAGTAATCCGGTTTTTTTCCCGGATTACTGCCCACCCCCCACCGGGGCCTCTCCCTGATCAATTTTCCAGAGGGGTGGCTGCGGAGCTATTTTGTTCCGGGTTTTTGACCGGGCGTCATGGACTGATGGAGAGCCCCCCCGGCCCCCCCTGTTCAGAGTCCGCGACGCCGCTCGCCCACCTCCCCGCCTCGCTCGATCCCACTGCGCCCCCATCCACGGCGCGGCCCCGCCGCCATGCCGCCTCGCCGCCGCGCCGAGCTACTCTCACCACAGCCATGCTCCGTAACCAATGGCCAGTCGACTTACATAGAAGCTTGTGAGGGTTTCCATGCGGTCGCGGCGCCGACCGCACCCTCCCTTCGACTCCAAGACCACCGATCCAGCTCAGTCGGGAAAGGGGATAATGCTGGGAGTCGTCTGCACAGCCCTCCGCCGTCCGCTGGCAGGCCGCTGCCATGGAGGTGCCGTGGGCAGGGAATTTTCGACCTGAATGTAACGAGATCCGGGGATGGAGGGCGGGTAAGGATGGGGGGTGAAGGGCGCGTCCATGCTGGAGGCAGAAAGGGGCTCTCTGCACCTCTGGCAATGACGTACATATCCCCTGTGTATCGCTAGTGTCACGCCCGCGCCAATGGCTGGTCGTGACATTAGCGCCGTCGCCCCTCCCCACTGTCTCGCCAAGAACATCTGGCCTGCACGCAGTCTGGCTCGCGAGAGTTCCCTCGCAGGCCGGCCCTCGCCGCACGACCCCCTCCAGCCGCTCTTTTCTCTCCCTCCTGCGCCCTCAGCGTTCAGGTGCGCTTCCACTCGCCATCGACTAAGCAGCCATTCTTGGCGGCTCAACGCCCAGCCAACCTCGCCCTGGCTGACCCAATCGCTTCCGCCCACCCGCACTCGCCACCCGCATGCTCCGGCTGCCCACGTACGGCGGTCACGCTCCTCCAACCAAAATTTAGGCAGATAGCGATCTCGAGAGATATACATCGCTGGATATGGTGCCAGCCCCCCCCCTTCCGACCGGCCCCACGCCATGCGCTTTCCACCCCACTAAAAACTACCACCGCATGTGCCGCGAGGGCTTCGCCGACGGGGCCCCCGCCGTTTCACCCCTTCCACGCCGAGCCGCATCCTCCACCCCCCGCGTTCAACTCCCTAGCCAACAACCAATAAAATTCTCAGGATGTCGCGAGAGCTTCCGGGCTGGTCTGGAAGCGTCTAGTGTCTATTCTACTGGAAAAAAGGATCAAATGATCCTCGGCCGAGGATCAAATGATCCTCAAGAAAAACGTCGATTCTGACCTCGTGGGGCCACACTCAGCACTGCCAGAGGTCACGGAGCCACCCGGGGGGGGGGGAGGGGACGGCGCTGCCACACACTCCCCGCCGTGCTCCACGGACGGTGGCACCCCACAGTTGACCGCCAGCGCCCACGCCAACACCGCCGCTGCCTGGAGCGTCCGCCTCGGCCTTTGGTGCGCGTTGCACCGCCCATTCCCCACGCCCCCCCCCCCAGTCCACGACGACGACCACTGCCCTCCCCACCTTCATCTTGCACGACTGACGTTCTCCTCAGAATGGGATGCACTTAAGTTCCCCCGAGGGTAAACAGCCGGCGCTGAGTCCATTTCTGGTGTCAGATTGAACAGGAGACGTCGGGAAGTATGAGAAAACAGGACTTCAAAAAGGGGATCATTTGATCCTTAAAGGATCAAGTGATCCTCTCAGTAGAATAGACACTAGATGCGTCAGGGCAGTGGATCTGAGCGATGGAAGTTCCATAACGACGGCGCACTTCGGGTCAGCCGCAGCCGCGTGCGGGGGGGGGGGGAGGCAGGGGGGGCGGGGTGCTGCTAGCAAGGGGTGAAGGCCCCTATGAATGGACTGACCCCGCCACCTCGGAAAACATATCGGTCTGCTCATCGCGCAGCACCGTACCCGCCCCTCCTCGTCCCTCCCAAACTCAATCTGCTCCCCTCAATTCTCTCCTCAAGATATCTTCCACCCCTCCTTAAGCCACTATAGCTGGCGCCGCGACTGCTTCAGCCCTCAAACTATGTCAGAATCGGCCGTTCAAGATTGCTTTTGCCCTCAGTGCGGCGGAAAAAGCGTGCCAAGGTCGACATGGTTTCGCCATGACGATGGAAAGCGTCGTCGTCTGGCTGGTCACAGTGACGGTGCACCCAGTCAGCCGGGCCTCACCCTATTTCACTTCATGGAGACCAGTGGTTCCCAATTGGGCACGGGTTCTCCCAGCACCCAAAACGATGATGGCGGTGCTGACAGCGCAGGTGGCATGCACAGGCGGTGGAGCGCTGCCACTGGGCCTGCTCCGCCGCCACCCTCGATGTCTGAAACATCAACGTCCGAATCCGACACCAGTTACGGAGTCTGGTTACCCGACGACGACTACCATGATATTCCAGAAATGGAAAACTATTGCGAGGAGGAAACGATGACGGGCCCTCAACACCATCAAGTTTCTTCTTTTGCTCCCGTTTTGCAAGACAGCGTGCCAGCCAATGGGGTCTTCGCGCCAGTTCAAGATTTCATCCGCAAGATCAAAGACCTGGCTTGTTTTACAGTACGGCCCCGCACATATCCTGGGGTAGGACAAGAAGGTAGTCCCCTTCCTAGGACACGGTTCATAACTCAAATCAAAGCCCTTTCGCACGAGACATCGGGAATATGTCGTCTCACCTCGCGGTGGCGTCAAAAAATTCTATGTATTTCTGGGTTGACCGCAGAGTCGCCGCTGGCATCAATCACGTGTCGTTCGAGCGCTGCGCGCGCGACGCGCGCACACCCGGCACCACCCCTACACCCCCTGGTGCTGCGACCCCCACCCTGCCGCGCGATCGCGGTCCCCACCCCGTCCCACGATCCTGGTCCCCACCCCCCGCCACACGATCCCGGCCCCCGCCCCGCCGCACTGCGCGGGTCCCCGGCCTGCCGCACGACCCGCGTCCCCACCCGGCCGCACCACCCCGGCCGCCGCTTGTTGCCTTGCGCCGACGCTCCTCGGCTGTATGTACGTGTTGCGACCACGTGACTTTCTCGAGCTGCTGTGCGCCGGCGTCCGTGCTGTTTCCCCCGTTTCTTTTTTTTGGGCGCATGCTGTCAACCCCCCCGGACCGAGCCGCTACGGTTTTTTGTCCGCTGTGTGTGCGATGTTTAGCTGTTTTGTCTGCACATGCACGTGGTGCGCTGTTTTACCCATTGTGTGTGCATGTCCTGACCAACTGTTTGCTCTTGTGGCATCAAGATCTGTGCGTTGGCCGCTCCACCCTATTTCTCTGCCACATCCTCCTGGTGATGCTGTCTGGACTGGTGTGTATGCGCGTTCCGTTCTTCTTTCTGTACAGGGCCCGTCCCAGTGTACAAGGTGCACGCCATAGACCAAGCCACGCGCGTGCGCCGTCCGTCGTCCTTCGAGTGTGCGGGAGGGCCACGGGGGTTGGGGAGGGCACAGGGAGAATTTGGTGGCGGAGGGTCTGAGCGGAGGTGAGGTATGGCATGTGGTGGTGGGCCTGTGAAATTATCGACTGTTACGTACTGCGTGTGTTTACGGAGGGGTGGGGATTGCGGACTCGGCTGAGCGTGGGGAAGGAGGGGGGGAGGGAGGGGGCGATTTTGGCGAGTGGGTGAGGGTCTGTGTGTCCGTGACGCCTGTGGCTGTCCCCACCGGCAACTGTCGGCACACGGACTGTCTATGATGCTCTTTCACTCATGCTTGACCATGATGGGCTTTCGTGATGTTGATTGTGGCGATCTCTCTTTACCATCGTGTCTGTTTGGATGCTGTGTGCTTTCCGATGGCGTTTTTTGCGTCGCACCACAGGAATGATCCACTGCACATTGGAATGTGCGGCATCTTGTATGCTATCGGTCATGCCGCTTGTGTTTGTATCCACTGCATCTTTAGTAAGACCGTTTCTGCATCTCTGCGATTTTGATTGCTCCTGTTGCTCGTCAGGCAGGGACAAGCGCTTGGACAGCACTGCAATATTCGCTGCAGGTGTTTCCGAGCGTGTCGCGCTTTGTGCGGCCTTGCCAATGCGAGTTTTCCCACTGTTTTTCTCTCCGACTGGCATGTGCGGGGACCACCGAGTCCCAGATAGGCTGTTCACTACTCAATCTCTGAAGCAGCAGGCAGGCCCTCTTCCTCCATCAGCCACTGCTGGACGGCAGGAAGCGCGTCCGGGCTGCTCCCCGACACAAGCAGATCCATAAAGGGAGGCCCGCCATTCATCACACCCTCCACACTATGACCCACGCCCAGGCTACGCGTAGTTCGCAGCATGTCCACAATGGCTCGGGCGTGCTCGTCGGCCGGCTGCTCCACAACGCCGTCGCCGGTCTCGAGGCGCGCGGTGAGGGACGTCTCCACGTCCTCGGGCAGGCACTTGGCCCGCAGCCAGCACCGCCCAATGCTGTCAGGCGTGACCTGATCAAACGACTCCTTGATCAGCTCAATGGCGTCGAGCACGTTGGCGCTTCGCCCGTCCGCCAGCCCCAATGACCCAGGCTTTGCCGCCGCCTCCCGGGCTCCTCGCGCAGCCGACTGGTCGGGCGTCTCGTCCAGCCGCTCCTCGAAGGCCTTCAACATCTTCCCCATCAGCCCGCGCTTGTACACGGACTTGACGCGTTGATGATGCCCTGGTCGCAGGGTTGGTGCTTCGACGTCGTGTCGGGGGGGAGGGGCTCGACTGCGAGCCCAGGCAGGGCGTCAGACAGGTCCTGACCGCTGGCGTTGTCCACCAGGAGCACAGCGTCCCTCGACGAGAAATTTCGAAAAAGTGCACATAAGTCCTTGCGCCATTCCCGGTAAACCACCTGGTCCATCCACCCATCGCGCTGGCTGTAGTACTTGACTGGCAGGTTCCCGGGGCAGTTGCGGAAGCAAACTGGCTCGGCCGCTTTGCCAATGACGGCCAGGAACTTGAACGTGCCGGTGGCGTTCACGCAAAAGATAACCGTCAGGCGTGCCTTGGCGTGCTGCAGCGCCGTGCCCCTCGTCTCCCGTGCATGGCGTGCCAACACGTACGAGTTGGTGGGGGCAAGCTGGTAGTACAGGGCGGCCTCGTCCATGTTGAGCAGCAAATCCGGGTCCACGCCAATGAGCTTGTCCCGGAGCTCTTTCATCTGCATCTCCGCCGTCTCGACGTTGACAGCTCCACCAGCTCCGTGCAGGCGGATGCTGCGCACCCCGCTGCGCGTCCGCCAGCGCTGGATGTACCCGATAGAGGCCCGGAAGGGCGCCCCTGGGTAGTGCACCCCCGCCAGGGCCACGGCCTTGACTTGCAGGGCCATGCGAGAGACAGGCAACCCCGCGCTCCGCAGTCTCAAAAACCAAGCGAGAAGCGCCTCGTCAACGAGGGGGAAGTGGGCGGGGTGGGCACACAGGCTGCTGTAAGGCACGCCAGCGTCGGCGGCGCGCCACGTCTGCTCCCGGCAGGAGTGGATGCGGCTGATGGCACGCCGCGAGACCCCGTACCGCGTCGCGAGGATATCCAGGGGGATGCCGTCCGCCACTTGGGTGATGATCAGAAGGCGCTGCTGCAGAGCGAGCGCCGGGCGCCGCACAATCGATCGGGTAGCACCTCCGGGCGCGACCCGCGCTATGGCGGGGGTAGCCCGTCCAGCAGCGCTCATGGTGGAAAGTGGGGGTGGCACGCGGGCACCTGGTGGAGATGGATGGTGCTGGGGCCTGTGCCGGTGCGCGGTCCTACCGCCGCCGCAGTCGGTGGCTCTTAACCTGGTTGGAGGCTTCCGGTAGCGAGACGAGATCTCTCGTCGCCCATTGGCTGATGGCCATCGAGCCGTGGAGGCTAGTTTTGTCCACACAGAGAAGAAACCGGTAAATAACATAATCCCATGTCAAATACTCGCCCGATTTCTTGTCCAGTGGCGTACCCCAAACAAGAATCATAAGGAACACAGAGGGGCTACATGACTCGCAGAAGTTCCCGAGGTCCTTCTTCGAAGTCGCCTTTCTCCGGGGCCGTACTGTACCTATCGTGAGGAGTTTCGAGTCACTGTCCAAGGTGCAGCGAAAATGTTGAAGCAGACGTCAGATCTCATTAGCCGCACTCCCGCGACTCACGACAGTCTCGTCCGTGGGGTTGTCCAGGTGCACACTCTTGCTGTGGACGCATGCATCAACGGCTGTTTGGCGTTTACGGCGTCAAGAACTGACAGCAACGTCTGTGACGTTTGTCAAACAATCCGACTAAAGATCGACGGAACGCCAAGAAAGCAGGTGACTTATTGGCCTATCATTCCTTGGCTCGTGTCCTTGCTTGCGTCCCCTGCGACTGTCAAAGAGATGATGTCCACGATGGCGACGGCTCGTAGAGACGCTGCCAAACCAACTCAAGATTTACCAGAGATTTGTGACTGGTATCACGGCACTGTCTTCAGTCAACTGTCCCAGCAAGGGCACTTCACAGCAGATACCGATATTGCGCTCAGTCTTTCGACGGACGGTTTCGAGGCTTGGCGACAGCAAGGCTTCCAAGCGTGGCCTTTTGTCATCACAGCGCTCAACTTGGGACCTGAGCGGCGCTAGAAATTTTCTTCCCAATGGATCGCAGCCGTTACCCCAGGTCCAAAACAGCCGGCTGATTTGGAGTCGTTTCTTCATCCGCTCTTTCACGACTTTAGTCTTCTGGCGAGAGGAATTCCAGGAGTCAAGGTCGCGGGGCTGGCAACAGAAGTCGTTCTCCGCTCCTTGCTTGTGCAGGTCACGGGTGACGTGCCCGCTATTGATAAGATGTTAAGCACTACTGGGAGCGGCGGACGAACACCTAACCGATTTAGTGATTTTCAAGGTCTGCGGCACGTGCCGATGTACGACTACCCTTCCACGCACCCCACGAGCCGGGCTTCATTATCTTCAATCTCACGGCCGTCTGGCGACAAGCGCTCCCCAGCAAAGTTTATGGCGGACGCCCGAAAAGTCGAAGAAGCCCGTGCTGGATCAGGGCCGCGGTACGCAGTGGAGGAGCTATTCAAGAACTGTGGCATCAAAGGCTACTCAATAATGATCTGCCCAAGTCCTGAAGATCGCGTTCGCTATCCCCACCTCAAGTATCTGGAAAGTATTGGTCCTGATATTGCGCCATACGACACGATGCACCTGATCCTGTGCACTGTCGTTCCAATAATCTGGGAGTTGGTGACTGCAGCTTCGACTGCGCCTGGATCAGCCCGAGACGATTACGTTCTTTCATCCGAGAATATTGCGAAGATTGGCCAAGAAATGCGGCTTGCTCGTGGCACGGTGCCCACTGCCCAAGCGCGCAGCCTTCGAAATATTCAGGATTGCTACAAGTCTTTCAGGGCAGTTGATTGGATGTTCTTCATTTTAGGCATCGCCGAAGTCGCATTTGCTGGACGACTTCCCGACAAGCATTTCAACATGATCATGTCGCTAAGTAAGGCTTGTCACGTGATCTTCCGACCATCTCCTCTTAGCAGGGCTGACATTATTGGCGCAAGAGGACATTTTCGAGACTTCTGCTCTGCTTTTTACTGCAACGTCTACGCCGGCTTCTTTGACAGATTTCGTTTTTGCCGGCTTCCTTTTGCCACGCTGCTGGACGTCGTGGCAAATATTCTGTCGTGTGGTCCAGTCTGGGCATCTTGGCAGTTTCCCGTAGAGCGGGCAATTGGGACCCTGTCCCCTTTGATTCGGTCCCACTCAAGCCCTCACGAATCTCTCACGACCGCGATTACTCAAAAATGTGAGGCGCAGCTTCTGTCAAGCTTTGGCGGAACGTTCTGCCCAAAGCCGTGGAGTCGCGCGACGGGCGAGCCAGTGCACGCTTCGGAAGCTTTCATGAGAGGAAGTCTGGCTCTTCCTTCGGAGGATGACGAAAAAGTGCGCCTGCTCAAGCCGTCCGCCCCCCCTGTAGAGCTCGCCGCAGTAGAATTAGAAAGCATGCGGACCGCGCTCGCGCTCGAAGGCTTTTCCCAAGTACCTTTCGCCATTTTGGCGAAAAAGTACTTCCGTGTGCGCCTGGCTTCTGGCGTCATCGGTGGATCGGTCGCAACGAACGGTCAAGGTCGGCGTCGAAACAACCTTCTCAAGATCAATTGGCGGGCCCAAGCGTTCGCTTACGTAGAATGTGTCAAGTCATCCGTCGATCGTCAAGGGAAGTATGGGCTTCCAGAAAAACGACGAGAAGTGGACTGCTTCTCTTCGCTAGGTGGACGCCTTAAGTAGGCTCCGTTACTTGCTTTGAGCACTGTGGTGGGGACATTGCATCGAGATGTTCGCCACCATGTCTTGTTTGCTCGAGAGCCATTCACTTCGTCTTGATGTCTTGCTCGTTCCGATAAATATGTAGACTTTGTGCAAGAAACGGAATATTATCTCTCGTAATAGATACCGAGCTTGTTGGTAGATAGCTATTGCTTCCAACAAGTCAGATGTTTGCGACTCCGGAGCTCATCGGTTCGCGATTCTGGAGCTTCAATGTCAGGATCACTGCAGAACGGCTGTCCTGTGGTATCTATCTATACGCATCAAGCTGCGGACAATAAATATCATATAACTTATACTTTGAGCAAAAGTGGAACGGCCGTCAGAAACTGGCAGGTGGACGTAGTGAGCTCCAGAGACGTACACCTGCCACAGGTGTTGGAAAGCATGATCCCATCACGAACGGGGACAGCATCAGATCCAGGCATGGTCCGCTTACAGGGGCACTTGGCTCGGCCTCTCATTGGACGACTCGAACGCGAGATCAAACAAAAGTTTGATGCGCGTCGGAGACCCGCCCACGCAAATGAATACTGAATCGTGGACGTGCCAACAGCCAGCATCGCATCTTTTTCAATGTATCTGGCGTTGTACGGTTTCAGCTATCGAGTAAGTATAGTTGCCAATTCATGCCAAAGTGAGTCATACGTAGCTCGGAGGGCGCAGAGTCATCACACTAAGTGCACTTGCGACAGTTATTTAGACTTCTCATTATTTGTCGCACTTGAAGTTTGTCGTTTGAGGGCAGTACTTAATGAAGCTCGTGGAGCTCTCTCTTCTCGTGCTCTTCGTTCGCTCGCTTCTCCGCTTGTCTCTGTGCTGTACGCTTTCTTCGCTCTCTGAGAATGTCACGTATCTTCGAATGGGCGGTCGGAGAATGTCAAGTACTTTCGGACCTAGGCAGGCTAGCGCGCGGACAACTGCTGTGGGCGGCCACTTTGGGGCTTGAGTACTTTGGGAGACACAATCGTCAGACGCCTCTCTCTCCGTTCGACCGACCTCAAGTAGAATAGGAGGTCTACAGTAATCCGCCGCATAGGGTGGTTGCTTTCGCTCTCCAAGATTTCATTTATTCTCCTTGGCACTTTTTGAGTCTCTGAAGATTTCGTATGCATGGCGAGACCGCTCGCTTAGCCACCGCCACAAGTGCCACTCTCCTGCGTTCAAAGAAGCAATTTGATTTCCTAAATATACTTTGCTCCTGTTGGGCTCTGCTGCGAATACTATCCTGGTGGTGAGGCGGCTCCGATTCCACCGTCATCTTGCAAGGCGCGATATGTATTTCTTCCAAGTGCGCCTGTCAGCATTGTGTGTCCAGCCTCGTCCTCCTTATTCGTCTTGCAATCCACAACATGTGGCGGAGAACTATAGAACACCCATTTTACTTGAGGTCGGTCGAACCGAGATAGAGGCGTCTGAAGAATGTGTCTCCCAGAGTACTCAAGCCCCAAAGTGGCCGCGCACGAAAGTGGTCCGAGCGCGATTGCTAGAATGGTTGCCGTCGGGAACGTTTTCCCATTGGCTGAGAGGCGCCCAAAAAAGGGCGAATCCAGGCAGCTCAAACAAGGTAGCCCGCCTAGTTCCGAAAGTACTTGACAGTCTCCGGTCGTCCGTTGGAAGATACCTGATGGGGAGAATACGCGTGTAGCATGAAAACAAGCGGAGAAGGGGGGAAACGAAAAAGCACGAGAAGAGAGAGTTGGACGAGCTCCATCGAGTACTGCCCTCAAACGACAAACCTCAAGTGCCCAAAATGATGAGAAGTCTAAAAAAACAGCGCAACATCTGTCGTTTTGTTTAGTATGAGGTGTTTATCAGGGGCTGTCAAGCGTATGTCGGTCAAGCCTATACGCGCGTATTTTAAAGACCGTACCGGCGGTACGCAGGCGAATTATCCGATTCTTCCGAGATACAACCAGCTGAGAATTGTCGTCTCGGTGAGTATCTGATGTACGCATGACCGAAGACTCCGAGTGTAGTGGGTCAAAACACGCTAGGCGAGAACTGAACAACGCGAGGTCCGAAAGTCCTTGACATTCTCCGACCGTCCGTTGGAAGATACGCGACAGTCTCAGCGAAAGAAAGCGGCGTACAACACAGCGATAAGCGGAGAAGGGAGAAAACGAAGAGCACGAGAAGAAAGAGCTCCACGAGCTGCATCAAGTACTGCCCTCGAACGACGAACATGTGCGGTAAATGATGAGAAGTCTAAGAAGATCCGCCACGTATGCTTTAGGGTTGTCCTTTACGCCCAGGGCATGAACGAAGTCAATAGACATGCATGCAATGTGTGAGTTCGCAGCTAGCAGTGAAGCCCTAATAGAATTGTCAAAAATGTCGCAGCAAGTAAGGCCTTCCGATTCTCTGTACCAGGCGGGAGCGATGCTGCATGTGTCCGGTCTGGGTTAGTCTGCGCCTCAGGTCAGGCACGTGCCGTTCGCGTTGAGGGCTTCGAGGCAGTCGCGCGGGACGTGGCTGTCTGCTTACTTGGCGCAGTGAGGGCGAGAGCAGACGTGTCTGGCCCAGTCGAGCGCGCTGTAAGATGAATTGCCGTTTACTCAAGTTTGGCCGATCAGAACACAAGAACAACACGAGCACAATAGATAGGGATGTGCATCGCGCCCCTTCTTTGCCAGGGCGCAGGGCAGGTGCGCTGAAACACGCCTTGCTAGCGCCCCGAGGTCCGTCATCGCGCCCTGAAAGCGCCCCAGGGTTGATATATTTCTTAAATCTTGCCCGAAGGTGTATGTTATACGTATGATTATAGAAACAATCAAACTATAATTATTGTCCTGTTTTAAAAAAATGTTTTGTTCCACGGGTCCGCCACATGGTAGATGTGTACTATATTGGACCGTGACTCCCCCCAGCGACTGCGAAGCAAGCATCACATGCAGTGAGAACACCCTTGTCGGCAAAATCTATCGCGTAGCAGCACGCTATTATGCCACTGATTGGGCCGTCTCTCGACTCCCCTCCCGTGATGGAGAACTCTCCACGATGCAAAAACACACATATTCGAGAAGGTCGTTCTCCTATCTCCGACACCCACACATCCCGGCTGCGGCCTGGCATCGTCGACGTTGCTCGTGCTCACCTGGTCGCGTGGTTTCTGCTGACTTGCCATCAATTTTGAGCCGTGGAAGAGCAGTGGTATTGACCAAACCAGTGAAAACGTTTCAATATATCTGGCACCCGGCAAAAATTCGGGGGATAATTATTGATACGGCTCTGGCCGTTGTGATGATTCATTTTGAAGTTCATGGTTTATCTTCAAGGTTAAATGATCGACCCCTCATCCCTGCATGTGGCCCCGCACAACCGACAAAACTTTGAACACCATTTGGAACTGTACGCTCCCTAGCTAGCTGGTAACGTTTTCTTTTTTGTCGTTTGTGGCTTCTGCTGGCATTTGGGTCCGCCACTGACCTCAATGACTTGAAGAAACACCCAGCTTGGTCAATTCTTATCGTGGATTTTTAACCGCGCCCTAAACGCACCTCACATGCTTGGGCGAGTCGGGGCGCATCGCGCGCTATTCGCACCTTATCAGCATTCACGGAACGTCGTCCAAAAGCGCCTTGGGCGCTTTTCATAGCCCTAGGGCAGAACAACGCAGCAACAATAGTTTGTGCTGGCAGCTGAGAATACCTGGCAAATTGCAGCCGGATGTGTTCAGTAGATAGTATGTGGGCGGAATCAGTATCCAGTTTTGAATTGGGTGTGTGCATGGTGCAGCGACTCGGTCGCAGCATGTTCGGGAGACGACACGTGGAGGATGATGACCTTCGTTTCACCGACAGACAACTACTTTACGTATGAACTACATTACAAGACAGAAACGTATTCAACTAATTTTAAACGAATCGGAACATGGTCATGTGGATCAAGACCTCACCACGTGGCATTTGGCTTGGCTCTGGGAATGTGCTGCCCCTGCCCCCTCTGGATTGCTGGTCCTACCGGTGTCAGCTGTGGCGTCTTCAGCCGGCCCACGTAGCTGCCCGACGTGCTGTCGCCAGCTCCCGACAGACGCCCCACCCAATCACCAGCGTGGCATGAGGAGCGACTGGCTTCTCCCTCGCCCCCACACCCCCCGTCCGTCGCTCGGGCAGGCCGTGTGTCGCGCCACTGGGGGTCCCCCAGAGCGGCCCTCTGCCCCTCCCCCCTCTCAGGCGGCCCTGGGCGTGAATTGACGACGTGGGGGGGCGTTCGTCGACGTTGCGCCGTCCGCCCCCGCCTGCCCCGCCCAGCGGTCCCCTCCCCCCTCTCGTCCCCCTTCCCCCCCACACCCGTACCCCCCCCTTCAGCCTGGTCCGCCTTGGCCGTGGCCGCGTTTCGCCGCCACTTGTCGGCGACTGCTCGACATCGTGACGTTCCTGTTGCTCCCCCGGCAGCGGCGCCCTGATTGCGGGGGGGAGGACGCTCGTGGGCGCGCAGCGTCTCCATTGGCACACGACATCTCTCGCTTCCGCTGTATCCCGCCCCGCCGCCTACCCTTTCGCCTGTCCCTTCTTCTCATCTTGTCAGCGCGGGCGTTGGGCCCCTGTCGGCGCCCGCTGTGGGACACCCTCATCACGCCGTCGGCGTGTCCGTCACCATGACCCGCCTGCAGCCGTCGGCGACGCCCTTCACCCCCTCGGCGGCACTGCTGTCGGCGCTCGGCGCGCCCGCCCTCAATGTGACGGCCCCGCCGCCGCCGCCGCCGGTACCCGTCGGTCTCGCCGCCCCTACCGGCGGGTCGGGTGCGGCCGGCGCTGCGCCGGCGTCTGGCGCCCGTCGCGCGCCGGGGCAGGCGCCGCGCGCGGCGGGGGCGCCGCCATCGCCGCCGCCGCCGGGGGGGGGGGCGCGACCCAAAAAGCGGCGGCCGGGCGCGGCGGCCGCTCCGCCCGCCCGAGGGGGCGGGGGGGGGGGCGCTCCCCACGGCCATGGCGGCGGCGGTGTTGGCGGCGGCGGCGGTGGTGGCGGCGGTGGCGGTGGCGGTGGCGGTGGCGGCGGGGCGGTGGGTGGTGCCACCGGCGGCGGCGGTGGCGGCCGCGGGCGGGGGGGTGGCGCGGCGGGCGCCAGCCGACGCCTGCGGGGGGACCGGGCCGCCCCGTCAGGCGCGCGCACCGGCGGCAGCGCGGGGGCGGGGGAGCCCGGCGCGACGTCAGCGGCGGGGGGCAGGCGGGCAGGGGCGGGGGGGGGGCTTGCCACCGCCGTGGGGGGGGGTGCTGGGGAGTGACTCCGCCGCGTCGCCCGCTTTTTCGCCGGGCCGCGCCGTTGCGGGGCCAGGTGCGCGGCCGCGCGGCCGCCGGCTGAACCGGGGGCAAGGGGGGCGCGGCGGGAGCCGGGGGGGGGGGCGCCGCGGGGGAGGAGGGGGCGGGGCCGCGACCAAAGCACGCGCGCCGCGAGGGGGCGGGGTGGACGGGGGCGTCTGCCGATGCGTCGATGGTTTCTGCTGCCGCTCCCGCCGCGGCCGCTGATCCCGCGACGCTCGCCGCTTCTCTTGCATCGGGTGTACCCGCTGTGTCGTCGTCAGAGGTGAGTGCCGAGGTGGGTGGCCTCGCTGATGCGATGGGCGGCCTGTCGGTGGGTAGCGTCGCGGCGGCCGCGGCGCCCACTCCGCCACCACCGGGGCCGTCAGGGGCGCTTGGGGTGGCTGCCATATCCACGGCGGCGGTGGCATCTGCGGCGGCTACGGCTGGTGCGGCTACACCCGCGCCTGCTCTTGTAGAGGATCCCGCTGGCAGCGAGCCCGAGCTGGACGCCCCCGTTGGTCGGCGACCCGTGTCCCCTCGGGCGCCGCGGCGCCAGTTCTCCCGCGACGCCCCCGCTGTGGAAACGGACGAGGACGATGCGTTGACTGACGATGACGAGGAACCTTTTGATATGGGCGGCGGCGCTGCGGCTGCTGGCGACCGTCGTGCAAGCGTTGCCTCAGCCGTTTCGGTCGGGTCTGACTGGGGTGACATTGTCGATGGCGTCGCGACAGAGGAGACATCCATGGCATCCACAACCCCGCGCTTGTCGACCGTGTCGCTGTCGGACGGGATGGGCGGGCCCGCTTCAGCGGCGGCGGCGGTGGAGCCGGCGCCGCCCGTGCGTGCGACGCCGCGCCAGCCGCCGCCGCCGTCGCGGCCTCGGCTGGTGCGAGTGGCGTCGGATGGGCCTACCGGGGCGAATTTTGGGGACGCCATCGGCGCGCACAGCGTGCGGTCTGGGGCGGCCGCTCCCCCCACTGGCGGCGCCACCCCCCGCATGATGCCGTCGGCATCGTTCACTGCTGGCAGCAGTGCCCACCGGTCTTCGCCCGGCGCGCCGTCGGCATCTGCGGCGGGCACCGACGCGATGTGTACCCAGTGTTCGGGTTTGGAACGCCGCATCGCGTCGCTGGTGGATGCGCTCAAGACGGCGCCCGCCGCGGCCGGTGACGGCGATGGCGACGCGGCGGGCGGCGGTGGCGGCGCAGGTACGAGCAGCGGCGCACTGACGAAGACAGGCAGCGGCTGGGGCCTCCGCTCCATGTCTTCCCTCGTGTCCAAGAGCTCCAAGACGAGCGGCGAGCGCGCGCGCTTGCGCCAAGAGGTGGACGTCCTCCGCGCGACCGTCTCCTTCCTTTACCAGCGCCTACAAGACGCCGAGGAAGAGGGCGGAGGCGCCGCAGGCGCCGCGACCCGGCTGTCGTGATGAACGCCGCCACACTCGCCCCCACCCGCCCTCCGCCTGGGGGTGGGGAGGGGGTGGTGAGGCGGCGTCGGGCGGGCGGAGAGGCAGGCGCGTGGGCAGGGGGCGCGCCGGCCTAACGGGGGCGGAGATCACACCCTCGGGGGTAGTGGGGGGGTCACGGGCGGCGTGACCGCGCCGGGATGGCGCCGTCACCCCGTCCCGTGCCCTTTCTTAAGTGCTGGGGGGCGGAGGGCGCGGGTAGAGGGGGTGGGTGAGAAGGGGGGGGGGTCAGCGCTGCGTGTTTTTTTCCTTGTGTGTTTTCTTTTCTTTCTTTTTGCTGGTCCGCGGGCGCGGCTCGTCCTGTTCCTCGGGGGGGGCGCGGCGATGGCCCTTTTCGAAGCGCCCGCCGGCGGGCCCCGCGGTTGACCCGTGCGGGTGGGGCTGACTCGGCCGAGGCCGCCCCGCCTCTGCGTGGGGGAGGGGTGTGGGGGGTGGGGGGCGGCGGCCGTCGTCCGCTTCCCCTTTCAGACCCGTGAGGATTGTGTTTGTTGCCCTCTCAGCGCTGTGTCGGCTGATCGGCTCTGAGCCGTCGTGCTTTTTTTTTTTTTTTTTGCCCTGCCTGCCCCCTCCTCCCCACCTCCTTTTTGTCTTTTTCTTTTCTCGTCTCCCAGGCCGGCGGCTCGGATCCGAGCCACCCAGCGGCTGGGCGTGGAAAGGGATGGGGGGAAGGAGCGGGGTGCACGCCGCGGGTTCCCCGCCGCCGCCGCCGCCCCCTCCCCCCCCCTACCTCGGTGCCCGCGGGTCACCGCCCCCCCCGCTGCCGGTGGGCGACGACCACCCCCACAAACCGGCGGACCAGCTCCTCTGACGGCACCACCCCCTCGGACGCCGCCAGCGCGGCGGCATACGCGCGCACCGCCTCTGCGTCTGCCCCCGTGGCGCCCCCCACCACCGGCGCCACCACCGCCGCGATAAACGGGTCACCCAGCCGCCGCGCCGCCGCCACCTGCAACAACACGTTGGCGGTCATGACGCCCGCGCCCCGGCTGCCCGCCGCGTAGGCCGCCGCCCCGATGGGCGGCGCCGCCGTCGCGCCGGCGCCGGCGTTGGGAGTGGCGGGCGTGGGGGCGGCCGACGTGGCGGCGGCGCCCGCCGCCGCGGCGGGCGCCCGAAAGATTCCGTTGCGCACCGCCGATGCCACGCAGGCGGGCGCGACGGCGGTAATGACATAGTCGCCAAAGCCGGGGAGCGGGGCGTTCGGCGCCGCCGCGGCGGCCGCCTCAATCTGCGCGAGCTGCTGCTCAATCTTGCCCCCCGCCCCGCGCTCCGCCTCGTCCCCTCCAGAAGCCGCCGCCGTCGCCGCCGCCGGGCCGCCGCCGGCGGCACCGGCACCGGCGGCAGCCCCTCCCCCCGGCTTGGCCGGCGGCGGCGGCGCCCACTGGACGACCATCCGGGCGAGGGTGGTGAAGGCCAACTTGGACACCGCCGCCCCGACCCGCACGTCGACGCCGTTGCCGACGGCGGCGGCAACGACCGCCGCGACCAGTGGCTGGAGGGCGTGCGCCCGCGCCGGGTGGCCAAGGACGTCCCCCCCAAGGCCCGCAACGAGCACCCCGTGAATAAAGAGCAGCCAGTTGCGGTGAAGCTCCACCCGCTCCCGGTCCGCCTCGGCGACCGCCATTAGCCGGACGGGGTCGAGGGCGGGCGCCGCCGCTGCGACGCGCGCGCAGAGGGGCAGGTACAGCTCCGCCGCGACGGGTGCGGCGGCGGCGCGGAAGCGGGAGACCACCTGGTTGACCAGCACTACCACCGCGTTGAGCTCGGCGGGCGTCGCCGCCGCGGGTGACACGAGCGTCTCCATCGCGGCCGCGATAAAAGGCAGCGCCACCTCACCCAGTGTCTCCACCATCCGGTGGAGAAAAGTGAGGGTGCGCGCCTGTACGGCGGGGCCCGCCGCGGCCGACAGCGCCAGTACCGCCTCACACGCGGCGCGCCACGGCGCAAGGACCGCCTCGGGGAAGGGGGGGCGGCTCGCGCCGGGCGACGCGACCGCCGCCGCCGCCGCCGCCGCGGCCAACACCCCATTCGCGCCCGCCGCGCCGCTCCGGCCGTCGGCACTAGGACCGCCGCCGGGGGAACCTGCGCCGCTGCTGCCGCCATCGCCAGTGGTGGCCCGCGCACAAAAGCCCTTGGACAGCTGCGCGGCCGCGGCAATCCAGCGCTGCGCCGCGGCAGCGTCAAAGACGCCGCCACCGCCGCCCCCATTCGTAGAGGGGGGCGCGGCCGCGGCGCGCGCAGCGGTTGCCGCGGCTCGAAGGCCGTCAATGATGGGCGCGAGCGTGGAGGTTAGGTAGCCCGCGGTGGCGGCGGCGCTCGGGTCCACCCCCAGCAGCAGCCCTGCCGTGTCCAGCAGCGCGTCCTGGTCGGCCGCCACGGAGCTCCCCGCCGGCGCCAGAGGGAATATCCGGGGCACCAGTGCAGGGACAACGTCGCCCAAGTGGCGAGCCGCGATGGCGGAACGGAGGGGGCGAACCAGCTTGAGCAGCAGCGCCGCAGCCCGAGACCGCACACGTGGGGACGGGTGGTCGAGCCCGCGGGTACCAAAGTAGATGGGCAGCACCGCCGACAGCAGGGCGTGGCCCGGGGAGGCCCCCACCTCCCGGTACGAGCGGGCAGCAAGGTCTAGGAAGGTCACCGCCACCTCGTCCAGCTGGTGCGCTTCCGCGGCGGTCCGGGCTGGCGCGACACCAGCAGCAGCAACCACTGACGGGGGGGCGGCGAGCACCGCGCATATGACGGGGGAGAGGCGGCAGGTGAGGGGCTCGCCCAGCTCCGACGTGAGCTCCTGCAACGCAATGAGCAGCCGAAGGAGCAGCTCCGTGCGGCGGACGGTCGTCCACCAACCGTCGGCGGCGGCCACGTCCTTGGCCGACGGCGGTGGCGCGCCGGCGGAAGCCGCGTCAGCAGTCAGCAGGCCAGACGCCAGGTCCTCCACAGACGCCAGCACAACGGCCGGGGCAGCGCGGGCAGTGTTTTTTAGCAGCGTCACAAGGGAGTCGCGGAGGCCACCAAACGCAGCCGCCCCGTCCTCGGGGTCATAGTCTGGGGGATAGACTGCCACCTCCTTGACCACCCGAAGGATTTCGCGAAGGCCAGCGTCACTGGCACCCAGGTGGGAAGCCGCGGCGGCGGCAGCAGCGGTGGCGGCACTACCCCCACCTGCGGAAGCCGCAGCCGCCGCGGCTGCCGCTTCAGCCGCCTTACGGACGGCAGACACATACGCAGAAATGAACTCTAGCGTCTGCGCCGCTACGTCTTCGTCCTCCTCATTCGCAATGTACCGGAGCGCAACGGGAAGGGCGGTCTCGACGAGCGCTGCCGCCTCAGCGGCCGCAGTGGCAGCCTCCCCCCCCCTCCCCCCGCCGCCCGCCTCCCCAGCCAGGCCAATTGCCACCGTCGCGACCGTGTTGACCAGGTTAGCCACCTCGACGGTCGCAGACCTGAAGCCCAGCTCTGCGTCGCCCGCCCCCTGCGGCGGGAGCTCCGTCGCGAGCGCTGGCAGCAGCGCCCGCAACTGGAGGGCAGCTAGGAGGCTCGCCTTGGCCGCCGGCGCCATGCGCTTGGCCACTAGCGCCGACAGGGCCGCCGCGGACGCGGCGGCAAGCGGTGCCAACGCCGGGGCAGAGCCTGTCAGCGCTGCGTAGATGACCCGCAGCAGGTCGTTGGTGAGAAAGAGGCCAATGTCCACCCACTGGGCGTAGCGGCGGATGAGGTCGAGTGCCGCGATCGCCGCTTCCGTGTCGGCGGCGGTGGCGCCCGGCACCGCCGCGGCCGCCACGGTGGATGCCCACGTCGCGACCAGCCCCGAGATGCAGTCCTCCCGCATTCCGTCCTTGACGCGCGCGCCCGCCGGCGACGCTGCCCGCACCGACGTGACGTCCTCATCCACCGCGCGGAGGATGCGAAAGAAGGCGTCGCGGCCGCCCGCGTCGCGCGACAGGGTGACGAGGTCAGTCGAAAAGGCACCCGGCCAGGTGGCGGGGTAGTCGGCCGCGATGAGGGTGGCGTACAGCTGCGCCAGCTTGTTTCGCACGTACGCCGGCGATGCGGCGACAGCGGCGGACCGCAGCTGCGCCGTCACACACGACCGCACCGCCGCCCGGTCGGCGTCAGCGAGTGGACGTGTCCGCGAGACAAGAGCGTCATGGAGGACCGTGAGGCACCAGAAGCGCGCCTCTGGTCGGGGGGGAGGGCGTGGCGTAGGGGCGCCGACGGCGCCGGCGCCGGCGCCGGCGCTGCCGCCACCGCCGCCGCCGCCATCCGAGGCGGAAGCCAGGCGGGCAACGCAAAAACGCCACGCGTCAGGCGACGACCGCAGCTGGTCACAATACGCAAGCGCGCGGCCACGGGCGGCCGCGTCGGCCGAGGCGTCGAGGCAGAGCAGCACGGCCATCTCAAAGTCGTCCATGGTGGGCGCTCAGGCGTAGGAAAACAGGGGAAAAGGAGAGAGCAGAGGAGCAGCCACAGAACAAGCAGGGGAATAATATGTGGGTGTGAAGGTGTTGGGGGGGGGGAGGAGGTCGCCGGCGAAGCAGGGCGGACGCCGCCGACGCGGCCGCACCCACCGCCGTTGGCTCAAGTCGGAAGTCGTGGTGTGGGCTTTGCGGGGCGGCCGCTCACGGCAGTCGTGGTGTGGGCAGTGCGGCTCATGCCCTCGCTGTGGTTGCGACGTGGCCTACGATAAGAAGTACTACTGTAATTGAATAACTAATTTCCGCGCGCACTTGCTAATTGGAAAGCTGTCTGGAGGGGAGGCGTGGCCGTGCCGCGTGGCAGGGTAGGCGTGGACTGGCAGCCAGCCAGCTGGCCAGAGGATACGACGACACCGTGGAAGCGCGCCGGCCAGGGATCCCCGTGACGGCGTCGTGCGTCATCTCTCGCCACGACTCCGTGACGTGGAGCTGTTCGGGACCCGCAGCTCCCCTATCCTTTTGCGCCCCTCCTCCATCCTGTTCCTCCCCTCGCCCCCACCGCCGGGGTGACCCGGCGCGCGATTTGGCCAACTCCCCCCAATCCCCCCCCCACCCGTATCCCTCATCCAACACCCTCTCCCTCACTCCCCCCGCCCCCCCCGCCGGGCCCATCTTCCCTAATCTCTCGGCTACTTACTACCGCCCCGCCCCACCCCACTCTTCTCGGCACCCCCCCCCCCCCTCCTTTCCATCGAGGCCATGCTTCCCGCCCGCGCCGCCGCCCGCGCCGCCTCCACCACCGCCGCCGCCATCGCCGCCCGCTCCGCCACCCGCCCCGCCACCCGCCCCGCCGCCACTCGCGGGTGCCGACGGCTGCTGTTCACGGCCCCCCCCCCGCCCGCCACCCCCAGCGCTACGGGCGGGGGACTGGCGGCAGCGGCGGCGGCAGCGACGGCGGCGGCAGCGACGGCATCGGCGGCCGGCCGGCGGGCGGGCGTGGCAGGCGCGGCGGGCGCGTCGGCCACGGCGGCGGGCGCAGCGGCGGCGGCGCCCCCCCCGCAGCGTCCTGGCGGCCCGTCTTTGGGTGGGGGCCACCCGGCGGCGACGCTGGGGGGCGTGCCGCCGGCGCTGGCCGTTGGCCTCGCAGTGGCGGCGGCGGGCGACGCGCCGCGGCTGCTGGGGTGGGTGCTCCCCGTGCGGGGGGGAGTGCCCATTGACGACGCCTAGCACATCGGGGGAGTGCGTGTCTGGTTGAGGCGAAGGACAGGACGCGGTGGGGGGGGTCCAGGGCGAGTGGAGGGCGTACCCGTTGGAGAGGAGGAAGGGGACTGACCGCCCGCCCCGCGGCCGTGGCGCTACCCGCGCCGCGCAGGGTTGCAGACCGTGTACGGCCGCCGCCAGTGGTGGCCGTGGTGCGGCTGCCACATCCGGGGCGAGCGGTCTCACAAGGTGGGGGCGTGGCGGCAAGACAAGGGGCCCTGCTTTGTCGCTCGGTCACAGCCTTCTCCACGGGGGGGGGGGGGCGCATGCACACTCGTGCGCGCCCCCCGCCCCTTTTTTTTTTTTTCCGCGCCCGCCATCACACAACAACCTATGGACGATTATGACAAAAAAAAAGAAAGAAGAAAAAAAAGAGAGGGCACAAAAGAAGCCGCACGGTCTCTCCCCACATGTCACCTGCCCCCCCCCTCCCCACAGTTGGACCGGATCCACCCGAGCGTCTCGGCGAGCAGCGGCAGCCGGTGCATCGCAGCAACGGCGGCCATGGCGCGGAGGCGGCGGGCCCAGGCGTCTGCCCCCACGCCCACCCGAACGTACGCCCCCCCCGAGCAGGGGCAGTGGGGCGGCAGGTTGTCCCGCCGCACCAGCCCGCACCGCGTGCAGCGGCTGTCGGCCAGCTGCCACGCCGCGACCGCGCGGGAGGCGGCGTCGAGGAGCCGCGCCTCGACCGCGTCCCGGTCCAGCGCCTCCCCGCAATGGTCACACGCCCAGCCGCCGTCGGCGGCGTCGTCGTCGCCATCGACGGCGGTGGGGCCACTAACACCACCACCTCCACCACCTCCTCCACCACCGGCGCCCCCGCCCCGCCACAGCCGGCCGTCGCGGGCCAGGTCCACGTCCGCCACCCGCCCACAGTAGCCACACACCACGTCCCGCAGCGTGCAGTCGAGGGCGGGCGACACGTACGTCGCGGCGGGCGCAAACTCCCGCACCCGCAGCAGGCGCAGGAGGCCCCGCCGCAGGTCCGCCACCGCGTCGGCGGCCGACCCGGCAGCGACAACGCCGGTGGCGGATGCCGAGCCCACCGTGGGGGGGTCGTGGCCCCCACACGGGCCGTGGCTGCCGTCGGCAGCGGCGCCGTCGCCGCTGCCGCGCGCCGACTCGCCGTCGCGGCCCACCGACAGCACGTGGCACAGGCTGACCACAAACTCCACGGCGGGGCGGCGGGAGGTGGTCGCCACCGACCCGCCGCCGCCATCCCCGCCGGTTGCAGCCCCACCACCGCCGTCGCCGACGGCCGTGACGTCATCATCCCCCCACGCGCACGGGATGGGCGGCAGCCGGAGGGTGCCGACGAGGGAGAGGATCTCGCTGACCTTGGCATACAGCTGCGGCGTCAGGCGCGCCAGCAGCGCCACCTCCTCCGCGTCGTATGCGCGGCTGCCTGGTCGCCGCGACGACGCCGGGTCGTCCTCCCCGCCGCCCTCGGCGGCGAGGCGGGCGCGCCGGTCCAGCACGGGCCGGCGGATCCACTCGGTGACCACCTGCGTCCAGACGACGCCCACGTCGACGGGCATGTACCGGGTCAGGTCCCACACCATCCGGCACGTCGGGTCCGCAGCGGCGCCGTCGGCGCCGTCGGCACCGGCGCCGCCACGCCGGCGGGCACCCACCCCGCCCGGGCGGAGCTCCCCCCGGAGAATAGCGCCCTCCTGCTCGGCGGGCAACTCCCCGTAATTGTACCGGTCCAGGAAGAGCACCGCCGCGCTGATGGCCGTCAGCGGCGCAAAGCGGACGTGCCGAAAGAGCGGGCGTGACCGCACCGCCGCCTCGATGGCCGCTGCGTGGCGCAGCGCCGGCACCGCGTCGACGCGGGGGGTGGCCAGCAGGATCCGCGTCGGCGACGCGTAGATGACCGTCGCGCCCAGGGAGCGGAGCTCCCCAATGAGCTGCCAAAAGAGCTTGCGGTGGAGCCACCGGACCAGCCGGGCGAGGCCGCCGTCGTGGACCACCGATGTGGTGCGGCCGGCGAGCCAGCGGGGGAGCTGGCTCAGCAGCTCGGCCGCCGCCACGGCCGTCGCGTCGTCGGCTGCGGCACCACCCTCGGCGTCTGCGTCGGCCGCCGCCGCCCACGAGGCGACCAAGTCACGGAGGACACGGAACGGCGCGGCGGCCGACGCGAGCACGTCCAGCGGCTCGTCCTTGGCACCCCCGGCTGCACCTCCGCCGGCGCCGCCCTTGCCCCCACCCCCCCCCATCCCCCCACCCCCCCCAGCGGCGCCCGCCCCGCCCTCAGCGGCCGCGTCAAACGCTTCGAAGGTGCCCTCTGCGGCATTGACGTGCGCGGCCGACAGGATGGTGGCGACGGTCAGGCGGCACACCTCGGCCTCAATGCACACGCTCCGGTACATGCCCGGGGCGGTCACCTCGAGAGGCACCAGCGCGTCCTCCTCCTCATCCGCCGCGCCGTCGGTGGCGAGCCCCCCGTCGCCCGCCGCGTCACCACCGCCCGTGTCAGGTGGGGAGCCCACCGGCGACGCCCACGACACGAGGCCCCGCCGCGTCGCCGCCCGCTCGTACGCCACATCCAGCGCCAGCAGGCGGCCGTCGCCGGTGGAGGTGTCGGCCTCGGCGTCGCCCGCGGCGACGGCAGCGCCGCCACCATCGCCACCCCCCACGCCGCCGCCAACCGCCGGGGCGGTGGCGGCGGTGGCGAGCGCGCCGAGCGGCACGCCCGCGACACGCGAAAGCCCCACCTGCGCGGCCGTCCAGCCGGCGAGGCCAGCCGTGCGGCCAAGCGCCGCCCGCGCGGCGGCCACCTCCCACCGGAGCAACCCAAAACGGCCGTCTGCGGTGGCAACGGGCAGGCGCACCAGCGGGAAGCCCCTCGCGGCGGGCATGACGCCGCCCACGTCGCCAAGCGCGGGGTCCCACGAGCACACCAGCAGCGTCCGCCGCGACGCCGACACGGCCGCCCCGTCGGCCGCCGCGCCGTCGCCGTCGCCGTCGCCGGCGCCGCAGTCCCCTTCGGCACCCCGGCGGGCGGCGGCGCCACCGGCCGCGGCGCCACGTCGCCGGCCGGCGGCGGCGCCACCGCCGCCACCGCCACCACTCTTGATGGCCGCCAGCCCCTGCGACAGCGCAGAGTAAGCCTCTTCGCGTCCCCGCGCGTAGCGGACAGACCAGCCAATGTCGGCGGGCAGCGCAGACGGTGCAGCCGCCGCCTTGTCCCCCCCCCCGCCGACCAGCTCCCGCCACAGCCGCCGCACATCGGGGCGGTCGGCGCCCTCGGAGCGAGTGACCACCACCAGCACCCCCGAGCGCGTGGCGGGCGACACGAGCGCCGCGACCGCCCGGCCAGACCCGTCTGCCGCGGCCACGCCGTACAGCAGGGCCTCGTGCAGCAGCAGCGGCGGCGGCGGCGGCGGCGGCTGTGCAGGCGCGCCCGGCACGGCCAGCGCCGCGTGCCGCCGCGCCGCGGCGGCGGCGGTACACGCGGCCAGGTAGGGGAGGTCCCGGTCAATGGTGGCGACCGCGAGGTCGTCCAGGTCCAGCCCCCGGCGGAGGAGCGCGGCCGCGCCGCCGCCGCCCACCGCCGCCACCGCAGACCGGCGGGGCACGACCGCCACGCCCAGCCGCGCCAGCGCCGCAAAACGCAGCGGCACCCCCCCGCCATACACGCCCCGCACGCCGGGCCGGGCGGCCGCGTCGGCCAGCACCCGCCGCGCCACCCCGCGGTAGTCCCGCTCGGGCACGTCCACGCGGAACAGGTGGTCGGCCGCCGCGCCGCGGGGAAGCACCACCCCGCGTGGCGGCACGGGCGCGTAGGCCGCGTCGGAGAGCGCCCCCGACGCCGCCACCGACTCGGTGCAGTTGAGGAGCAGCCGCCGGCGGACGCGGAGCGGCAGCGCAACAAGCTCCCCGGGCGCAGCGCGTCCGCCGCTGCGTTGGACGGGCAGCACCCACAGGCGGTACTCGCCGGGGGTGGGGGTGCCGTCGAGCGCCACCACCTGCCACACCACCCCGCGGCCAAGCAGGGGTGTCACCGCCGACCGGAAGCGCGACATCATCCGCGCCGCCGCGGTGGGGCCGCTGCCACTGCCGCCGCGGCCGCCCCCCCGGCCGCCGCCGCCCTCCCCCGGGGGCGCGAGAAAGTGGCGTGGCGCGTACGCCGCCGCCACGTCCACCCCCGCATCAGCGAGCAGCCGCCGCCGCCGGCGGTCGCGGGTGCGCCCACCACCGGCGCCGTCGTCCGAGTCGGACGACTCGTCGTCAGAGGGGCGGCCCTCCTCGCGGCGGCGCTTGCGGAGGGCGTAGCGCTCAACGCGCGCCGCCCGCTGCGCCCGCCAGATGGCCTTGGCGTGCCGCACCCACCCGCGGTAGTCGGACCGCTTGTCGGGGTGGGGGGCCGCCATGAGGGCGGCCAGCGTCGCGCGGGCGGCCGCCTCGCGGGCGGCGGGGGTGCGGGCGGTAGCAGCAGCGGCGGCCGCCGCCGCCGCCACGGGCCCGGCGGGCGCACCCCCCCGCCTCACGACGGTGGTCACTCGCGAGCGTGCGGGCGCGCCGGCCGCCGCCCCGGCCGCGGGGGTGTCTTCAATGTCCCGTGGGGGGCCAGGCGTGCTCCCCCCCCCCCCTCCCCCCAGGCCAGCAGTGATGCGCTTGCGGAGGGGCGTGCTGGAGACTCCCCCCGGCCCCCCGGGCGCGGCGGCTGGGGGGGGTCGCTTGGAAAAGTAGGCCGTGATGGACGTCTGCTTGCGCAAGTCCTTGAGCTCCCGCACCCGCTTGACCAGCCAGTCTGGGTAGACCACCGACGGCACCGGGTTGTCCACCAGCTGCAGCGCCGCCGGGATGGTAACGATCTTGAGGATGGCACTCGCGAGGCGGCCGCGGTAGTAGGACCAGTCGAGGAGTTCCGCCAGCGGCGCGGTCGCCTTGGTGCCGTCCCGCAGCCACTTGGACAGCAGCCGCGTGCGCACGTCGGGGGCGGCCGCAAAGGCCAAGACGGGCAGCGCACGCTCGGTGATCGGCGCATCGGGGGGGGACGAGGCAATGACGTACGTGCACGCTAGGCCGGGCTCGGCGCCAATGTCGGGGTCAAGAAAGGCGGCGAGGCGCTTGGCGGTGGTGATGGCTGCGGACTTTTGCTTGGCGTCCATGTACGACTGAAGCGGCCGCGACATGTTGTTTTGCTCGGCGAGGAGCTCCAGCAGGGCTTCTTCGGACATGCCCTCGCCCTTGGTGTCGATGACGTTGAGCCACTTGGTGGCGGTGGCGCCCACCGAGTCGTAGCATGCCTAAAGAAGGGGGATGAAAGCGGTGGGGGGGAAGGGGAAAGGCACAGCACAGAGATACCCAGAGCGACGCGGAAAAGAGAAGCAGGTGGTGCAAGGAGGAAAAGAGTAGAGCGCGCTCCCAGTCAGTCGGTCTGGGACAGGCTCAACACGCAGCAGCACGCCCTTCATACCGATCGAGGGATGGAACGTGCGGGCCCGGGTTCACAAGAAACGAAACCCTCGAGGCAACCACGAGCCCACCACATGAAGACCCCTGAACCCCCATCCACTCACTTACCGCAAGCGAGTCCCCGTCGAGAAAGGTGTGGAAAATCTCCTTCTGAAACGCCTTGATGAGCTTCAGCTCCCCCCGGCGCTTCAGCTCAAAGCCCTTCAGCTCGGCCAGTGACCCATCGTGGTTGAACACCGCGTACCGCTTCTTGATGCTCTTGCCCTCCTCCTTGGAGGCGGGCAGCACCATGGCCCGGTACGGGCCGTCCACTTCAAACAGGATGCTGCACTCGGTGCGCGTCTCGTATCGCCCCGACCCGTCCGCCGCGAGCGCTTGGTACTGGGAGTTACTAAATGACGCCGCCACATCCGCATTGAACACCGACGCCATGTACGAGAGCGTCGCCTTCTTGCCGCCCCGCGTGACGAGCGTGAAGGTTTCCGGGAAGGACGCTGGCAGCGCGCACCAGATGCCATCCGTGTCCAGCTCCAGCGACACCCCCAGCCGGTCCACCCGCTCCCTCGCCCGGCGGATGATAGCCGCGCCCGTCTGGGTCACCACCCCCGCCATCTCCATCGAATACCACCGTGCGCCCCGCCGCATGACATAGCCGTAAAAGCTGTTGAGGATGCACTTGTGGGCCAGCTGCAGCGAGTCGTACAGCAGCACCCGTTTCTTGGCCTCGAGCAGCGCCGCGTCAGCCGCCGCCGTCGGCGCGCCGTCGGTCTGGGCGGCGAGAATGGCCGCTTCGGCGGCCGCCGCCTTGGCCTTCCACGTCTTGAGCAGCCCCTTGTACTCATACCGCCGGTCCCGAAAGGCGCGGACGGTGTCGACGTAAAAGGGGTTTTCGCGCTGACATACCGTCGCCGACCGCGACTGCACCCGCGTGTCCACGGTGCGTTTATAGTTGACCCGGCAGTAGTCCTTGAGGCGCTTGCGGAACTCGCTGTGGCGGCGGAGCTCCTCGTCGTCGAGGGTGTCTACCGCCGAGCGGCCACGCCAGCCACCGCCACCACCACCGCCACCGCCGCCACCGCCGCCGGTCACATCCACTTCGGGTACCTGTGATCCAGACGCGTCGGAGCCGCCCCTGCCACCACCGCTTCCCCCCCCCATGCCCCACCGCCGTCGACCGCCCCCCCCCCGCCGCCACTGGCGCCCCCTCCCCCCGCCATCGATGGCGCAGCCGCGGACGCGGCCGCCGCCGCCGTCGCGCGTGCGGCGGCGGCCGCATCGGTCCGCCTGCGGTGGGCCTCGAGCGCCACCTGCCGCTGGATGGTCTCCGCCTCCCCACGCGACGCGGGGAACTGCTCACCCCGCCATGTCCACTCCATCGGTCGCGCGCAGTCTGACAGGCCATTGTAGTCGCAAGCCGCACAGTCGGCGGCGGACACGATGGCGTGCGGCTGCAGCCGGTTGGTGAGGATGATGTTTGGGTACATGGCAGCCACATCCAGATGGTACAGCAGCGGCTTCTCCGACCGCCGTGGCCGCGCCTTGAGCGCCGCCAGCGACGCCGAAATGCCCGACCGCACCTCGTCCAGGTTGGCCACGTCGGCTGGGTCCATCCCCGCCTCAACGGTAATGGCAAAGCGGAGGGTATCGTCGAGGGCGGCGTCCAGCTCAGCGACCGCGTCGGGGTCCACGTCAAAATCCAGCGGCAGGTCGCTGCGGAAGATGCCCGCCCGAAGCGCCTCGACATGGCCGCCAATGTACGTCTCCGACTCGAGGACGTGGCCGTCGGCGGTGAGGCGCCCCGCGACAGCACCGTCGTGCTTGTTGGGCGCCATAATGGACTTGGCGCGCGCCTCGGAGAGGAGCAGCAGCTCACAGAGGGTACCACTGCCCTTGCGCAGTACGTCGTCGGGTGCGAGCGGCAGGATGGAGGCGAGAGAAAAGATAAAGCCCGCCACGTACTTTTGGTAGAGGTAGTAGGTGCACACTGCGTCAGACACCGAGTAGGCGGCAAGCGTCTGGGGCGCGTCCTGAGCGGCAGGCATCATCTCTTCGGGATCGAGCTCCTCGGGCTCGTAGCCGAGAAGTGCGCGTGTGACAGCCTTGAGACCCCGGCTGCCCTGTGGCAGGTACGAGTCCCGGTTGACCCAATGGAAGCAGTCCATGTGCACCGCACTGCGGCCGGTGGTTTGCTTGCCATTGCTGGCGCGGGCTGGGCCTTTCTTGGATGCCTCCTCAGCCGCCGCCCCGGCATCGTCGTCGTCGCCGCCGCCCCCACTGCCGCCACCCCCTCCGCCGCCCCAGTCGCGCGGAACGGAGCAGCGCATACCCGTGAGGGCGCCCATGTCAAGCCCGTGCACCGCCGCGCGGTCCGACAGGAAGGGCCAGTCAAAGTTGTCCCCGTTGTACGTTGTGTACACCCGCGGGGCGGCAATGCGCATCTCCGAGAAGAAGCGCTCGAGCAGCCCCTTTTCGTCGCGCTCATTGTAGACGGTAAACCGGCCGCCATACTCGGGCTTGTCGGGCGGCGTGTAGTCGAAGTCGGGGAGGTCTTCGGACACGACTGCGCGGTTGACGCCAAGAAAGCCGACGCCGTCGAGCATCCACGAGATCATCATGACGCTGTCCTTCTTGGCGTCGGGGAACTTGAGTGGCGGCTTGGTCGTCTCAATGTCAAACGCACAGACGGTGGGTGTTGCCCAGGTGACTCGCTCGGGGATGGGGGTGAGCGTCGCGCCGGGCACGCCGGCGCCGCCACCGCGCCCACCCCCGCCACCCCCGCCGCCACTCCCTCCGCCTCCGCCGCCGCTGCTGCCGCCACCACCACCACCGCCGCCGCCACCATCCCCGCCCCCCCCCCCCGCGTCCCCATCTGACGCAAACGTCTCGACCCGGTACCACAAGCCCACACGGACGCCCAGGTCAATCGCCACCCGCGTCGCGACCGGCACGTCGTGCTCGTACATGCCCGTCAGGAGGCCCATCCCGCCGTCGACGTGGTCGACCGCGTCGGCGCGTGGGGTGGCGGCGGCACCCCCCCCCGCCGCGCCCATCGGGTCCACCACCCGGGTGGTAGGAGCGGCGGCGGACGCCGCCCCCCCCCGCGAGGCGGCGGCCCGGAGGTGCGGTGCTAGCAGCCGCTTCAGCTCGTACAGCTCCCCGGTCGTCCGGACGGTGACGCGGAGGAAGGGGTGGGCGGGTCCGCCCGCAGCGGCGGCGGCGGCCAGGTGGTTGCGCTGGGCCAGGTCATGCCGCCGCACGGGGGCGGTGGCGGCGAGGAGGTCCCCCGCGGCGCGGCGGAGAGCGGCCTCCAGCTCTCCCACCCGTCCGTCTCGGGCGGCGAGGTAAAAGTACGGCCGCGCAGGGAGGGTGGCCACAAAGTCCTCCCCGTCGGCACCGAGGAAGAAGAGGTCAACTGCCGCGACGGGCCGGCCGGGCGGTGCCGCCTCGGCCACCGTCGTTGGCGCAAAGTTGATAAGCCACCCCTCTCGGGGGGTTGAGCCGGGCGCCAGGGGGGTATAGCTCATCATCGCGTCTTCGGCCGTGTCCTTCTCGCGCCGCGCGCGGGAGCGAGACTGGCCGCCACCGCCACCGCCACCCCCACCGCCACCATTGTCGCCAGGCGCGGTGCCGGGAGCCCCATTGTCCGCAAAGTTGGTGCTCTTGGGCTTGCCCCGCCCCGTCTGGGAAAACTGGGAGCGGTAGGTGCCCGCCGGTCGGCGGCGGTCGCCATAGCCGCCGCCGCCGCCACCCCCACCACCGCCATACCCCATGGGTGAGTGAGGGGACGGAACGCAAGGTTGTGGGGAGGCGAAGAAGAGGCGGCGGCGGATGAGAGCGGCGAAAGGCCCGCGCGGTGGAGAGGGCGGGGCGGGAGCAGCGGGCGAGGAATGCCCAGATGAAAAGGGGGGGGGGGGATGAAGAGGGGGAGGGCGCACAGAGGGGAACGAGAAGAGGGGGGGGAAAGGGCAGCCCACGAGCGAGGGGCAATGCGAGACAAGGAAGGGAAGGGGGATTGCTGCAGTGGTTGCGCCGGTGCCAGGCTTTGCCAACGGCGGAGCGCGGCGTCTGCCAGCGCAGTGGGAGGTGGATGGGGGCCGAGCCGGTCGATGCGGCGTAGTGCGGGAAGGGACGGCAATACGGCGTGCCCCACCAGCGGCGGAGGAAACCCTTCTCGCTCTCGGCACACACCCGGGGCTGTCGCCCTCTGGGAGGGAGGCCGGGCGGGGATCAGGGGGGATGGCGCCAAACGTGGTCTTTCTCCGGGCCTTTGCCCAAGGCCGGTTCCCGCTCTTTTTGGCGGCCTCTGGTTGGACCGCCACCGAAGTCCACAATTCAAAGCCACCGCCAAGTGCCGGATGCATCGGAGTATCGCCGCATGGGCGATCAGACGACCCGTCCCTCCTGCTGTGGAAGAGGCGCCCCAGCATCGACGCCCGCACTGCGGTAAGGTTTGCAGATCGGTAAATTCGCTCGGTAAACGAAACCGGTAAAGGTCGGTATCCCGATCGGTAAACGGTATTCTCCATGTGCTCACATGTCGGTATGGTTCGGTACGGTAATGATATATGTATTTCATAATTCGAGACCTCTACCCCCCCCTGCCAAATGACCTGTGCCTATCTTACAAACAGGCCACATACGTTCGTCGGCGCGCCGGGCACCACAGCCAGGCACACCGCCCCAGTCCTCCAGGCCCCGTGGCCACACCTGCTCTCAGTCACTGGCCATGCAGCCTTGCGTTGGCTCAACTGAGGCTGCGGCGCAGATGTGTGGCACCGGACCAAAGCCGTACCAATCCTAACAGCTTTCGCGACGGCAGGCCGCCGCGCACGGCTCCATACCGCGCCAGGTGCAGGACGCCCTCCCGCCTCCCCACACATGCTGTGGAGCAACCTGTCTTCCTGTGCACCCTCCACTGGCTCCCCTTTCTCTTTTTCCTTTCCTGCCCAACTCCCTCCGAACCCCCTCGCCCGCTGGACGATGTAGGCCACGACGATGTCCGTGTGGAAGGCGTTTCGGTGGACGACCGAGCGCTACAAGCGGGGTGACGGCAAGGCGTCCAACTACTGGGTTGCGAACTGTATTACGTGCAAATCGGCGTACGAGCGGTACCGGGAAGCTGTAGCCGTCTGCAACGGCGACGACGAGGCTATTGCCCAGATAGACGTCGTCCATCCTGCGGAGGCTCTCCCTGGTCGAGCGGATAGGATGGCTCCCCACCTACTTGTTGTGGACATGTGTGCCTTGGTGCGTGATGAATAAAGGGTGAGGTTTGGCGGGCATGGGAAACCATGGATGAGGGTGAAGAGATGAGGGGTCGAGTGGGCGCTGGCGCCTGGGGGAACCCTGTCTACAGGGGGTGTGTGTAAAGATGTTGATTTTTTACCACTGTTTGCTTGCTGGCCGAGCTGCCCGTCATCTCCTCCGGGGCTACGACACACCGTCATGAAGCCCGTGAGCTTCTTGTTGTTCTGACAGAGACACAGAAAAAAAGGACACGATCTGACCATGTAGCGGCGACAGATATTTGTCCCTTGGACTGACCACTCGAGGGCGGAAATAGGGTGGTAATGATGAGTACTGTCAGCACCCCGGATCCCGGCCCTCGGGCCCGTGTGAGCCGCCCAGATGAGACGAAAGACTCGACGACGCCCCGGGTGACCGACGCCCATGACACCCTCTCCCCACCTCGACTCTTGTCTCCCTCCTCCCCCCCGTCCTGTGCAGCCTCGGTCTCCGCCCAACACGTCGTCCTCGCCCCACAACCGCGCGGAGATACACCTGGCCGCCGCCTGCACCCCATTTTCCTCCGCGCCGCCGCTGTCCACCCTCCCCTATCCGCGGCCCCCCTCCCCCCCTCCCCTCGCACGAGACCCCCGCAGCTGCCTGCCTCCCCCCCCACCCCCGCCATCTCCCCCCACATCCTCCCCCGCGCCCTTCCCCCCCCGCCCTCGCCCCCCCCCTCCTCGGATCTCGGCGGCCTGGCGGCGCGTGGTCTTCCCCTTCTTGGAGGGCGTCGTCGTCACGGCGGCCATGGGGGCGCTCGCCACGGTGGTCTACGTCTGCGCCCCGGCCGCTGAGGCCGCTGCCGAGGCCAGGCGCGCCACTGGGTGCGTCGCAGCGGCTGTCGCGGCAATAGCTGCCGCTGTGCGAGCGGCGGCGGCAAGTCCGCTGAGGCCCTGCCCCCGTCCAGCCGGGCGAGCTGTCTGGCGCCTCTCGTCTGTCGCCTTCTGCTTCGCCTCCTTGGCCGCCCGCGTCGCCGCCCGCTTGGCCTCCGCAGCGGCTCGCCTCACCTCGAGCGCCGCGGCGCCGGCGGCTTTTTTCTCCTGTGCCAGGAGCAGACGCTGCTGCCGCTCGGCCGCCTTCTTAACCGCCTCCTCCTTCCGGTTGGCAGTCGCGTGTGCGCGCTGGCGCTTGACGTCTTGTTTCTTCTTCTCCGCAGCCTCCCGATCGGCTTGCTGCTTTGCCAGCCACTTCCGGTTGTCCTCGTCGAGGAAGACCGCCTGCGTTGTCCTGAGGGTGCCCCTCTCCCACTGCAAGCTGTGCCGCTGCTTAGCCACCGTCGGGGCCATCCTGGTCGTCAATCGGGCAAGGGTGTGCTTCCTCTTCCTCGTGCGCTTGGAGGAGTCGCTCATGGCGGTGTGCTTTTCCAGCTTGCTCGGGTCCCACGGCTCGACGCCTGTCTCCTTGAACGCGACGCGAATCAGCGAGGAAGTAAACGTCTTTTCATACGCCCTGGACACTCGCTTGACCAGGTCAAAAATGCCCAGTGTGGCCTGCTTGTTGTTCACGATGTCCATCTCGGTGGTCTCCCTTGCCAGCTCCTCCCGCGCCTCATACTTGAGCGGCTGGAAGAGGGTCACGTCCAGCTGCTGTGTCGCGTGCGTGGTGTTGGCGGCAAGGATGAACACCTCGACGTTAACGCGCGCGAGCGCCGCCAAGGCCTCGTAGCCAATATGGGCGCGGCACCCGTCGATGATGAGAATCTTCGCCTCGTCAGGTCGCAGCTTGGAGAAGACGCGCTCGGCCATGAAGACGCACCACTCCGTCCACGTGTCACCGTCCATGCCAGCTGGCGTGCGGTACAGAAAAGGCGCGTCAGGGGGGGCCAATTCGTTGAGAAACTCCCAAGCCCCGTCTCCTTGACCAATTCGACGCCTCCGTTTGGGGTTTCCCGGCGTTCCTTTGACGATGAAAGTTGGCGGAAGCTGGCTGCCGTCCGCGGCAATGACGGGCAGCAGAGTGAGGAAGTCTGCACCTTGGCTGACGTTGGGCACGACGACCCTCGCCCCAGATGAGCCAGACGCGACGAGGCGACGCTTCTTGCGGGAGCCCAGCAGGTCCTTCGCCTTGATGCCGCACTCGTCCGCATTGAAGACGTTGGCCGCCGACACCTTCTTCTCCTCGCGCACCAGCTTGAGCAAAGCCATCATGCGGGCCAGGTTCTCTGGGTTGGTGGCTGCCGCTCGCACTGCGTCCATGGACCTGGACGTTGTGGGAGATTGGGCCGGAATTCGGTACCAATACTTTGAAGATTCGGGTCAAGTGGACCTGACCGGAAGTCGAAATTCACCCGACCCACGATGGTGAAACTTCTGACTTCTGGACGGAAATTCGACTAGGACTTCCGACATACTAAAGCAGGGTAATGCTGCTGGTATTTGTTTCTTGGGATTTTTGCACGGGAGCCAGACGGATTTCTACGCTTTGAGTTCTTTGCATGTGGAGTGATATGATTGGTTTGTTTGAGGGTTCATTTTCTGAGTGTTTTGAGGGGTTGCGTGAGCGTGTGAGGAGGGTTGATAAGGAGGGACAGCAAGGCGGGGAGGGCCCACCTTGGCTGGCCAAGCAAGTAAACACCGTCTGGCTCCGACACATCTTGTTCGTGCCTTGGTGAGTGGACCCGCTCACCACACGCAAGTTCCGTGTTCGGCTGTGTGGAGGTGCTTGCTTCCGGTGTCCCAAGTTGGGATATCGGCAATACTCCTCTTCCTTCCCTGACTCGGGGTTGGTGCTTGGGAGTACTGCTACAGTTGGTGGATCAGCGGGGGAGAGGATATCGACTTTGGTACCTCCCTTGACCGGAGACGGGACCAAGTTGGCCCCTCTCCCCCTTCGGCACCGAGACTTCCGGTGACACGATCGACTCGCCTACGTTCCGAGCGTTCGCTGGGCGACGAGGTTGGCCACCGTGAGTCTTGGTGGGAGACCCGGAGTTTCGGGAAACCTCACCGCCTTCCTTGAGGCAGGTGGAGGGGTGGAACGTGCTCTAGGAACTCCCTAGCTGACGATCCCCGACTCTGGACACCGTTTGGTCGTTTTGGTTGACTCCACGTGACTCTTGTGGAGATGGCTGGTGAGGGAGACCCCCCCATTGCGCCGAGTGTACCTGGGGAGGGGGAGCGTAGTCCTCCCCCGACGGGCGGAGTACCACCCAGGCCGGGCAGTGCGGATGTGGTGGGTCCAGAGGTTGGACCCCGACGGCGATCGGCCAGGTTCCTTCCCAGGCCGTCACCGGAAGAGACGGGCGGAGTTCGCCCTTCTCCGGTGGGAGCGCCGAGCCAGCGTCAGGCTCCGGCAACCTCTTCGGGGAGTGACGACACTCACTTCGGCATGGGACCGCCGACCGGCAGAGGTGACGGGACAGGGAGTTCAGGGAGTTCTGTACCCCGGGTTGGTGGGTCCGCGCCACGACTGGTGCCGGAAGGACCGGGTGGGAGCTCGAGTCAAGCTCCACCTGGATCATCCGGTATCGTGGATAACTCGGTGATGACTGCCATCGCACAAGTCGTGCGAGAGGAGGTGGGGAAGGCGTTGAAGGGGAGCACCCCTCCGCCTGAGCAGGCCTCGAGGCGTCAGAAGCGACGGGAGATTCGACGTACTCTCCGTCGTGAGGTGGACTCGGAGTCTGAGTCCTCTGCAAGTGGCAAGTCGGGTGAAGAAGATCTTACTCGACATGGTCGTGTGACTCACACGGACCGTCTTGGGACTAGAGTCGTCCCAGGAAAGATCGTGGTGAATAATCCATTGTTCAAGGATGTCTTCGACTGTGAGACATATGGGTTGGTCAACAAGTCGTTGACCTACTCAAATAGCCAGGCCCGTACCCTGGGCCGGCGCAAGAAACACGTTGCGCAATCCTTCGGGGTCCGTTCAGAATGGGACGGGACTCCACCCCTGAAGGTCTTCCAGTTTTTGCGGAAGTTCGCAAAAGCCTGCGATGACAATGATGTCTCTGAAGCTGAAGCGTTTTTCATGCTTCAGGACTTCACCAAGGAGCCACTCCGCTCCGAGGTGATGAACGTCATGCCAAGTCGGCATGGTGGGAATCCGGGTGAGGTGACCTCCTACCTGGAGTTGGTTAATTGGATCCTTCGTCTTCACGCAGACGAGGCTTCCTTGGCTGTGCAGGTTGAAGAGTTCAACCGCGCCACCCAGAGTAAGGGTGAAGAGGAACGGGAGTTCGCTGAACGACTCCGTCAGCTGAACGTCCTCTGTGGATTCCTATATCCCCAAGGAGTCATTAAGGGACGCTTTGTGGAGGGTGTCCACCGAGCAGCTCGAGCGACTGTGCGAGAGCGTAATACTCCGACCATGACTCTGGCGGAGTTGGCACGCATCGCCCAGACTAAGGGTGATGAGTACCGCTGGCTCGTGTCTGAGCAGCGGAAGGAACGAGAGAAAGAAGTTAAGGGAATGGAAGCAAGTCGCTTCCGCAGAACTGCAAGGATGCCTTCCTACACGCGGACGTACCCTGCAGTACCTTCGTCCTCAACTCGAGAGACGGAAGGTATGGTGGCCGCCATCCCTGATAAGTCACAGGGAAAAGCGGGGCCATCGGCGTCGATGAGTGATCGGCCGTGTTGGCAGTGTTCCAAGTCGGGACACTGGGCAGCCCAATGCCCCACTCTGGACGTTCGTTTGAGAGCCCTGTTGGCTCGTATTGGGAAGCTCGGTATTCCGAGGACTGATTCGGATACCCGGCCACACACCACACGTGTGACGGCCATGACTCAACCTAAGTCAGAGGATGAGTCCACGCTTGAGAAGGGGGAAACCTCTTCCCCCAGCTCAAGTGGCAAGGATACTCCATCATCCGAGTCGGATGAGGGAAACGCCTAGCCGCTGGGACTAAGACTGACCCAAAGGCTCCAGCGGTAATGAAGCGGGTTGCTTCACGCTCACCGACCCATGGGAGAGTGAAGGTCCTGACTCGACCTCGAGGGGTGAGACCTAGGGACAAGGCCCCTCCTCAGAAGCACGACCCGAGTCGGATTGTGTCAGTGCTGGTAGGGAGTAACTACCAGGTCGCAGCTCGACTCTGGCTGCAGGATGGATATGAGTTTACCTCTCGTGTCATAGTCGACACAGGCTCTGCTGCCTCTCTCATTAGGCAAGACTTATTGCCAGAGGGGACAGATGTGAGCCCCGCCGGCTCACCCGAGTGGCGTATGTTTGATGTCAATGGGGGACTCCTCCCCATTGTTGGGTCTATTGCATTGACTGTTTGCATTGGGTTCTACCAGACGCAGGTGAACTTTGGAGTAGTCTCCAATATGTCAGTCCCCGTACTCCTGGGAACTGACTATCTGGACCTCCATGTCCCGGCCGTCTGTGGACCGGAAGGGATAATCCGAATGCGTAATGGAGAGACTGTCCCCATATTGCGTAAAGGGAGGACTGTTTCCCCTACGACTCATCAACCTAGGGAAAACTCTCCCAAGGGTGGAGGCTCTACGACCCATGTACGAGTATGTAAGGGTACGGTAGTCCCGCCCCGATCAAGGACCTTTGTGCGAGTACGCACACGGTTTCGAGGGAATGGACTTGTTTCCCCCGTGGACCGAGTCTATTATACTCACCAAGTGCAAGTTGCTTGGGGCCCCATGACTTGTGGGGATGACCAAACCTGGTGGGTGGAGGTCCTCAACACGTCGGAGGAACCTCGACGACTCCCCGGAGGCATGAAGATTGCGTCGATCTCTACCTTTGAGGGGAATGTCGTTGCTGTGACTCAACAGCAATGGGAGGATATTGGAATGGCAGGCTCTGCCGACCAATCGAGTTCATCGACGGCTAAGTCGCCGACGGTACATCGGGAGAACATCCCGGAGTGTTTACATGGACGACTGGATGAGTTAATCCAGAAGCATCACAAGTTGTGGAATGGTGACCTTGGGCTCATCAAGGCCACCGAACACAGAATCGTGTTGAAGCCAGGGGCTAGGCCAGTTCGCCTGAGTCCCTACCGTATGGGACCAGACTCACGGGAACTCACCCGAGAGCAGGTCCAACGGATGCAAGACATGGGTGTCATTGAGCCTTGCTCAAGTGAGTGGGCCAGTCCCATAGTCTTGGTGCCCAAGTCAGACGGCACGATGCGGTTCTGCATCGATTATCGTAAGCTAAACGAGCGGACGGTAAGGGATAGTTACCCCTTACCCCGTATGGACGATTGCCTTGACTCACTCGGTGAGGCACAGTACTTTTCCACGTTGGACTGCAACGCGGGGTACTGGCAGATACCCATCCGCAAGGAGGACAGACACTTGACCACCTTCACGTGTCACTGTGGAGTTTATCAGTGTACACGGCTCCCTTTTGGGCTTTGCAATGCACCTGCGACTTTCCAGCGTGCTATTGACTTGATACTTGCCGGAGTCAAGTGGCAGATCGCCCTGGTGTATCTGGACGATATCATTGTGTTCTCCGGGACTGTCGAAGAACACTTGTCCCACTTGGACAGAGTGTTTACCCTGTTGGGTGAAGCAGGAGTAACACTCAAACCTACGAAGTGTCACCTCTTTAGTAATGAGGTGGAGTACCTCGGCCATATAGTCCGGCCAGGTCGCATTCTGGTCAATGAGAAGAACCTCATGGCCATCCGTCGGGCGAAGTTCCCCCAGACGCAGACACAACTCAGGAGCTTCCTGGGTATGTGTAACGTATACAGACGCTTTGTGGCGAACTATGCCAAAGTGTCTGCACCGTTGAACCACTTGGTAAGTTCCAAGATGCCCAAGCGCTTGGATGCTCCCAAACCCCCGGAGCAAGAAGCGTTTGATAGGTTGCGAGAGCTCCTCTGCAACCCACCGGTGTTAGCGATCCCGAGACCGGGGGCTCACTACATCGTTGATGTGGACGCAAGTTACGACCAACTCGGTTGTTGCTTACTCCAACAACAGCCTTCGGGGGAGTATTTACCCGTTGGCTATTTCAGTAAGGGACTCTCACCCGCCCAGAAGAACTATTCTGTGACGGAGGTAGAGGGTCTTGGCGTGGTATGGGCAGTCTCCATGCTACGGCCATACATCGAAGGAAGGAAGTTCCTCATTCGATGTGACCACAAGGCTTTGAAGTGGATACTCACCACTACAGCCTGTACGAATAACCGACTCAATCGATGGCGACTCTGCCTCGCTGAGTTCGATTATGATGTTGAATATCGGCCAGGCCCGAAGCATGCGGTTGCGGACGCGTTGTCTCGCATACCGACGGATGGGAAAGACACTTCCCCTATCCCTGAGGAACTCCCTCATGTGGCAGTGACCACTCGCTCCGGAACTGTCCTCGACCCGAGGATGCCTGGCATGGCCAAATTATTACCCGTGTCTTTGGATGAGTTTGTCCAGGCACAGGAGAGCGACAAACTTTGTCGACGACTCAGGAAGGAGCTCGACCAGGCTCAACCGACTCGGTTCTTCCTGAATGACAACGGCATACTCTGCCGTAAGGGATATACCCAGGGGGACAAGCAAGTCGTCGTCCCCAAGGAGTTACGCAAGAGTATCCTCCAACGGGAGCACTCCTCACCGTTGGGTGGACACCCAGGGTCTACGAGGATGTATCAGACCCTACGTAAGAAGTACTATTGGCCATCACTCGTGGCTGATGTGTACGGATATGTAGCCGCATGCGCGACTTGCGCAAAGAATAGACTCATGGAGTCCCGGCAGACTTCTTCCATGAGACTCTTTCCTGCAACAGAGCCGTTTGCAGCGATAGCAGTGGACTTACTCGGTCCACTACCACGAACACCTGAAG
Source organism: Pyropia yezoensis (assembly GCA_009829735.1). Taxonomy (NCBI): domain Eukaryota; phylum Rhodophyta; class Bangiophyceae; order Bangiales; family Bangiaceae; genus Pyropia; species Pyropia yezoensis. Next base: position 22,464,452 of record CM020620.1, read on the forward strand.
GATATGAGTACCTTCTGGTGATGTGTGATCGCTTCACTAAGCTCACACGGGTATCCCCACTCAAGGATATCACAGCCGTGGACGTTCTGAGTGAGTTACTCGACGTCTGGGTTGCCAGTTATGGCATCCCCGACTCTATCCTTTCGGATAACGGACCACAGTTTGCGTCCGTCCTGTATCAGGGAGTCATGAAGATGTTGGGGGTGCAGACGAACTTCGCCACCCCTTACCATCCCCAGACTAATGGGCAGGTGGAACGATTCAACAGGACTCTAGTGCGCCAGTTGCGTCACTATGTCCATGACCATGTAGTCACATGGGCTCGTTATGCGTCACTACTCGTGACAGCATACAACTCCCAGGTACACAGTAGTACGGGAGAGGCACCGTTTGCCTTCGTCTGCCCCCGACGACTTCCGTCAGTAGCTGTGGAGCGTCTCACCCAGACTGAGGGTGAGACTTCGACTCAAACACCGAGTCAGGCGAAAGCCTCCCTACTCCAGAGACTGGAGGAGATGATACCCCTTGTCCGGGCTACTATGGAGAAGGCCCAAGCCCGTTACAAGAGGTACTTCGATGTCCGAGTCAGACATCGTCGCGATCCGCTCCGAGTTGGAGATTGGATTTATGTTAACTCCCACGACAATAAGGGAGGGAAATTGGTCTTCAAGACTCTGGGACCATATCACATCCTTAAAACGGATGGACGTCGGTTAACCATCGAGAGTGATGATGGTATCCGGACAATAAATGGGAGTCACGCGACTCGCGCACCCGAACCCCCAGAGGGAGATCCCGCTTGGGAAAGGGCTTTGCAAGCATGGAAAGTCCCATCCTTGCCGACCTCTTCCAATAAGCCATTGGAGGCGGTGTTCGACAAGTTTGTCGGGCACGGATATGATGAGTCGGGGCGACTCATGCTCCGAGTCAGGTGGTTCGGGTATGGACCAACTTCCGACACATGGGAGTTTGTAGAGGACCTACCAGTAGAGAAGGTCCGTAGATACTGCCAGACTGTGGGCATATCTATACGCCGACGTAGCACTCGTACGTCGGGGGATGAAGTCCCTGCTCCAAGTCAGAGCAGAGCGGCAAGCCAACCATGAGTACAAACACATACCATGGTTCTTCAAAGATTCTCTACTAACAAAGCCGACTATGGCACAATACAAAACGAGAAGAATACCCACCACTCTTCTCACCAAGGAAAGAACAAGTCGTTCGACCGCTGACTCTAGCGTTCCATATGGCCACCCCCACCACTATAGGGACCGCCCGACCACGAACCCCCAGGGTCGTAGGCCGGTAGCGGAGGGGCGTAACCCACTCGGGAGGGCCCCGGAGTGGAAGCACTGGGAGGGGCCCGCCGACTCGCGGACCCATCCCCGTCGTAAGATAGATGTCCGGAGGTACTCCCTCCGTGACGCGGAAGCTGCTGCTGAGTCGACAGCAGCCGTTGGACAAACTCGTGTCCAACCGCGAGGCGAGTGACCTCAGCTGCCAATGACTGTCGCGCCGTGGCTGAGTCGCCCGACGCGAGGAAGTGACTGACACGCCGGGTGACCCAAGCCAACGTGTCAAGGGAGGCCACGAGTGAGGCCTCCACCGTGGCGTCATACATGATGGCTCCCAAGTTGGGAAGCATCTCGCCAACGCCACGCGCAATCGGCATGGGTACCGGAGTTCGGACCCGTAGCGAACCCAACGCCACGTCGGGGAAGGGCTCGAGGAACTGGAAGGGTGGAGCCTGAGTCGGCTCCACACCCCCCGAGGTCGGAGTCGCGACCCGCGGGGAAGTCGTCGGCACAGCTCGCCCACGGCTTCGAGGGGCTCCTCGATGAGCACCACGACGAGTCGTCGCCGATGATGTCGCCCACCCAGAGCCAGGGGGCGACGTAGAGGGAGTAACCCCCTCTGCGTAGGGAAGGGAAGAGTCCCCCAACCCCTCACGCAAGAACAGCTGTCCCTGCACCAGAGTATGGGTGACATGGACGAACTCCCGGGGTGGCTCACTCTCCAACCCCGGCTCTGGACGCTTGTTGCGGCGGAGGAAGGGTTCCAGCTGCGCCCAATCGAGTCGATTGTGCAGGGTGACCATACCCTTAAGGAGGAACGGAGCCAGGTCCCCCGCGCCCAAGGCTAACCAGTGGAAGCCAAGGGTTTCCATACCCTCCACCAGAGCCGGTGGGAGGTGCCACAGGTAACCCCGATGGACTACATCGGAGTACCAGCCCCGAGTCACCACGACCACCCAGTGCGTGGCGAGGTAGGCGAAGACCCGGTTACCCTCCGAGCTGGAGCGTAGCACGGAGCCAAAGTAGGCAACGAGGAGGGGGATCCGAGCCGGAAACCCACAAGGTACCTCCACTGTCTCCCACCACCCTGGGAGAAAAGGGTACTGGTGCTCACGCTCCTCCAGAGGTACGTGGGTGAACTCCACCCGCGACCCGTGGATGAGGAAGCCCGAGGAGCCCCGGAGTCGGAACTCCTCTCGCACCACGCCGTGTTGGGCGTGGGCGTCCTCTCCGCCCAGGTAGGGACGGGGAAGGGCACACCACTCGGTAGACACAACCGCGTGGGTGTCGTCGATCTCCTTGTCGCCCGACCCCAAGGCGAGGGAGGTTGACAACGCCTGGACTTCAGGCGCGTCCGCCAGGCAGAGTAGCGCTGGTAGGTCGCAGACCACCCCATCAGGTAGAGTCACCTGGTTGGGGTACCGACGAGTCCGGCGGTACCATACGTCGGTCCGCCGTGGCTCGGGGATGATCAAGTAGACATCCTTGAGCTTGCAGTCGGGAAGCTCCCCGACTGACTTGGGAGGCGCCCAGGCTCGGGGCCCCATAGGAGGACGGGGCCGCGGCGGGAGTAGCAGCCGTGACTCAGGAAGGCGGGGGATGGGAGTCACATCCCCTTCCGCCACCGGGTTGGAAGACCCATCCCCCGGTGGGACCACGGCCGAGGGGGCAGTAGGAGGTGATGGGGCGGGGACGGCTGAGGCGGCCGCCTCCGACCCTCGCCCGGGACGAGTCGTCTCCATGGCCGACCCCCGGCTGAGAGACTCCTCAGTCCCGAGGGCCTCCTCTCCCGTCCGTCGCTTGTCCGACAGAGACGTCGGAGACGGGGACAAAGGCCGACTCGGCTCACCCGCCATCACGCGACCAACCTTGACCGACTCGGTGAGGTTGAGCACGGGGGGGGACACGACCCGCTCCCCCTCCGACGACAACCAACCTTGACCGACTCGGTGAGGTAGAGCAAGGGGGGGGGACACGACCCACACCCCCCACCGACAACGAAGAAGCCCGACACAAGGGGCAGCGCGGGGAAGACACAACCCCGCCAACGAGGACAAAGGGGGGGGAACACAACCCACGCCCCCACCGACAACGAAGACGCCCGACACAGGGGCGGAAGGGGGAAGACACCACCCCAACCAACGACACCAACCGCACGGCGGGAAGAGACAGACCCGCCGACGCGAGGGAGCAGCGGCGGGAAGGCACACACCCGCCCGCACACACGAAGGGGAGAGAAGACCCCGCACCGGCGGCCGAGTCCCACCGCCGGCGACCGAGTGCAACACCCCCAACTCGGGGTGCGCACACCCCTCAACCCTGACTAGAAAGGGGGGGAAGGAGTGAGGAACACCCCGCAGAGAGCCAGCTGGGGGTGGATCGAGCTGAAGGGGGGGACACAACCCGACCCCCCGAGAGCAACCGTACCCCAACTGAAGGGGCAGGTGCAGGTCGACGTTCCGAGTGAGAACGTCGACGCCCTACTCCTCCAGTTGAGGGGCAGGGGGTGTGGCGGAGGTACGCCGACACCCAGGTTAGGGGGCTCACCCACACGTGAGTCCACCCGTGGAGCACCCTGACCAGGTGGGGGACGACTTTCCCCCACACCTGTTTCGCGTGGAGGGGGCTCCTCTACCCAGTGTCAGGGCAGAGAGCGCACCCCACGGAGAGGGACTGCCTCTCCCGGAGGGCCCCGCCGGACGCGAGTGCAACCCCGGCGTAACCCTGGTGCACGCTAGACGCCAGCGATTCACCGTACTTTGCATCTCAACTCGGGAATTGCATCCTCCTCTCCCGGTCACTGCGACTCGCCGCTGATTGGACGTCCACCGGGACGGCTGGACTTTTGAGAAGGGGGAAATGTGGGAGATTGGGCCGGAATTCGGTACCAATACTTTGAAGATTCGGGTCAAGTGGACCTGACCGGAAGTCGAAATTCACCCGACCCACGATGGTGAAACTTCTGACTTCTGGACGGAAATTCGATTAGGACTTCCGACATACTAAAGCAGGGTAATGCTGCTGGTATTTGTTTCTTGGGATTTTTGCACGGGAGCCAGACGGATTTCTACGCTTTGAGTTCTTTGCATGTGGAGTGATATGATTGGTTTGTTTGAGGGTTCATTTTCTGAGTGTTTTGAGGGGTTGCGTGAGCGTGTGAGGAGGGTTGATAAGGAGGGACAGCAAGGCGGGGAGGGCCCACCTTGGCTGGCCAAGCAAGTAAACACCGTCTGGCTCCGACACATCTTGTTCGTGCCTTGGTGAGTGGACCCGCTCACCACACGCAAGTTCCGTGTTCGGCTGTGTGGAGGTGCTTGCTTCCGGTGTCCCAAGTTGGGATATCGGCAATACTCCTCTTCCTTCCCTGACTCGGGGTTGGTGCTTGGGAGTACTGCTACAGACGTGGCCTTGCCAATCTTGGGGTGACGCTTGAGGAAGCCGCGCATCCACTGGCGCCCGGGGCGACCGTCCTTGAACACGGCCCGAGCAGCAGCGCTCCGACTGGCCTCCACGTCGTGGTTGATGTACTGCTGCACCGATGCACAGACGTCGACCTCCAGCAAAGGCGCGCCCCTGGCATGCCAATACAGAATCTGCTTCTCGATAGCCATCTCCTCCTCAGTCGTCAGCACAGGCGGCCGTCCTCTGGAGAGCACGCCTCTCGTTCCGTTCTTGGCTCGTGCCACCAGCCCTTGTGAGCAGCCAAGGTTGTTGGCAGCGTGCACCACCGCCATCTCTCCAGAGCGCAACTGCGGGAGCCACGCTTGAAGCAAGGCCTCCTTCTCGGCGGAGAGGCCCCACTTCCGAGTCGAAGCGGCTTGGGCACCTTGAGCCGAAGAACGGGAATGGCGCCCGGAAGCAGAACGGCGCCCCATTGTCAGTGAAGTGGCAGGGGGGAGGGGGGGGCGGGGGGGGGGGAGGAGGGCAGGCAGCCAGCGAGGACCGCAGCAGCAGACAGGCTTGGAGGGCGGCAGAACGGAAGGACGCGGGGGGGGGCGGGGGGTGCGGGGTACGAAAGCAGCCTTGCGTGGAGCGGATGGAGGCGAAAAGGGGGGGGCAGGCGGCAGCACCGAGGGTGGGGAGGGTGCCAGAGAGGACGGTGCGACGGTGGCGGGGATGCAGGGGCACGGGGCGGCGGCTGGGGGAAGGGTGGGGTGTCACTCTCACCAGGGGAGGTGAGCGACGGGGGCGCAGTGAAGCAGAGGGAGGGGGTTGCTGGGGCTGGCGGCGCCTGGGAGGTCTGCAAGTGTCGGGGTCGGCTTGGGGAGCAAGTGTGTGGCGTCGCCAGCGGCGTGGGGAAGCATGGGCGCCTTATTATTGCGTTCTTCAGGTGCTTCTCCCCCCCCCCCAGTGCAAGCCGAAAGTGCCCCTGGACGCGCCAATCATTTCCGTTCAGGCAACGCGAGTGCAGAAGCGGGAGGAGGGTGGCACTAGCTACCTTTTGAGCGTCTTGCTGCCCTGGAGCGGTGTCTGCTTCGTCTCATGGAGTGGGGTAGCATGTGCCATATGTGCCAGGAAGAACGGCCTGGTCACTGATGAAGTAACATATGTCTTGCCCAACCAAGGTCAGAATCGACGCTGTAAGCACTCTCAATCATTTGCCTCACTCTTCATGAATGGAGACCCCCCCGGTATGTGTGGTTCCGGTGGTTGGGCATCAGCCGTTGCGTGCACGAATTGGAATTATTGTCGAAATTTATTGTGCCGAGATACCGATACGAAATCGGTAAATCGGTACACCGCCCGTTAAACGGTACAGAAAATCGTACCGATCGGTGTATGCCAACCTTAACTGCGGTACCAAGTGACTGCTCAGGGTGGCTGGCGGTGAGGGTTGTGTCTCGTTGACTCCCAGAGCTCACTCACTCTGGCTACCTAAGAACGCCGCAGGTGGGGAGGGGACCGCTTGCCTGTTTTTCGACTGCCCCTTTCCCTGGGCCACTCCCACCACGCACGGGACGTCGATGCAAAGCGATCTAGATGCGGGCCCCCGCACAGACCATGGCCAGCGACGGAGGGGGGGCGGTGCGAGGACAGCGGCGCCACCCCGTCCCCATCCCTCCCTCCCCGGGCGTGGAGCTCCCTGCCCCCCCTCCTTGCGCGCCGGTCAAAACTGCGGGGGAGCACCTCACCTCACGAAAAAAAAAGTCGGACAACCAGCGCCGCCTGCACTCGCGGCTGCTACTCGCCACTGGGGATGGGAACATGATAGCGGCATCCGCCGCCAACCACTGCGCCCGCCCGCTGACTGAGGAGGTCGGATGGGTTTCTCATCCGGCGAGGGGCGCGGCGCTGCCACCTCCGCGCCGCCAGCCAGGAGAGCTCTCGCCCTGCACATTCCCAACCGCCCGATCCAACCCCCCCGTCCCAGCCAAACCGCCTATCCGCCCCACGCTCCGCATCCAAACCCCCGCCGCCCCACAAACCTGACGCCATCGTCGTCCACGCCGCTCCCCTCTCCGCGTCAGACGCCATCGTCGTCCAGCCCCGCACCACAAGCGAGGAGCCACCCCCGCCCGACGCTGGTGGTGGCGGCGGTGGGGGCAGCAGAGGCCAGGCCCGTCAGGGGAGGAGGGGAGGAGGGGGGGGACGGCGCCGCTGTCGACGCGGCGGCGGGGGTGGCAGCGGCGGCAGGGGTGGCGGCGGCGGGGGCGGCGGCGGCTGCGGCAGCGGCGGCGGCGGTGGGGCCGGTGCGGCGCGCCCCGGCAACTGCAGCTGCTGACGCCGCTGCAGTGGCGGCGGCAGTGCGACGTAGGGCTGCGGTTGCTAGACGGCCGGTCGGCCTGGATGGGTTGCCGCCAGTGGAGCGGAGTAGGGTGGCGGCGCCGCGGAGGGAGGCACGGGCGAGCATGCTGCAGCTGGTAGGGAGTAGTGGCGAGGGGGATGGGGGGCAGGGGCAGGATAGCGAAAAGAGTGGCAGGATAGCGAAAAGAGTGGCAGGAAAAGGATGGTGGAACAGAAAGGGCAGGGGAGCGCGAGGGACAAGGACGATGGGACAAGGACGAGCGGGAGGGGCAAGGACGAGCGAGAGGGGCAAGGACGAGCGAGATACCCAGGTAGATACATACGCATTATCAAGTTTTCGCTAGCGATTGGACAGCAAGACGTTGGTCAAACAGTGGGAGCACGCAGTTCAACCATTCCTTCATGTACGACCTAAGCCTTCTGTATTTCTTATCAGTTGAGGTAAGGTATTGAATTCTTTTCGCCTTCGGCATCGCGCAAATGTGCTGATTTGAGACGACAGCTGTCGCCGCACCCCAGGCACGTCCAATCGTCGTGGCCAGCTTCGTCGTGGACGCCACACGCGCCGCGGGCGCACCGTGCCGCCGGTCGTCGCTGTCACGCTCGCCATTCTCGACGTCGACCACCGTCGGCGCTTCCCCCACCGGATCGCCGCATTGTTCACACCCTGCCGTCACCATGGTTGTCAAGTACGTTTGCGTCTTGCCCGGTGCTATTTTGCTGGTGCTTGTCCGCCTGCGGCCTGGGCGCTTTCTGGGGCACGTCCGCTTGTGCGGGCACGGCTGTGGGGGCACCGAGTCTGCTGGCAGCGGCGACTGTGCACCTTGTGACCACCTCTTCCTTCCCTGCTGCTTCCGATTCAGCCGCGGTAGTGTGGTGGTGTGGAGTCGCTGGGCCCGTGATGTTGGTCACCTGCTCTGTGCAGGCTGGCGTTGCAGACAGATTTGCGCGGCTGCCGGCGGGGTGCCGTTGGGGGTCAGTCACTGGCTTGGGGTTGCCCTGTGCATCTGGTGCTGCGGCCATTCAGCATGGCTACAGCGAGCGTTCGCAGTAGACCCGATTTGGGCGTTCGTCCTATCTGGCGGCGTTGGGGTGGTCAAGCGCTGTGGTGCTGTTGCGCCTACGGGGCTCTCCTGCGCCCCTGCCCCGATGATATTGCTATCCCTTGGGCACAAGCACGACCACGTGCACTGCCCATGGCTGATGATGATCTCGGCGTGCTGACATTGTTCTTGTTTGCGTTTGGACGGGCTTTCCTGCTCTTCGTGTTCCTTTGTGTCGTTGCTGTGCTGCTCTTGCGGTCTGCTACCATCTCTTCTTCTTACTCTTGCAGGACGGAGGTGTGCCAGTATTCTGGCTTCCGCATCTACCCCGGCCACGGCTCCCGCTTCATCCGCGTGGACGGGAAGTCGTACGTGTTTGCTAACAGCAAGTGCGAGGCGTCGTTCCACCTCAAGCGTAAAGCAGCCAAGCGCCCCTGGACGGTGCTGTTCCGCAAGCTGCACAAGAAGGGCGCGCAGGAGGATGTGTCGCGCCGCCGCGCCCGTCGCGCACGGACGGTTGTGACGAAGCCCGTGTTTGGGGCGACGCTCGAGTTCATCAAGGCCCGCCGCACGCAGCGCCCGGAGATGCGTAAGGCTGCCCGCGACGCGGCGCTTAAGGAGGCGAAGGAGCGTAACAAGACAAAGAAGGCGGGGAAGACCAAGGCGATCGCGAGCCAGGCTGGCAAGTTTGGGGGCGCCAAGGCGCCACCGCCGAAGAAGCGTTGATGGGATGACGTGTACCGCGCGTCAGCGGAGGGTTGGTAGCGGGAGCAAGAGAAACTCCTTTTTTTTTTCTCCCCGCTGAGTTACGAGGTGTCGCATGCCATGCACCGCGTGGGGCGGTGCTAGAATGACATGGGCCATTTTGTTGTACAGCCTCAGCAGCTTGCCTGCTCTCACTCAGCGTGCGTGGAGTGAAGCTATCCTTCACAGTGGCGACGTGCTAGGACTGCCTGCTCCGCGCCCTGCGTCTGCTGCCTTGCACGTGGCACGGGCAGCGCCAAAGTCGTGCGAGCGACAGACAGCCCCACCCGGCTGCGTCCGAGCACAGCCTCCCCGTCTGCCGAGTGCCGCTGACGGACGTCCCCACAATCGAGCAGACAGCAACCCCCCCCGCCCCCTCACCACGGCAGTTTGATCACAAACAGGTAGACAAAGAGGAATACGCCCAGCGCGACGGCCAGACCTCCCAGCCCCGTCCACCAGGACAACGTCGCGCGTTTGGCATACGAGGCCAGCGTTCCGCGCTGCCGCACCACGCCCGATAGGTTGGCATCCACCGCCGCGTCGGTTGCGTCGAGGACGGCTGCGTCGGTGACCAGGTCGTCGGCCATGCCCTGCACGTTGCGCTTGAGGCGGCCAACCAGCGCCAGCATCTCGCCGGTGAGCGCCTCCTGCACGGGGCGCTGCGCGTCAACGAGCGCCGCGTCCCCATCTTCATCACCGTCACCCGCCACACCGCCTGCCCCACTGGCATCGTCGGCCTGCCGCCCGCCGCGGCGGCGGAGGCCGTCGCCAAGCAGCGCCGACCGGGCATCCGCATCGTCGCCATTCACAGCGACAGTGTGACCCAGAGGCGCTTCCCCGCTCTCCCTCGACTGCCCTGCCGCCGCCGCCAGCCCCCGACCACCGGCGACCGCGTCGTCCGCCTCGTCGGCCGAGCCCCCTGCTCCCCCCCCGCCCGACGGCAGGCGCCCCCCCCTGGGATCGGCCTCATCCCCCGTGTCAGCAGCGTCACTAGCCCCTTCCCCCCCCCCTGCCCCCCCCCCAACAGGCCCGCCGCTCGTCGCTCCTCCCGCTCCGCCATGCGGGTTTTGATGTCTTCCACTGACGACACGTAGCAGTCCGCGAGGGCCTCTGCGTCGGGCGTGTCTGGGTCGACGCCCGGCCACGGGGACGGGCCACCGGCGCCTCCACCGGCACGGGCCTCAAGCTGCGCCCGGTGGAGCATCCGCAGCGCTTTGCGCTGCAGTGCGTCGATGCGGGCGCGGAGGTCGAGGGCGTCGGCGGCGTGCGGTAGCGGGGGGGGGGCGCCCTTCTTCTTCACCTCGGCCCGCCCACCGCCGACATTCTCCGTAGACGAGAGGGTTCGAAGGATGGATGCGTGGAGGCGGAGGAACTCCAGCTCCGTCCACAGCACTTCGTCATAGTCCACCATGATGTCACACGCGGAGAGACGGGAAGGGGAGGCGCAGGGACGAGTTCTTCCCGAACCACACGAGCCGCCAGAGCATGCAAAGAGGATGAGGCTCAGCAGCTATGCATCCGCATCTGGGTGGACTTTTGAGGGGAGGAGAAGCCGCGGACGTCGGCGACCGGTCGAGTCGGTAAGATGGGGAAGACGATGTTGCAGGCTGTGACGCGAAGGTCCTGTCTGTCAGAGCACCAAAGCACATACCGAAGCGGCACGACTCGTACGTGTCCCGAAACTCTTCGAAGAACACTGACAGCAATTCTTCCAAGTCTCTCACTTTTCTTCTTTTCATATCGACTGTGTCCGCGGTTGTAAAGTGGCCCCCACCATCAAGACTCCTTCCAGCAGCCACAAGGGCGGCGGATGGGTCTCGCAGAGCCAACTGCGAGCCGCTCCTCCAACCGCCGCCCCTCCTCACCAACGCGCAGACCGCCGCCACCCCCCCTACAAACTATCGCCTTGGCGCGGAGGCGTGGCGACCTACGTGCCCCTTCCACTCTTCCACCGCCCACCGCCGCGGCGGTCGGCAGCCGGGCAGGTGCCGCAGCCCGTGCTGGCGGCGGCCCTTTCGGCACGGCCGTCGGGCAGCGCCGCGCCCTGGCCGGCCGCTGGTCTTCCCGCTCTTCTCCCCAGCCTGCGTCCCCAAGACGGACACACCTTGCGCTTGCTACCCCACAACCTCTTGGCCTCACCTTTCCTCCACCCCCCCCCCGCTCCCCCTACCGCGGCCCGCCTTTGTCATTCCTACCCCTTCCCCCCCCTGTGCTCCACTTGCTGTGGCCCTCACGTTTCGCCATGTCCAGCGGCGCCGCCCACCCCCCAGGGGACCACATTGTCCTCGTCGGCGGCGGCCACGCGCACGTGCAGGTCCTCCTCGGCAGCCGCCACTGGACGGGCGCCGCGGCAGCGGCGCCCAAAGTCCTCGTCTCTGACACCCCGTCGGCCGTCTACTCGGGGATGGTGCCGGGGGCGGTGGCGGGGCTCTACCCCGCCGCCGAAGCGGCGGTGGACCTGGGCGCCCTTGCCGCCGCTACGGGCTGGGCGTGGAGGTGTGGCCGCGTGACGGCCATTGACGCTGCCGCGCGGACGGTGACGCTGGTGGAGGGGGGGGGGGGACCTGGGGAGGGACCCCTGCCCACCCGGTGGCCATGACCGGCGTCGGCAGCGGCGGCGGCGGCGGCGGCAGCAGCGGCGGCGGAGGCGACGGCGGGGGCTGCGGTGCGACGGCGGCAGCGGCGCCTGCCCAAACGCTCCGCTACGCCATCCTCTCCCTGGATGTGGGCTCCACCGCCCACCGCCTGCCCGGCATGGCTTTTCCGTCAACGGCGGCGGTGCTGCCGACGCGGCCAATAGGGGCACTCGCCGATGGGGTGGCCGCCGCGGCGGCCGCCGCGGTGGCCCGCCCCGACCCCCCACGGGTACTGGTGGTGGGCGGAGGCGCGGCGGGGGTGGAGCTCGCGTTTGGCCTCCACGCGCGGCTCGCCGCTGCCGCTGCCGCCGCCGCGCCGGAGACGTGCGGCTGGGCGGCGCCCGCCGTCACGCTCGTCACGTCGGCGGCAGAGGGGGCGCTGCCGCCGGCCCTCCACGGCGCCGCTGCCCACGCGGCGGTCGCCGCGGCGCTGGCCGCCAGGGGCATTGGCGTCCTGCCGGGCCACACCGCCGTGTCGGTGGATGAGCGCCGGCAGGTGCTGGTCGTCGAGGCCGCCGCCGGTGCCTCCGCCACGACCACCACCACCGCCGCCGCGGGCCCCGCACCCCTCCCCTCTGGCGGCGGCCACCCCCACCCTCCCCTCCCGTTTGACCTCCTCGTGACCGCCACGGGCGCGGCGGCGCACGCGTGGCTCGCCGCCGCCACGGACCTCCCTGTTGACGACCGCGGCTTTGTCGCCGTTGGCCCCACCCTGCAGGTGCCGGGCGCCGCGGCAGGCGGCCGCGTCTTTGCCGCGGGAGACTGTGCGGGCGTCGACCTGGGCGGCGGCGGCGGTGGCGACGACGACGGCGGCGGCGGCGGCAGCGGCGGGGGGGGGGGTGGCTGGCGGGGGGGGGTGCCCAAGGCGGGGGTGTTTGCCGTCCGCCAGGGACCCGTCCTTGCCGCCAATATCGTGGCGCTCGCCGCCGCAGACGCGGCGGGGGCACTACCCCCACCGCCGCCGCCGCCGATGCCGCCGCCGCAGCCCGCCGTCGTTTCAATGGCGGACGCCGCGTCAGCGTCAGCGGCGGCTGCTGCTTCCGACGCTGACGCCGACGCCGAAGCCGACGCGCGGTGGAGGGCGGCGGCGCTCCCGCCGCTGATGCGCTTTAAGCCGCAGCGCAACTACCTGGCGCTGATATCGACCGGCGACGGGCGGGCGATTGGGACCAAGTGGGGGCTCGCTTTTGAGGGGCGCTGGGTGTGGCGGCTTAAGGATGCGATCGACCGCCAGTGGATGCGGCGGTTTGCGCTGCCGCCGCCGCCGCCGCCGCAAACACCGCCGGGGGGCGGTGGTGCCGGGGGGGGGGGGAAGAGGGGCGCTCAAAAAAACGGGCCGCCGCTGGGGGGGGGGGGGGGGGCGCATCGGGGGACCCCCACCAGCGGGTACGGGGTGTCGGGGGTGGGCGGCGGTGGTGGTACTGGCGGTGGTGGTGGCCCCTCTGCCGACGGGGCGGCGACCGCGGCGGTGACGGTGCCGGTGGCGGCGCCCGTCGGGGATGAGGCTGCTGCGTTGGACGGGCGGCTGCGCTACCGGCACACCCCAGCAGAGGGGGCGGCCGAGCTGCTCGGCCGGGACGGTGATGCGGCGGCGTTTGCCGACGCGCTGGCCGTGCTCCACCGGATGGAGGCAGAGGCGGCGTGGCGGGACGCGCTCCTCGCGGTCGCGGCGCGGCCAGAGTGGCGGGACCGGCCGGAGCGGGGGGCGTGAGTGGCCGGCCAGGACGGGGGCCGTAGGGGGGGGGGGGGGGGGGGGGGGGGGGAAGGGGAGGGGTTGAGGGACCGAACTTAATAAAGGAATAACACATCGTACAGTACTTCAGGCTACAGGCGGTGGTGGGCTGCGCGTCAACGCTGCTGCTCCCTTCTGGGAGCGGGTGGCCACCGTTTTGGTATCGCCGCTCGCGCTGGGGTGGCTCGCGATCGACTACGGCCCGAGAGGGTGAGGGGGACCGCACCCGCGGCGGAGGGGGCCGGGAATGTAGGAGCGCCCATGGGACCCCGCTGGTAGTGCTGCGCACGTCGGTCCCCGTCGGCTGGGTCAGCCTCCCAAACGCGGCGGCCGCGGACAACGCCCGCCCCCATAGGCGGGCTGTGGAGCGTGTCGTGGCAAAACCCGCCGTTCGCAAGGGGGTGAGACAAACGAAAAACGCTGGCCCACATTCCCAAGTGAGCACACAGGGAAAGACTGGTACCGCCAGCGTCGGCAGCGAATGGGCGGCGTATGGGCAGAGAGGGTCACAGACAACAGTGGCGCTTGTCTTTTTATCGGCGGAGACTGACGGAACACGCCAACGCTGCCGCCTCAATTCTAGTTGGCCTTGGGCGCCTTAGTCTCCTTCGCCCACTTCCCCTTCTGCCGCTCCTCCACTGTCTCGTCCGGGGGCGGCACGAACCAAGGGAGCTTTCCCCGCTGGAAGTCACTGAGCATGGCCCGCGCCACGTTGGTCACGTCGGGCTCCCCCTTTTTGAGCAGCTTTCCGCTGCGGCGGGCCAGCTTCTCACAAAAGTCGTCCCCGTCGGCCCAGTCTTGCACCCCATACGCCCGCCGGATGGCCTCGACCGACACCCGCAACAGCAGCGGCCCGATATAGTCCACCGCCGTGTCACCCAGGGACTCGACGCGGACGACGCCCTTGAGCACCGCGTCCGCCTGTGAGTCACACTCCCCCTGGTGCACCACCCCAGGGCAGTCCACGAGAAAGATCTGGCGGTAGAGTGTCACGTACTGCCACACCTTGGTCTCCCCGGGGACGGGCGCAACGTTGACCACCTTCTTCCCGCGAAGCGTGTTGATGACCGACGACTTGCCAACGTTGGGGTACCCTACAATGCCCACCGAGATGCTTTTCTTGTCCGCGTGCAACTTCTTGAGCTGCCGCAACACATTGATGAGGGCGCCCTTGCCAAACGAATGGTTGACGCTCGCGTGGAAGGCCAGCGTCGGGTGCTCGCGGGAGAGGATGCGGAGCCAGCGGGACGTCACCCACGTCGGCACCAGGTCGCACTTGTTGAGGAGAAGCACCAATTGCTTGTGGGCGCCCCGCTTGGCCAGCAGCCGCTCCACGTAGCGGCAGCGGGTGCCCTGCGGATCCCGCGAGTCGAGAACCTGAATGACCACGTCGGACGAGTCAACAACCTTGTGGAGCTCCCCCCAGATGCGCCGGGACTGGCCCTTGTCAAACACCCGCCCACGGTTCGCGTCCTTAAACTCGGCCCAGGGATCCGCCGCCGAGGCAGCGACTGGCACCGGTCGAGGAGCCGCAGCGCCGCCGCCTGATGCGCTGGCAGGTACAGCGGCAGCAGTGGCGGTGGCGACGGCGGCACCGCTACCCGCCTCAGCACCCTCAGGGGTGATAGCGTCGTCGTCGCCGACAGGCCCGGCCTTCCCAGAGACCCCTTCGCTCGCGTTTCCGTCCGCAGTGGCGGCGTCCGCCGCCACATCCGTGCTCCCCTCAGCAGCCGCCCCGTCCCCGGCTGCCGACGACGGCAAGGTCAGGGGGGGCGGCACGGCGGCGGCGGCTTCTACCTTGGCAACAAACTGCTCCTCCCGTGATGCAGCATCCGCGGCAAGACCCTCCATACTGGTCACACCCAAGCGCGGGCGTTTCCGCGACCGGGCCTGAGTGAAAACCTGGTCATACGGTTCATTGGCAAGGAGTCCCAACTTCTCACCCGCCAGCGCCCGCCCTGGGTCATCCGCATCGTGGATGAGCGCGAGAGGCAGCTTGCGGGACTTAAGCAGCACCGCGTAAGGGTCGGCGGCGGCGGCAGACACCGAGTCACGAAAGCGGGTCAAGTCAGCCTGGTCCACCACCCGCGTCGTGCCAAACCACTTGCGGTTCGGTGCGGTGCGGCCGGCGCCAACCTGTGGGATGCGGGAGGTGAGGTCGCCCGCACCCTCAATGATTTTGCCCGCCCTGTCGCGCTTGAACGCCTTGGTCCGGTACATATGCAGCCGGTTGACCGTAGAGCGGTCTCGAACGCCAGTGAGAGTGTGGTTGGGGCGGGCAGCGGAGAAGGAGTGGCCTTTCTTGGTGCCATCAGAGGACTTGCCCGACATCGACGTTTTCCCCTTTCCTTTGTACATGGTGGCGAACAGGGGAAAAAATACAGCAACCTCGAACAAGCTTTGGGCGGTGGGGGGGGGGAGCAGCACCGTTCAAAGACGTCACGTTCAAGAATGAGAAGATGAAGACACACCGACGGTGAGTGCAGCGCCAGAGACGACGTGTTCGGGGATGTACGGACATGTGGATGGGGGCGGCCAGGAGCGTGCACGGGCAACTCCGCCGACGGCGTCCCGGCGAAAGGACATGATTGGTTCTGGTAGCTGTCAGCCGACACGTTGGGACAGTCCTTGTAATTTACATAATTGTCATTTCATGATCCGACAATGGATATAATTTCCGTGCCACAACTGCAATAGGTTTGGAGGTCACTGCTGACTCACAGGCTGCAGCAGATCGTGACCTGGCCAATCAGCTATTGGCTTCTTGTCGGCCGCTCAAGATACTCTGGACGGGCAGCGACAGTCGGTCGATGCATGGCTCGCGTTGCAGCGGTAACGGCAGCTACGACGGGCCACGGGCCCCCTGTGGGCTCTGACCGTCGCAGCCACCGCCGCCGTCGGAGTCGTTTTGATACATATCATTGCTCCCACCGCCGGCGCGAGCGCTGATCCGGACTTTCGTTTTGTTTCCTCACGTTTTCCGCACCAGTTCGCACCTCCGGTCACGTCCACCACATCGCGTTTCGACCTCCGCCTCATCAGTGCACGGCGGGCTGGTCTCTGAGCTTCTCGGGTCTGTGTGTCTGCCACAAGTCGTCATCGCCCTGCCGCTTCACTTATTCCTGTGGCATCCCCACCTCTGCGTCGTTCCCCTTCCTCCCGTCACCATGGCGTTTGTCACTCCTGCCGTCGCGCGACTTTCGCCGACGACTCGCTCGTCCTTCACATCCACCGCCCGTGCCGTGCGCACTCCCTGCAGCGTCACAAGACCTGCGCATGGCGGTCGTGCCGCTGGCCTGGCCATGTCCGCGCCGAGCGCAACGTCGGCGGCTACGGGCGCCGCAGCGACCGGCGCTGACGTCATGCGTATTCTGTTGCCGGAGAAGCTGTCCGACTCTGGCATTGCCATGCTCTCCGAAGGCTGCGAGGTGGTCAAGGACTATGATCTGACGCCCGAGCGTCTACTCGAGGTCATTGGCGATTACGACGCCATCATTGTGCGGTCGGCCACCCAGGTTACTCGAGAGGTTCTCGAGGCAGGCACCCGCCTCAAGGTCGTTGGCCGCGCCGGCGTTGGGGTGGACAATGTGTGCCTCCCGGCGGCCACAGAACGTGGGATGCTCGTGGTCAATGCGCCCACGGGCAACTGCGTGGCGGCGGCGGAGCACTCAATTGCCCTGCTGTGCTCGTTGGCCCGCAATGTGGCCGCTGCGGACGCGACGCTGAAGGCAGGCGGGTGGAACCGTGGTGCTTTTGTGGGTGCCTCGCTCGTGGGGAAGACGCTCGGTGTCCTCGGCTTTGGTCGCATCGGTCGGGAGGTGGCACGGCGCGCCAAGGGCCTCGGCATGACGGTTGTGGCCCATGACCCGTACTTGTCTGCCGAGTCGGCAACGACTGCGGGCGTGACGCTCGCGTCGTTGGACGATACTGTCGCTGGCGCCGACTTCCTGACCCTTCACATGCCGCTGGTGGACTCGACGCGTAACCTCCTTGACGCGCGTCTGCTGGGGTTGGCCAAGCCGGGCATGCGGCTGATCAACGCCGCCCGCGGCGGGATTGTGGTGGAGGACGCCCTGCTGGCGGCGTTGGAGAGCGGTGCGATTGCGGGCGCGGCACTGGACTGCTTCTCCCAAGAGCCCCCCTTCAAGTTCCCCGACTCGGTTTCGGCGGCGCTGGCGGCCCACCCGCGGGTGGTGGCCACCCCCCATCTCGGGGCCTCAACCAAAGAGGCACAGGAGGACGTTGCGATTGAGATTGCTACGGCGGTCAAGGCGGCGCTCAACGGGGAGATGGTGCCGACGATGGTGAACGCGCCGGTGATCTCCCCCGAGGTGCTGTCTGTGATGCGCCCCCGCGCGCTGCTGGCCGAGCGACTGGGTACGCTCGCCCATACCCTGTCGGGCGGCAACGTGTCGGGCGACGTCAAGGTCACCTACTCTCTGACCAATGACCAGGAGGACACGCGCCTGCTCCGGTCGGCCGTGATCAAGGGTCTGATGCAGCCGGGGCTGGATGTGCCCATCAACCTGGTCAACGCGGACGGGGTGGCACGGGAGCGGGGTCTGCAGGTCACCGAGGTCGTCCGCATCGTCGACTCGACGGGTGACGGGGCGGTGAGCGTGGAGGTCAAGGGTGCGCCCACGCTGGAGGGCCGCGTCATCAACAATTCGCCTATCCTGACCCGTCTGGGCGATTTTGAGCCAGACCTGCGTCTGGAGGGCACGATGCTCTGCTACGCTCACCGGGACCAGCCGGGCCAAATTGGCAAGGTTGGCACCTACCTCGGCGAGCAAAATATCAACGTCAGCTACATGGCGGTCGCTCGCGGCGCCGTCGGCGCTGTGGCGCTGGTCATGATTGGCCTGGACACCAAGCCACCGCCGGCTGTGATCAGCCACATCGACTCGTTGGTCGCTGACCAGTCCATGCCGCCGCTGCTGCTCGAGTTTTAGGTGCAGCCGTATTTGCTCTGGACGCCTGTATATCGTACCATTCGTGTTGTGCTCTGCTTCTCGCCCGTTTCCTCTCGAGACGGGCTGATGTCCAAGTTTTGTTGTTGCATGCCAAAGCGGCTTATTCGGAAAAGTGTATTCCTTCATACCTGCCGTACGCACATGTGCATCGAGGGGTGACAGCAGAGCGGATGCGATAAGCTGTGGCAGTCGCTGCTTAGCCAGACGAGCCGCGGTCAACCTCGAGGGCCAGCAACCTCGATACGGACCGCGAGACGTAGCTCGCGCCCCAGCACCTTATGGTTAACACCCACCTCCACGCATGGCCTGCCATGGCAGTCCAGCGCCGCCCCCCGCGGACGTGCCCCACTCCCTCCATGCTGGCATACCTCACCTCACGTCCTTGGGTGGCCCGCCGCGTGTCACATCACCAGTTCCTCTTCGCCGAAGCCGCCTGTTTGCCTGCCTGATAGCGCTTCACCAGCGCCAGCACGACCAATGCCGCGACCTCAAGCAGCACAATGGTCAGCAGCTTAGAGTGCACTGCGCCCGACGGCAATCCCGTCACCGTCAGCTGCTTCATCGACGCGGCAGCGCGGGCGGCCGAGCCCCTGTCCCTCAATGACGACCGCTGCATCCGCTCCAGGGCAGTGCGTGCCGTGTCGGCCATGTGGTTGATCTGGGTCATGTCCTCATGGTAACGCTTTTGGAGGCTGGTCACCTCCCCGAGGCTGCGCTCCATCGCCGTCACACCCTCCTCCAGAGAACCAATCGCACCGGCGCTGTGGGCCATCATGCCTTTGAGGTCGTGCGCCAGCGTCTGCGCCTCGTCTGCACGCACTGCAGACACCACCGCCGCGTGATTGTCGTCGCCCCCGGCGGCGGCCCCCGACAGGGAACGGCGAAGGTGGGCGAACTTGGCGTCGAGCATATTAATGCTGGCCTCCAGGTCCACCTTGGTATCTGTCTCCCCGCCGGCCTTACGCACCTCCTCCATGTCGTGCATCAACTCCTCCATGTCATGCCGCACCCCGTCCGGTGGCCGCGCGTTGCTGTCTCCGTGGCCGTGAGACGACCCCCAGTGTTCATAGTCCGCGTCGGCGGCGGTGACCCTGTGCGGGGCAGCCATCACCGTAAACGCCACAACAGCCAGGAGCAGCAACGTGCTCAGCCGACACAGCGAGGGGGAAGAGGGTGCGGAACGAGCAGGAGCGCCACCAGCTGCGCTCCTTTTTGTGGCCATGGCCACCAGCGCCGGGAGCAGCACCGACTAGGCGACGGAAGAGATGTCCAGAAGACCGAAGGAAGAGTTCTACAGGGAACCGAAGGAAGAGATGTCCAGAAGAGAGCGGGAATCAAGCAACCGGGCGGTACATGCAATGTCCAGCAGAGAGCAGCAGAAAAGAGCTCGAATAGATACGTCGGCGTGAAGGTGCGCCGAGGACAAAACAGGTCACCAGGCTCGGCAAATGAGACCACGCGAACAGGACGGCGGACACCATCGAGCATCAAGCCGTATGTGTGTCCTCGCTGTCAGTCCGCTCGGTGTTCTCATGTGTAAGTGTAAGTACTTTGACTCGTCAATCAATCGTCCATGAACGCAATTTTAAAGACCCTGCTTTTGCCACAAGTATTTATTGTGTGTGCCGACCGGCATCCTATGAAGCATGGTCAATCATCACGTGCTCGAGACTATCACGCCCACCACCACACCGGGCGCACGATAACCGGCGCGCGTCATAACTACACCTGCTGCTGCTGCAGGGGCGCCGCAGCAGCGGCGGCCGCCGCCGCTTCGCTCAAACTCAACCCCTCCGCTTGTTTTCCCCCCCGGGAACAGTTTGGAAGCCTCAGGAACTCTCGGTTCTCTGCAGAGGTGTGATATAAATCATTTTCTCCGCAGGATAAATGTGATTTAAATCAACCTTTGATTTTAAATTGCATAGGGCGGCTTTTATGATTTAAATCATTGCCCCCCGATGTTTTTTGCAAGAAGGTGATTTTTGTTGCCTGCAGTACCTGGTCACTCGACCAGCACGACTCCAGAGCTCGCCTGGTCATCGAATCTCCCCACGAGGACGCGCCGGCGACGGGCGGGGCGCGTGGTCGAGCGGGTGCTGCGGCCGCGGGGAGCCCGCCTGGTGGCGGGGGCGCGTCCGCCGCGGAAGGGCCGCACGGGAGGGAGAAGGCGGCGGCTGCCGGGCACGTCTCGGATCTGGCGGGAGCATCGCGCGCGGACGACACGCGCGGTTTGGCAGGCGCCACAGCGGTGTGGGGCACGCCTGGTTGCGGGGACGCGACGGCTGCGTCGCAGGGACGCGGAAGTGGGGATGCGCTTGCCGCACGGGGTACGGTCGGTCGGGGGGGCGCTGGGGCCGTGGGCGAACCGCCCAGTCGAGGACGCGGCACGGCCGCGGGAACAGCGCCCGGTCGTGGGGGTGCGGCGGCTGTGGGGAGCTCTTCTAGTCTTGGGGGCGCATCTGCCACGGGGAGCACGACCGCTAGGGCTGTGGCGAGCACACCCGGTCCAGGGGGCACCACGGTTGCGGGGGCCGCGCGGGAGAGCTCAAGGGGTCCTGGCCGGGCGGCCTTGTAAGGATTTCCCCCCTAATCCCATGCCTCATACCTAAGGGATATTATCTGGGACCTCTCCTTACAGATCCTGCCGAACCAACTCCTGGCAACATGGATGAATTCCTTGTATTGTGGGGCATGACGCGGTGTACCTTCCAGGCTCAAGATGAGTCAGCCGCTGTCTCACGGTGTCTGCTGGCCGCACGACAGCAGCCATCGACAACCCATCACGGCCTGTCGGAAGGCGCCACCGACAGCACCCATGACGAGCCGCATCTGCCACAGCTGGCGAGTCCGTTCGAATGTCCTCGCTGCAGCATTGCAGCGATGTGACTGGCTAGCCGGCTGGCAGGTTCGATCGACTCGATCGAACCGTGCTTACACGCCTCTCGAACCTTCGGACCGACTGGCGTCTGGGGCCGGCTGGGACGGCGCACTAAGCGCCGCACGCCGGACCCCTTCGTTTGGGGCAAACTGGGGCTCCACTCCTTATGGCGTTGTGGCCCTTAGGTACCGTTGGGACCCGGGAGGCTGACTTGGGACCCGGCTGGCAGCGTTACGTGGAACCACGCGCTGGCTTGGGATCCCTGCATCGGTGGCCCGGGGCAGTGGCGACACGCCCGGAGCCCTGATTAGTCCCCGGAGTGGAGGACTTGCCCGGTTGGGGCCATACTGACCTTCGGGTCATTTTCTTGATTTTTCGCATTTATTTTCCTTGCGTGATTTCGTGTCTTTCCCCTTTTTCCTACTGGGTTTTTTTCGGGGATTGACATTTGTGTGTGGGGGGATTTCGCTTGCTTTTCGTGTGTTGGCCCGGTGAGCGGCCGGTGCCTTTCTGGCACTTGGCCCGCTGGGGGCGCCCTCTGGGGGCCTCATTCTGGGCCCCTGTAGGGGCCAGGGGGGGAGGTTCTTGAGGGTTGCTCCGGGGTTCTCCCCGGGGCCATCTTGTAAAATCAACAGTGCTTTGGGTTTCCTTCTCCCTCGGGCTTTTGTCCTGTTTACCTTTGCCTCGTATCGTGGCGGGCGAGTGGACCAGCAAGGGCTCTTACCTGTTCCTTCCTGGGCTTCGGACTGTGGTCTCTGTGTGTGTGTTTGTGGTTTGTGGTTGCGGGAACCTGTGTTCCATTACGCTACACTCCTTTAGTGCGCACGCCC
Organism: Pyropia yezoensis; assembly: GCA_009829735.1. Classification (NCBI taxonomy): domain Eukaryota; phylum Rhodophyta; class Bangiophyceae; order Bangiales; family Bangiaceae; genus Pyropia; species Pyropia yezoensis. Next base: position 22,486,331 of record CM020620.1, read on the forward strand.
GCCTATGCTTTGTTCTGAGAGCCATGCTTTGTTTTTGGGTCGTTTTGTGCCTACCGGCGGCGCGACGGGGAAACGCATGCTTTGGGGCACCTCGTGTGAGGACCCACCCAAAACCGGGGAGCCCTCAACGTACTCGTGGGGGTGTCAGCGGGCCCTGCGAGCCAATGGGGCGGCGGGGCACGGGGAAGAGGACGGTGGTCTCGACGGGGGTGGGTCTGGGGAAGAAGATGGGCGCGACGTCGGTGGGGATCGAGGGTACAAAAGGTAAACAGTGTCTTTGGTCTGTGTCTGTGGTTGCCCCTCTCGTCTCCCCCGGTGGCGCCGACACCCACGCACTATATACTCGCGTCGGGGCACCCGAGGTGCCCCAAAGCATGCGTTTCCCCATCGCACCGCCGGTAGGCACAGAAGGGTCCAAAAACAAAGCATGTCTCTCAGAACAAAGCATGGGCGGGCGTGCGCACTAAAGGAGTGCAGCCCCAGTTTGCCCGAAACGAAGGGGGTCCCGTGGATGGCGCCCAGCGCGTGCCACCAACGGCTCCACACGCCGATCGGCCAGAAGGTCCGACTGGCTGTAAGGGCCAGCAAGGCCAAATTCAATCAATCCCTTGACCGGCCAGCCAGTCACGAACCAGCTGGCCGAATTCAATCAATCCAAAAGCCGGCGAGCCAGTCATATCGCACTCAGCCGCCAGCGAGGATGTGCGGTGTCCTCAGTGTCGGTGAATCATGTGACTGGTCCTTGATGCCAGCTTTGAAGCAGCGCAAAGAATAAAATTCAGGCAGCACAGACGGGGATGTCCGCCCGTGGTTGGTCGACGATGTCACTCGCTCCTCGTTGTCGAGTTTCGACGTCAATGACAGGGTTCCGACAGTGCGTTGACAACAGCTTTCGTGCGGTCGGCCGACGTCCGCAAAATGTCAGGGATACAGCGTGGTGTCGCCCAGGGTAGTGGGTAATTGCTGTGTCTTGGGGGGAGTTATCGGGGCCGGACATGTAAGGAGAGGTCCCAGTCCAAATCCCCTGGGTTCCGGGTGGCGATTTAAGGGGCAAATCCTTACACCTCGGGTGCCCTGACGCGAGTATATAGTGCGTGGGTGTTGGCACCACCGGGGGAGTCCGGAGGGGCAACCACAGACACAGACCAAAGACGGCCTTAACCCTTTGAACCCCCCTCGATCACCACCGACGTCGCGACGTCTTCTTCCCCAGACCCACCACCGTCACAATCTCCATCCTCTTCCCCGCGCCCTGTCGCTCTATTGGCTGGCACGGGTCACTGACACCATCCCGAGTACGTTGAGGGCTGCCCAAGTGTGGGTGGTTCCTCACATGTGGTAGCTTCAGATCGTTCGACTTTCTACCTGGCGGTGCCTTGCGATTCCCTTCTTTGATTTGGCTTTCCCTGCGATTGTGCACTCGTGTAGCCCCCTGCGTTCGGCTTGCCACGGGCATTGTAATACGAACGTAGCGGGTTCCACGAATCACACCGAACGAACAATTTCCTGACACAACCCTTGTGGTTTTTTCACGGAATTTTTCTTTTGGTCAACCGATTGTTGAATCCCAGTGAGATCCACATCAGATTCGGAATACTCTTCCTCAGCACTGGCGGCGGGCCCGACATCCTCTGCGGCCTCGGCGCGCGATACGGGGTCCGCATCACGTGGCACCCCCCCTGTGCGCACATCCTGGATGATCCGCGCACCTCGACGATCCGCGCACCCCCGACGGCCCGCGCACCCCCGGCCCCTGACGGCCCGTGGCGCCTTCACGGCCCACGGTCCGTCGGCACGCGGCCCCCCGTCGGCACGCGGCCCGCCGTCGGCACGCGGCCCCCCGCAGGCACACGCCCGCCCGAGGGCACACAACCCCCCGGCGGACGCCGGCTTTATCCCTACCCTGGCGGTCCCAGTCCGCCTCCCCTCGGCGGGCCGGGCGGCACCCAAGCCCCCCCTCTCGGGCAAGGGCAAGGGCCCTGCCACCAAGGACACGGCAGCCCGGGTGAACCGACGCCTGTTACTGCCCCCCCAAGAACTGGGGCGCCGTTACACCGCCCCGCCGCCACCGGTGATTGGTCACATTAAGCCAACCACCGCGCGTGTAGCGTTATGACCACCGCGTGCTCACAGGGAACCCAATCCGCCCCAGAAGGACAACGGGTAACCACTAGAAGGAACGGGCCAGGGAACCCCACTTGCCCCCCAGAGCCACCGTGGGGCGCAAGGGAAATTCCTTTGCAAACCGTGCGGTGTGCGGTGCAACAGCCTCACTGTGCTACGTGATCACCGCGGATCCCGTCGCCACCGTTACACAATTAACCGCCTGGAAACCCTTCCCCGTTGCGAACCCTGCGGTCGCGAATTTGAGTCGGTGGAACATTTCGAGCGACACACGCGTGGCAAGGATCATCACCGCACGCTGGCGCGCCGCACCGATTGACACCTGTTGACACACCCCTGGATATGGCCAAGGAGCCCGATTTTCCCCCCGTTGATCCCCCCGCTTGGAAATGCGACACGGCCCGACTCGGGCCCGTGCACGGACGCTTCTGAATAATCCGTTTGCGTAATTTCAACGGAATTTCTTGTGCTTCTGGAACTAGCGCTGTACATCATTTGGAACGTAGTAGCAACTACCGCAGCACTTATTCAAATCGTGTACACCACTACTGCTGCAGACAAACTCCTATCCCACATCTCAGAGATCTTCCTTGAGGTCCTCCTGAGGCAAGTCTTGTGGAATCTGTGTTACAATTTTGCTTGCCTTGGACTTGAACCCAAGACACCATGGATGCACCAATCCCAGGGGGTGTCAACCCGGTCAATCCGGGCTCGGGCTCGAACGCACCGACCATGGAAGCCTGGACCCAGCTTACAGCGTTTGTCACGCAAATGAGCGAACAACTCGAGGCTCACAAGATGGAATTAGCACCGTTGTCCACCACTACCGAGATATGAGGGGTGGCTGTGGCGGCTCGGGCAGCCACCATCCAAGCTGTCTCAAAGTGAAAGCTGACGCTGTCTGCTAATCCTCTTGCTCCCCGACAGACGCTAGGGCTACTCCTGGGAGCGGAAATGTTTTTGCAAGTCGGAACCTTACCTACAGACAGCGAGATGCGCACGATTCACGAGTAAACGCAACCATGAACGTCGCCGAATGTTACCCCAGGTACACCGCCCTCTCGCAACGACGAAGAATCCCAGTAAATTGATTTCCACAGACCAGTCGTTGCAGCACAACACAGCAGACACAGCTATGTAATCATCCGAACGCCCCTGTCCCCCCGCCATGGCGAAACATAAACAATGCCAAAACTCGCATCGCCAAGTTTGAAGTAAACGCGAGTGCCACCACCGAAGCCAGCTTGATCGCGTCATCGAGAGCGACAAGCATTCTTCTGTTGGAAAAAGCGGACAGCCCGGTCGAGCTATGACCGTAGACATGAATTTTTGAGAATGTCAGCTAAAAACATGCTTGCAAGCATTCAGAAAAACCGTGTCGCGGTCCTGCACACCATTCCTGACCAGTTCCCCCCATTACTTTGCCAGACTCTCGCCCTTCAGAGTCCGCGAACGGATTTCTGGACGACTCTGAGCATGTGCGCCCGTCATTCTCGTCCCCGGATGCCAGTCGTGGCTCTCTCACATTTCTGAGACTGGCTATGCAATTCTCGTTGAAGTTTTATACATCCAGTCGTTGAGATGAATGCGTGATGTTGAGTACTTTTCTCTATTATTGATTTCAGCCCGCTTTGCAGTGTTCTTTTTCAGTAGTCTTACGCGCCACTGTGCACACGCAGTGTCCACTGTCGTCTCCAAGATCAATCTCGGGAAAAGTTTCGAGAACAGTTCTGAGAACAGTTCGCTGGCTCACTGCATTTAATCAGTACGTAAATACCACAGTGTCTGTAGGACCCGTCCACTTGACGATGTGTAGTCCCCTTCAATTCTTGCGCATTCGCTCCATCTTCTTTCTTGACCCAGCTCTTCTCTCGTCATCTCACGCGAGTTTGCAGTGCGGCAGCACATCGGTGGCCAGCGGGGTGCACACTTCCCCGACCGCCCCCAGCAGACCAGCTCCCGCCAACACTCCTGACGGCAGTCCGCCCGATAATAAAACGAAGCATGCACTCGGCTGTAACCAGCGGAGTCCGAGGCCTCTCAACCATGTAAAGGAGGGGGGGCGGGCGTGACGCGCACTTTCCTTTCGTGAAGTGCGCCCCCCCGCTCCCACCGAGTGTTCGGCCGTCGGCTGACTTTGATCAAGCGGCTCCTATCTCCGTGTCCTCTTTCCTCCCCCTCCATTTGACTGCGCGCTCTCGCGCTCTCAACAGGGAAGATGGGTGGGTGGAGGAGACAACGGCATTTATGCAATCGGCGATCCACGACATGATCGTGCGTTGCAAAATAAACTTCTGACCTCAGCACGGTTGGTAAAGCACTCGCATCCTTCAATGCGCAGACCATGGCTGTCACCAAAACAATCGATGTACTAAAACAGAAAATAATTGATCATACATTAACAATAGACTAATGAATTGTGCGCTTTTCCACTTTCGGACATGTTTTTTGAACTGTACACTGAGCGATTCTGCCTCTTCCCGACCCCCTTCTCCCCACTGCCCATTTTCTGTTCGTTCTCCGACTATTTAACCCCGCAACGACAAAGAGCAGCCACAGCAGGACCGGCGCTGCGAGGCGTTCCGTTCCTCACGCTGACGCCGGCACTGCATTTTCATGTTCAGTAAAGGCATCACCGAGAACGGTGAGCGTACATGATAGGGCCGTGTATCGCGCTTTTTTTTCCCAAGCGCGCGGCAGGGGCGCTAGAATGAGCCTTTTTATGGCCGCTGAGAATCGCCAGCCCGCCGAGAGAGCGCACCCGTGGCATCCCACAAGAACGCCTGAAAACTGATTTCGAACCGTAGTCCCCCTAACTAGTTTTAATAGCATTTCTTGTGAGTCTCGCGCTGCTCTTGATTCCGTCTTGGTCGTGTGTGTGGGCCCCACTGACCACTTCGACTTCAAGAAATACCCAGCTTCGTCAATTCATATTGATAGTATTTGCGACCAAATTATGCCTTCAGAGCAAGGGCCAGTCGTGGCGCATCGCAGCTGTTAGTGCCTCAGCAGCGCCCGAATGATGCCCTCCGACAGCGCCTTGGCCACTTTCTACGGTCCTAGTTAATACCGATGAATGTGAACTATCTGTATGGCGCATGGGCCTGGGCGATAAGTGATGCAACACGTAACTAACTGACCTGGACTCGGAGTGAGCGCATGTCTTGACATCCCAACACTGCTGTGGGTGGCACAGCAGACTTCATAGCCGCCGCCCTGGCCGCCGCCCTCCCAATCAGAGAGCAGCAGGCGCGAAATATGGAAGGGGGTCCGTGCTGTGATGAAGAACACCACCGTCGCGAAAGGTCGCAGCCGACTCATTGCCGCCTTCACAGTCCTGAGCGGCAAGAACGTCAGCAACGAGATCGCGAGGTGCGAGCATGTGTTCAGCGCAGTTTCTAGGCGACGAGGAGAGGGGCGCTCTCAACAGCGTCGCAGCCGCCATGTCAAGCAAACTCCTGCAAAATTAAGAAAAAGTCTTTTAGTATCAGTTAACATATGATTGCAGTACCCCGACTTCAGTCTTATGGCGACAATAACAACAACAGGCCCACAACAGGCCAATGGCATGCCTCATATGGCGCACAAATGGCCAATGAGTGCTGTTCGTTAGTTTGGAAACAGTGTGGTCTGAGACTGTCTCGAGATTTCTGCCCACATCGAAGCTGGAACAGGCAACGCAGGAACTAGCTGCGACCTCTCCCAGTGTTCTTGAGTGCATCGGGCCGAGATAGAGGGAAATCTGCCGAGATCGTAAGAGCAAACAACAGCTACCTGGCCAACCAGCGTTCGGTACAAGATCCGCCGCGACTACAGCGAATCATCGCCTGATCAAAAGGAAAAGTCCTACGGCAGGCTATAGTTCCGCTGCGAGCTCCAAGCACGCGGTTGGCTCATGGCCTATTGTCACGCTGTTGCTCTTGTCGACATGACAAAAAATTCGGGGAACTGAAATACTCGTTCCAATACCACATTAGCATATACGCTTGCTTGGTTGGGCACAAAGCGTATACGCTTCAGCGGTACTCGGTAGAATCCGACAACTTCCAGTACGCACAGTGAAAAAGTGCACGGATTTTCCGCCACTACTCAGTAAGCACCAGAGGCCCAATGCTCGTACGCTTTCAAGAAAGTGATACTCTGGACAGCCCCTGATTTCGAGCCGTATTCACACCTAACAACGCACAGTGTAGTGCATAAAGCGCCCGCCTGGCTCTCATATTGTGCCTTCTTGCTCTTCTCTTTTTTGGGGGCAGCACGCGCTCCGCTGATCTGTATCTCGCCAGATTGCATTGTTCGATGTAAACTTGGTCAAAGGGGGCTGGCTACGCCACCGGCAAACAGCCATTTCTCGCTGAAATAGCGCCTCTTTCCCCCGCCCCCGCTTTAGCGCAGAACAGGTAAGGATTCTTCGTGATGCCAAGGTCATATATCTTGTGTCTTGCTTTGTTTGTTACATGTATCAGGAGTTACAAGTGCATTCCCCTAGCGGAGGCCACATTCTCGGAGCTTGTACCCTGTTTGTAGTTAACGAGTATTTTGCCTCTCGTACTGCTTTCGCGGCCAACTCGCGTTGCTCGCCCGGATAGAATAGCGAACTATTGAAAGTTGCGGACGCACAGGAGCGGGCGTACCAGGCCTGCTGGCTCTGCGGCTTCGCCGCCCACTCATCGAAAAATGGTGAACGAGTGTATGGCGCATCATGCAGAGCAAACACCACCTCGCGCGTCCCTAATTGTTACGTCTTGCAGGTAGATGCACCACAGTTTCGCTGTGGGCAAGAATTCTAATAAATTGATATCGCCCAGACCAGACGTTACAGGACCTGTATGACCGGTCTCTGAAGAATGATCAGTTTCGTAAGAGGGTGCACAGCAGGATCTCCCACAACAGCCGTCAAGTGCGCACGCATTCTGGGCCACAATAATTCTCCGGCGGTGCCCGCGGCCTTGGCCGAACCACCTCCAACACCGCAAATCCGTGTCGCATCGGTGTGATGCCCTGATGTGACACCGGCCGATTTCGCCTGCACAGACCGGCCCAGTCTTGCTGACGACTGCTGCTGGGCGCTCACAGCACGGGTACGAGGCCAGGTGCCGCGAAATGAGACCGATTCTAGGGCGCTGATTGGCCAGTTCAAAGTAGCCTGCAGGTGCACCTACGGGTTCACAGCAGGTATGGGCTGTTGTGACGTGCTCACAGGAGACCACAACAGAGTACTGTGCCAGTTAGTGTCCCGTTGTGGGGGGGATATGTCACTCGAGCGAAGCCCTGCAAAGTGGATCGGAGAGGGGTCAGAGGAGGAGGGCCGAATCAGATGAGAAATATGCGATACCTGCTGCCGCGATTTAGCGGCAGCCAATAGGGAGGGGGAAGACATCGATACTTCGGTGGAATGCTGCTGTGACCTGCTGTGAAGCCCCTTACGAATCTGATCTTTCTTCAGAAACCGGCCACATGCCAACAGATCATACATGTCAAACCAGACACCCCGGTCTCGAACGGGCACACCATATCCGAGATACGCGACTTCATGCCAAATCTGCACGAATATACACACCACACGCAACCATCACCCCTGCAGCCAACCAGGGCGCACGTTCAATAAAACATCAACATTTTTTTCAAGAAAAGCAGACAATCTGGTCGAGATCAGATCGCAGACGTTCTTTTTCTCGAGATTGTCAGCGGAAGATATACCTCCACGCCTTCAGAAACTGCGAGTCGCAGACTTGCAAGAAAATCCCGAGCAGTTCCCGTCATCACTTTCCCTTGTTTTCATCGTTCAGAATCCCTGAACGGTTCTCAGAATGATTCCGATATTGTGCGCCGATTATTCTTGTCAACGTTTTTCCCTCGTGATTCTCGAGCAGTTCGCAGAACGGTTCAGCATTTCTCGGTGAAATGCCAGAAGTTTATTTCTGAGAAGAAATTCTTGGGATGTTGTTAAGATTGTATTGAAGGCAAAGTCACCGTTTTGTTGAATGGGTGATCTTGAGTACTCTTCGTTATCTTCGTTTATTGAACCGTTCTGCAATACAATTTTTGAATAGTCTCACGCCACTGTGTGGCGGGACCCTGTCATATAACCGCGTAGTGTGCACCCCTGTACTCCGTACCGATCTCACGGAACCTGCCCTCGCCGGCCGGCCACCGGCGGGGGAGAGTGTATCAGGTGGCGGCGCGGCGCGTTCTGCCCGTCATCCTTCGACTGGTGCGTTCGCTTGCTCTCGGGCCCCTCCCACCAACCCGGCGTCTACCGTGGGACGGAGCGTCCCGCGTTTCTCTCTTGCCTGCCCTGGCTTGCTCGCGGGGCGTGCTGCTTACCCTCATCTTCGTTGGCGTGGGCTTTTTCCCGCGCATCGGGTCAACGAAGCACTTTGCGGCGACCTCGAGGGGCTCGCAAGTGACCCGGCCAAATGACCGATTAAAAATACGTATCACTGGCACCACGGCGGCTATGGGGGCAAGGAGTAAATTGCCTTGGCACGGGGGGCGTTTCTGCAATAAATGCCTCTTGCCAAAGCACCGTCACGGGCCGGCAAGAGCTCATCAAGCTTCGTGGGCCCAGCTGCGCAGAAACATCCCCCATTCATGACTTGTGGCACAGAGAAACACAAAAAACGGAGCGCCTGTGAGCTGCGCTTCAAGTTGCGAAAAGAAGAAGGCAAAAGACCGCGTATCGGTCGACCTATGGTCGGTCAAAAATTGACTGCGCCAACCGGCCTAAATCTAGTTATACACAATACACCTTGAGCACGTACGTCACACCCGCACACCGTACGTACCCCCCCATCTCATAGTCCAATACGACCGACGAAATACGCTTCGCTGCCAGTCGTTCCTCGCGCTGCTTCCATCTCGCGCGCACCACCCCTTCGCCAACAGCGGCAGCGCCGTTCCGACCCCGTCCTCACTCCACTCAAGGGAACTTGCGAACCAGGTCAATATCACGATAACGCAGCGCGGTAGGCCAGCTGCAGGCGTGCGTGACGGAGCCGAAAGTGAAACCGCCGGAGCCAACGGAAAAGACCCCGGAGCCAAAAGAGAAGCCGCCGCATCCACAGAGCAACAGCCTTGGCAAACCCGAAGTCCTCATAGACAATCCACAGCGGACACCGCCGCGAAGGCCAGATGAGGTGAGCTGCCCCGAGCTGTGCGCCACTGCGCACGAGGTCCTTGGCCATGTGGAACATGTTCCCCAACTCCTTATCATCCCGTGGTGCGTTGAAGTGCTCTGTTGACGGCGACAGAAGCGCGTAACACAGTGGAGTCATGCCATCCGAGGTACAGGCCGACACGGATGCTCCATGCCGTATGAGCATCCTCGCAGCCGCGACGTGGCGGCGGACCGCCGCCATATGGAGCGCCGTGGCCCCGCGGTAGTCGACGGCGTTAACGTCGGCCCCCCACTGCTTGAGCAAGAAGGAAATGATCTCGGCCTGGCCAAACTCGGCAGCGAGGTGAAGGGGCCTCTGCCCGCCATAGTTCTGCACGTTCACGTCAACGCCTACGCCAGCAGATAGCAGCATGCGGGCCATCTCGAGCCGGCCGTTCGCAGCCGCAAAGTGCAGTGGCGTGTTGTCTAAAGTCCGCTTGGCAACAGACACAGACACGGTCGGGAGCCCGAAAACAGAAAAGGACGACCGCGGATGGGCGCGCATGTCAGAGAGCAACAGCTGCAACACGTCCCTCCGGTTGTGCAACACAGCAACATGCAGCAGGGAAATGCCAATGGAATTTGTGACATCCCGGCGGCACCCAGCCTCAAGCAGCACTTTGACCACCTTCGCGTTCCCGCCCACGCAGGCGAGAAAGAGAGGCGTCGCCCCACACGCCGTGCGGGCCTCCAAGTCATAATCCTTTCCCACAAGACGCCAAACTGCATCACGTCCCCCATACCTAGCAATGACGTGCACATGTGCCCAGCCGTCTTGGCACAGCGCCGAATGATCCACCCCTGTGTCCACCAGTGTTTCCACGACGCTGTTGTGGCCAACCATTGCCGCTGCATGTAGCACAGTCAGTCCGTCCTTGTCCATAGCCGCGCTGTCCGCGCCCTCGTCGATCAAGAGCCGCACCACCGACTCGCGACCGCCTCTGGCCGCCGAGTGCAGCACCGTCCTGCCGTTCAAGTCCACTGCGGCTACATTCGCTCCGTTCATGATGAGAAACCGCACCGCCCCTTCGTGCCCGCCCTTCGCCGCCAAGTGCAACGCTGACTCGCCACCCTTGTCCTCCGCCCCCAAACTCGCATCGCTTTTCACCAGCAACTGCATCACCCCTTCGTGGCCACCCATAGCCGCTAAGTGCAGTGCCGTCTGGCCGCGCTTGTCCACCGCTGCCACGTCCACATTCTTGCTGATTAAAATCCGCACCACCTCCTTGTGTCCGCCGATTGCGGCCAAATGCAGCACAGTCTGGTTCGCACTGTTCAACATGGACACGTTCGCATCGCTCTCCATCATTAAACGGACGACCTCTGTGTGGCCGCTCTTCGCGGCGAATTGGAGCACTGACATGCCGTGCTTGTCGACCGCATTCAATTCTGCACCGTTGCAAACCAGCCACCGCATCACCCCTGCGTGCCGACCCCTCGACGCCAAGAAGAGCGCCGTATCGCTGCCCTCGTCCGCCGCCGCCACATCCGCACCCTTGTCAATCAACAGCCGCGACATCCCCTCGTCCCCGCGGGTCGCCGCGTAGTGCAGCACCGTCCGGCGCTTGAAGTCCACCGCCTTCACATTTGCCCCCTTTTCCAGGAGCAGTCGCACCGCTCCTTCGAGTCCGCCCCTCGCCGCCAAATGTAGAACCGTCTGGTCGCTCTCGTCCACGGCCCCCACCTTCGCACCACGTTCTATCAGCAACCGCACCACCCCTTCGTCCCCACCCCTTGCCGCCGAATGCAGCACAGTCTGGCCTTCTCTGTCCACTGCCCCCACATCCGCACCACGTTCAATCAACAACCGCACCACCCCTTCGTCCCCACCCCTCGCCGCCAAGTGCAGAACCGTCTGGTCGCTCTTGTCCACTGCCCTCACATTCGCAGCACGTTCAATCAACAACCGCACCACCCCTTCGTCACCACCCCTTGCCGCCGAATGCAGAACCGTCTGGCGGCTCTCGTCCACTGCCTCCACATCCGCACCGTTGTGGATCAAAAGCCGCACCACAGACTCGTGCCCACCCGTCGCAGCTGAGTGCAGCACTGTCTGGCCGCCCTTTTCCACCGCGGTCACATCCGCTCCCTTGTCAATCAAGAATCGTACAACTCGTTCGTGTCCACCCATCGCTGCCCAATGCAGAGCTGTCCAACCGATGGCGCTCGTCGCGGCCACCTCCGCCCCGTTCTCCACGAGCAGCCGCACTGCTCCATCGAGCCCGCGCCGGGCCGCCCAGAGCAACGCCGTCTCGCCGCCCTTATCCACCGCCGAAACGTCCGCACCCTCATCAATTAATCGCTGCACCAACCCTCCGTCTCCGCGCCTCGCGGCCCAATAGAGCACGGACCTGCGGTTTGCGTCCACCGCGGTCACGCAAGCCCCACGGTCCTCGAGCAAACGCAACACCCCTTCGTGCCCGCGCCTCGCCGACAAGAGCAGCGCAGTCTCGTGAACCTCGTCCACTGCCGCCACATCTGCACCTTCATCTAACAACAACCGCACCACCCCTTCGTCCCCGCCCCTTGCCGCAGAATGGAGCACCGTCTGCCCGGCGCTGGCAACCGCCGTCACATCCGCACCCTTGCCAATCAAGAATCGCACAATCCCTTCGTCCCCGCCCCTCGCCGCGTAGTGCAGCACCGTCCGGCGCTTGAAGTCCACCGCCTTCACATTTGCCCCCTTTTCCAGGAGCAGCTGCACCGCTCCTTCGAGTCCGCCCCTCGCCGCCAAATGTAGAACCGTCTGGCCGCTCTCGTCCACGGCCCCCACCTCCGCACCACGTTCTATCAGCAACCGCACCACCCCTTCGTCCCCACCCCTTGCCGCCGAATGCAGCACAGTCTGGCCTTCTCTGTCCACTGCCTCCACATCCGCACCGTTGTGGATCAAAAGCCGCACCACAGACTCGTGCCCACCCGACGCCGCCGAATGCATCACAGTCTGGCCTTCCTCATCCACCGCGGCGACGTTCGCTCCCTCCTGCAGGAGAGACCGTGACGCCTCTTCATGCCCGCCCCTCGCGGCCAGGTGCAGCGGCGTTCGGAGCTCCTTGTCCGCCGCTGCCACTTCAGCGCCGTTGCACAGAAACGCCCGCACCAACTCAGCATGACCACAAATAGCGGCAACATGTAGGGGCAACCAGCCAAAGCGGGCCGCCACGGCCAGATCAGCCTCATTCGTCTCCTGCACGATGCCCGACCATGCAGCCAAGTGCAGGGGCGTCCATTGTAGATCAGCTGCGCTGGCACGCGCGTCGGCCCCGAGCGACAAAAGAGTCGCCACCACAAGGGGCGACGGCGCCCTCGTATTCTCGAGTGCCACCTGCAAGGGAGTCTTTTTCGCCCCATCGCACGCGTTCAGATCGGCGCCGTGCTCCGCCAGCACGCGGAGTAAGTCGTCGTGGTCGGCCTTCGCAGCATAGTGCGTAGGCGTCGTGCCGTGCGTGATCCGGGGACGATTACGTTCCCGGCCGCCACGTGTCGCCGTGACGGCGACGGCGGCGCCTCTGTGGGATAGATCTGCGTGACCACGCTGGCACAGGGAGCCAGGCGGGGGTGGAGAGGAAGTTGAAGCATTCGCTCTCACACCGTGGTCGCTCAATGATCGTCGCACCGCTTCACGGTCCTGTTGACATACCCGACGCACAGCGAAGGCGCCGCGACTCAGCGCCGCCTCCATGAGCGGTTTGTAGGTTGTCTGCCACCAGCCCAGCCCGCTCACGAGCGCAGTCTAGAACGAGCGGGCGCTCTCTATCCCCGCCCTTTGCCCCAGCGTCAGCTAAAGCGGCCACTAAGAACGGACGCCAGCCGCCGTCGGCACTGTCGGCCACCGCAAGGTACAGAAGCCGGCGATCACGCCCCCAGCAAGCCAACGCCCTGCTCGCACGGGACACCCCAGTTCTGCTGTACAAGAGATGTAAAGTTCAGGCCACAGCTGATCGGCGCGCCCTCTTGAAGCCCCACAGGACGCGCGACTGTCGCCTCTCCCTCAAACGAATCCGCCGGGCGGACCCCGTGCACATCTACCAACCCATGGGAACTCCCGGCAGCGCCCGGGAACCCAGGCAGAGCTAGCTAAATTTTAGTATCCACGGCAGACCTCGTAGGGTTGAGGGCTAACTGCTGGCAGTACGGGCGCGCGACCATCGCATTGGTCAGCCCTCACAGTCTCAGCCCAGTGGCCCTCCGTGATCATCTCGCCGGGCGAGCACGATGCTCGCGAGCGCGCTGTGCGTTGGCACTGCGCTGGGTGCGAGCACAGCGCACTGTGTGCGAACACAGCGCACAGCTCGCCAGCACGTCTCTCTTGGCGAACCCATCTGAACTAAGACCGGGGCCTTCCACTTAAAAACATACTGAATCGATCTCGCAACAATTGAATCAATTCCGAGATCTGAATCAATCTTGCACCAATCAAACCATTCTCGCTCCAATCAAACCATTCTCGCCCCGATCAGGCCATTCTCGGCTCTGGAGCCAAGCACATACTAAATTCCATATTCAGATGGCCAAAAGAGTCTGACCTCTCTGTGAACGTGGGGATACCGATTATCAGTGCTGTTCAAAAGCATGTGCGCAAGGGTATTGCAGTTCTCCCAATTTTGGCCGATCCGGACAAGAACAAGAACAACAGTCCACTGACCAATGACATGCCTCACAGGATGCCTCTCTGACCAATGAGATCTCCGAATCAGCCTCCGTTGTTGTGCAAACAGGAAGATCTGCGACTTTTCCGGGACTCAGAGCACATGTAGGGGAGAACCTGAGTGGAATAGACACCAAGACAAGCTGGACAACTGTTCCCGAGAGGAACGAGCCGATGTGGGGGGAATCTTCGGCGATCTCAGCCGAGAGAACAACTGTGTTTCGACCAATCAGCGATTGGTAAGAGGCCCACTGTGGCTGCAGCCAATCATCTGCTCTGGGCGATCGGGCCCCTAGAGCACGCGATTGGCTCGCCCTCACCTGCCAGCACGCGATTGGCTCACACAGTTGTTCATGCAGTGTTGTTCTTGTCCGGATCGGCCAAAATTGGGAGAACAGCAATACCACCACCAGTGTGTGAATTCCAGTGTATCAGCGAAACACGGGACAAAGTAAGGACTTCGTTTCACACACTTTCTTGTTTGTGGACGGTGTGTTCAAGGCCCGAACTTCGTGTACGTCTAAACGAAACAGAATCATGTACCCAAGGGTATAGAGCAGGGGTTCCCTATGGTATCCAATGTTAACGTAATAATATGCGCGTACTTCTTGATAGCGTATTACGCGTACGCTCTTCAACTTCGGCAGAGTGCCAGCTGCGCATGAATGCGCATACTGTGGAGGCCTAAAGACGAGATGAAAGACCGTTGGCAAGCGTACTTTCGCCAGGTAATTTGTCGTCCTACAAAAGACGTGCACTTCTAAAATTGTTAAGCGGTCCAATCAGAACCCTGGTGTTGTCTTACTATCCACTAAAGCCGTGTAGGAAAATGATTGCGTCTGTCCTCATTTCATGAATGTTTGACAGTGCCTGCCCCGTGTACTCTCCTTTCAACAGTTAGGCACTTGCTGGGCCCTTGCTGAGGGCAATTGTGGATGCTGGATGTTTCAGAAAAGCGCAATGGATTGCTCTGTACACAGTTCTTCCAAATAGCCTCAAGGTCCATTCCATAGCAAGTCACTTCAGAAATATTTTTTCCTTCAGCTGCATCTCGTCGCCCACGGCTCAAACTTGGTCAGCATGATCCGCAGCGTTCTCCGGATGTTTGGTTCACAAATCAGGACCCGAGTTGGTTATTTTGCGCCGGAAGCGTCTCCGGAGGGCAACGCGCGGTCCTCTGGCCTCTCCGGTGCGATCTGGACGCGTCTGTATGGACCAAATGCCCTTCGATATCACCTTGGCGGCTTCTGATCTCACCCGAACGAGGGTTACATCATTACCAATTCCCAATCATACTGGGAGTTGGTGTATTGACCACGTTGTTATATTTTTACCCCCGCCGCGCAAGGCGTGGACGTGACCGGCAGACATTGTCCAGTCGTTGCGATCTCAGGCTGTGCGGTCCGCATGCTCCTCGCCGTCTCTCTTGCCACTGCGCGGCAGGGGCTCAAACTGCTTCGTGTCTGGAGTATCTGCCTACTGTCAACGTGACTCGTGTGATGTACAGTAGTAGGGTCGAGCTGATAGCAGGACTGCGGTGAACCAGTGAAAGCTCTGCCACGGAGTCACTCATGACATGATGTCCATACCACTGAGTTCACTCCCCCCGCCCGCCTCGCTGTCATCCTCTCATCCTCACAACACCCCTCATCGTCGTCGTCCAAGCCCTCTTCTCCATCTTTTCGTTGGCGAGCCCGGCTTGAGGGCGCAGGGGGCGGAGGCAGGAGTGAAGAGGTTGCGTGCAATCGCCGTGCACGAGGTGCGCGATTCGGCGATGGATGATGGACAGAGGCGTGTCTGACGGAACTTCACATCCATGTTTCCCACTCCATAATATTTGCTTCTTGCGTCAATGTACTTCCATGTAGCCCCCATATCGGACGTCCGATTCGGGGGAAGAGAACAACCATCCTTGCGTTGTTCTCTGCCTCGACAGAGAAGCAGAAAAACGTTGCTCAGAGATAGATACTGCACTTTCGTGACCTCCGAACGACTAAAGCATTGTGCGCTCTGCATGTGGAACTGAAAATGCGAAAGAACAGACGAGGTTCTGATTTATGCAACCGAGAGTCACAGCGGCCTTGCCTGCAAAGAGAGCACTATCTCTTTGAGCCTACGGGACCATCCCTGAAATGATAGGAAAGCTGTTTTAATTGATATGTATGCGACCTGTATTCGGGAAAGAAAGGAAACTGGTCGCTCGCGCCATGCACTGTGTCATGCGGGGCCCATGAAGATGGGTCTTCTCAGGTGACTACCTATATGGAATAGACATTTAGAGACAGGCACAATGCGGGGCATTTTGACCATTCAGAAGAGCGTACGGGACCTGCTCTACTCAAACGCTGATGTGTGGCGGAGTATTGTAGAACTCTTCGTCTACTTGATGTCGGTCGAAAGGAGATAGAGGCGTCCGAAGACGGTGTCTTCCAAAGTACTCAACGCTGAAGTAGCATCCCACACAAGCTGTCCGTGTAGTGGTTTTAAGGTACAGGCGTCTCGCACCCAGATAAAACAGAGAACCTTACCGTGGGAAAAACACAGGGAGACCAGTGAGATGCGGAGCCCCCAACCGTCTGGCTGTCTAAGACCTGACGAGCACGCACCAAAGCGGCAGTATTCACGCACACACAAGTCTGCCTTTACGAAGGGGACAAGCAACGAGCACCCCCATGCGCACATATATCCCCCTCATTCCGCAACCAGCGATCCTACACCCCGGGCCACGTGCGGCGAACCATATTCCAGGCCAGCGGTGCCAGCAGGAATCCCTCCACACTCCTCCCACGGGTCATCCCAGCCAGCGGGGTAATGGCCCAAAAGCAAATACAACAACAAATCCCTCAACAATGCAGAATTTCAAAAACAAAGTAGCCCCCTATTGTGGGTAAAACCCGTACAATTGGATTGGGCTTACGCGCACCCAAATCCAGTATCCCGGAGAGATACCGGTGCCGGTCTCGGGTCACCCCTTTCCCGGGTGAGCCGAAGGATCCCGGCGGGAACCACCGACTGGGGGCCACGCGGATAGCCGACAAGTCCTAAAGAAACCCGTCACGTGTGCCCTTAGGGGCTGCAATCGCGCCAGAAGAATCTTTCTCAACTATTCGCAGTATCTCAGCAGATTGAGGCAGATTAGGTCTGTGTGCATCGCGCCATAGTTTTGGCCTTGCGCGGGGCGCAAATCGCGCCCAATTAGAAATCCGGAGATCCGTTTTCGCTCACTGGTCGCGCCCTTATAGCCCACGCACACAATTTGTTTGGAACACATGTTGTGATAAAAGTATCCCTGACTTGTTAAACAGGCACTGTGTCAATCTCTTCAGGTTCTTGGTTTCGTGCTTGCTCCCCTCAGACCGCTTCGGCATGCAGTTATACCCATAGTTAGTGTTGTAATTTTTTGCTCGCGCCATACTCGCGCCTGAGAGCCAGGGCCAGTCGGGGAGCTTTGCGCCCTAATTGCGGCTCAGCAGCGCTCAAGTACCCGGACGTGGGGCCTCCCAACAGCGGAGTGGGAATCGCTTTAGATCGGGAGTACTATTCGGCGACACTCAAGCTTTAGGAGCCTCAGAGGACGTCACTTAGTCCTCACATCTTCCTTTAAAAAGAAAATAATGTAATACAGTGCTCACAAGAAGGATAAAATGCAAAAATGCATTGATTAATCAACCTGGAAAAAAGGGTGGAAAAGTTGCCACGCGGGCCAGGGGGAAGGCGTCAGGGACGTAAAAAGGGGAAAGGGGCGGCCATCACAAGCCCCCGCAACCAGCGTGCGGGCGGCAAGCAAACCAAGGAATGTAACACGCACGCCGGAAAGGTGGCGGAAGGCGGCGTACAGCTGAGCTCCCTAAGGAGGACACCACCTCCCACACGCCAGCCCGTCGAGGCTGCGGGGAGGACGCCTCCGCCCCAACCGACCCCGCCACCATCAGCACCGCCGCCGCCCGCGGCGGCGCCAGAAAGACCGCCCCGGCCAACCCTCGCACCCATGTCTCCAATCACCCCCCGCGACAAGCAGTCTCACACACGGGGAAGACGAAGTTATCCGCCACGCCCAGACCGCTACCCCCACCACAGCCGCTAGCCCTCACACCGGCGGCGACGGCTGGGTTCGCACCAGTGCACACATCGGGGCCGGGCTCAGAGGCAGAAAAGTAAGAACTGCGTTGGACTGGTGCAGCAGACAGGCGCCGTCGTCGCACAGGCGCGACCGGCCCATGCAACAGACATTCGCCTGGTAGTCCGTCACGTCGATCAGAGCGGCTCGCAACTCCTCTACAACCATCCCCACAACGTGGACGTCCACAGTCTCGGCCAGTGCTTCGTCCAACAGTTCATCCACAGCGCGAGCAGACAGGTTCTCGATCTTCATTGTTGTAGAATACACGTCCATTAGTTTGGTCCCCAGCACGTTCCGAAACACATCCCAGAAGAAGTTGGGGTCGAGCCGCTCCCGCACAATACGATCCACATTGCGCAAGGAGGATGCCTCGCGCAGAAGCGAGCGCGAGACGACAAACAGGAGTAAGAGAAACCACCTGGTCAAGTCGGTCTTGGACACGGGCGGCGGCGCCCCACCAATGGCATCCGCCCCCGCTCGATGGGAACGCACGTGGACGCGTACTCCAGCGTTGTCGTCAAAGCACGCACCCCACATGAGATCCAGGCAGGCGGCCACGCCGCCGGAACAATCGACGCGGACTCCGCTGAGCCACTTGGCCACCCGGGCCCCAGAATGTTGCCGGCTACTCGACTCCAAGAAAGTTTCCACCGCTGCGCGGACGGCCATGATGCACCTACCGCACATCGAGTGAGACCGTAGGACCAGGACGCGCTCCTCTGACAAGGTGCCCCCCGGTTGCAGTTGGTCAATCACGTCCATGATGCGGACGCGCTCATACGAAAGACAACCCTTGGGCGGCGAAAGCCAGCCCTTGAGGCGGCCCAGCATTCTGGGAGGAAAGGCCGTGATATCGTTTGCAATACGGGCCACGCGATGGTTGACAAAACCGCCCGCAAACTCGTTGCCGAAGGCCATGAAGGGGTCGGCACAACGTGCCGCGACGAAAGCCAGAGGGTTGATGACAGCCGTGACCCAGCTCCCAGTCAGCCTCCGGCGGGCTTGAGTACGTGCATCAGGCTCGACCCACAGGTGTTCAAAAGGGTCCACGAGGAGCACCTGCGGGTCCATCGACCACCACCATGCCAGGGGGTCCAGGCATATCACGTAGCGAATTGCCAACCGCCGCCACCACGACACCTTGCGCACCGGCCACCCGCGGCGTACGGCCGCCTTAGTCTGGGGTAGACCATCGTCGTTCGAGAGGGCTTCTTGAACCATGTCATCAATTTTGCCAACGTCCCCGCTGAAGAAGCAGCTCATGGAGCACATTTTGTCGGGGATAGGTCGCGGAATCAGACCAAAAACCTCCCTACCAGTCGCGGCGATGGAGATGCCAGCGTACCCGAGATAGAAGCCCTCTCGCATGACCGCCACCAGCGTGTTGGACACAGCCCGCGCGCGCATCATGGATCGTACGCCCTTCCATGCTCCCAGGGTGAGGCGCACCTGCTTCGCCACCGGGGCCCACGGGGCGTACATCAGCATCACGAGCCAGAAGAGGTCCTTCCCCGACCACCCGTGTTGAAGTTCAAGAACAATGACGAAGATGGTGAACACCACGTGGCCCAACAGGAAAAGCATGGCAGAGCGCCACGCCAAGTACACCCTTAACTCGGAAACATCGTGAGCATGTTGACGCCCAGTGGGGTCCTCGGTCAACACATATCCAGTCACAAAGGCGGAGGTCACGACCGCCGTCGTCTCGAAGACCCCAAAGCCAAGGAAGAACCGCTGGTCTTGCCGTGCCAAGCCATCTACGACCTTGGTGAGGTTGGACACAACTGCGACCAGGTCCGTCTCGTCCAAGGCGGCCATGAGAGCCATGTCCGGCGACCACACACGCCCCGCCTCGCGTTCTCCGTCGCCAGGTGCGGTGACCGCAAAGCACGGCTCACATCAGGCGCACTCACGCAGATCCGCTTTGAATGTGTGTTCTGAACACGCCTGCACGCGCGTACAGCATGCGCTCTGAGGCTGGTCTGTGCTGCGGATATGGAAGGTGCGTTGAACATGTCAAAACAGAAGAGACCCTCCGAGCATGCACTTGTTCGGTCCCTGCCAATGTTCGGGCCAACGCCCGTCGACCAACGAGGTACCTGCCAGGTTCGTCCACGTGTACAAACCCATGTGAAAAGGCCTCATAGCTGTCGCTGACGCCGTCTCTGCCACCGCGCCAGCCGCTGGCGCCGGCTGCTGCCCCAGCAGCCGCCTCGGCCCAGGCGGGATGCCCCCCCCCGCGGGCCACCGCCAACCCCTCAGCGCGCGCAAGCCGCCAAACAACCCTCCCACAACGCCCGCAGGTGCCCGCGCCGGACCTCTGCTGGCAGGCAGAGGAGCGGGCCGAGCCCGGCCAGGGCAGCGGCAGCACGTTGCCGCGACTCGAGCGCCAAGCTCGGATGCTCGGGAGGAACAGGGGGCTGCGCCGGGGCCGCAGCACACAGGCGGTGACGTCGGGGGCCCCGGGGGCACTGCGGGTAGTTGCGGCGGGCGGCGGGGGGGAGTGCCGCTCTCTGGCCAGGTCAGCGGCGGGAGGAGGGGGGGGGGGGGGTGTGATGGGGACGCGGCCACGCCCCGTGAGGAAGAAGAGCGGGGAGGGGACGCCCCATGATCCATCGCCGCGCGGCGGCGGGCGTGGGTGGCGCAGGGGGGGGGGGGGAGGTGCAGGGGCGACGGTGACGGCGCGGGAGGGGCGGCGGGTAGGGCGGCGCCGTGGCCACGTGGACGCTGTGGTCCAGGCGAGGGGTGGGGGAGGGGGGGGGGGGTGGGGGTGGAACGTGGTCGCCGCGTTCACCCGAACCCCTCGTGGTCGGCCGCCCAACCCGTCATCAGGAGTTCCACCCCCGGCCTTAACGGTGACGCAGACTGCGAGGAGGGGTTGGCCGGGGGGACCGCCGCTGCGGCGTGCGGCTTTTAGCCCAAGGCGCGGCCGCCGCACCAGCCCCAAGATGCGCACGGAGGCTGCGGGTCGGGCAGGTGAAGGGGCGGGCGGCGGGTGCGGGGGAGGCGGGGGCCCTTTGCAGGCCTGCCGGGCTGGGAGGCAGGATAACCGTGTGCACTCGCCACGGTCCTTCATGTCGGCGGTCGCGCCGTTCATCAGGAGCCGTGCCGCTGCCCGCAAGTGGCCACCGCTCGCAGCAAGATGCAGGGGCGCGGTGCCGCGACGGTCTGCCACGTCCACGGCAGCGCCCGCTCGCAGGTGGGCACCCACACTCTGGAGGTGGCCCAGCGCAGCAGCCAGGTGCGGCAGCATCCGGCCGCGGTCGTTGACAGCGCCCACCGCGGCACCGTCCTCCACCCGTGCGGCCGCCACCAGCGGGTGACCGCCGCGGATGGCCCGGCGCAGCGTGGTGTCCGCGGCCACGTCACCCGCGTCCGCCGACGCCCCCGCGTGGAGCAACGCGGCCACGGCGGCGACGGGACCGTCACGGCGGTGTGCAAGGCCGTCTCCCCATCAGCGGGGGACGACGCGCGTCGACCGCGGCGTCATGGTCCGGAAGCGCGAGTGACGCGTGGCCGCATCGGGCAGCCCCGCGGCAGAGGCGACCGTTGCGGCCATGGTCGTCCTGGCTGTGGACTCACTGCTACACCGCGGCCGTCTGCCCTGTTACGCCCTTCCCTCGCTGCCCTGACCCTCCCCTCTCATTCCTGGCACGCGTGAGCGTGCGGCGACTGCCGTTTCCCATCCCCCCGCCCCCCCCGTTAGTTCCAGCAACAGTCGCACACGTTGTCGCACCGCTGGAGCGCCCACACGCCAACCAAGTTGCCCGACGCGGGGAACGCGCCCACGGCGCACAGCAGTACGGATTCGGGAAGACAGGACTCGTCGTCCCTAACCTCCCCCTCCCGCAGCTGGTGTATGATGGCAAAGTACACGTGGCCGTCCAGCGCGTACGCCCGAATGGCCTCGAACGCGGTCATGGACTGGCGGGCGGGGGGGGTCGCGCGCGCCGGCGCTCCCGGCAGGCGCCTCCGTCTCGAGATGGAAAAACAGTGGGCTCTGCAGCGGCCCCACACCCGCCGATGGGGTGCTCGTGAAGGAAAAAAAAAGAAAACAACAAGACGCGCGCGCGTGCTCCCAGAGCTGCGCCCACCGATGCCACGCCCCACAGTGTGGGGCCCACAGGCCATCGCCCGCTGCGCCACCACCAGACCACAGAAGCTCCCCCAAACCGGGGCTTGCACCCAGCGACACGAGCCTTGGAGGCCGTCGCCGCGCTGGCCGGCTCTCTCGGCGGCTGCCTCACCCAACCCGACCGTCCCCACCCCCCCCCCCCCCCCCCTGCCCCCCGCCAGCCCCCCTGTACTCCCCCCTGCCCGCACCCCCCAGCGCTTGCTTGCCCCCGGCTCACTCGCGCAGCTCCGACCGGTTGAAGAGCTCACACTCCTTTTCGTAGCTGTCGCGGCGGCGTGCCCGCGGCTGCCCGCCCACAGCGGGCCACGGGGTGGACTTCCAGCCGCCGCCGCCGCCGCCGCTGCCGCCATCCTCGCCGTCAGACCCGTCGGCGGCTGCCCAGTGCTCCAGCGCCGCGTGGCCGGCAAGGGCCCCCCCCACCACGCCGGCGCCGACCATCAACAGGCGCAGCAGGGCGGGCAGCGGGCCGCCGCCGCCCCCACCGCCGCCGCCGCCACCGCCGTCGCGGCCGCCGCCAGCATCCCCGCCGGTCGCCGGCGGCTTGGCGCCCCGCCCGCTCGCTGGGGGGGTGGCGCCCGCCGCGGTGGCGAGCGGCACCGCCGCCGCCACCGCGGTGGGCGACCGCGCCCCAGACGCCGCCTCTGCCGTGCCGGCGACCGGCGGCGAAAGCGGTGGCGGCGGCGGCGGCGGCGGCGGCGGCGGCGGCGGCAGCTCGACGGCTGGCTCGGCGGCCGCCTCTGCCGCCGGCTCGGCGGTAGACCCGGCGGCTGGGCCGGCCGCGGGCTCGGGCGACGACTTGGCCGTCGGCTCGGCCGCCGGCTTGGCCGTCGGCGGCTCGGCCGGCGGCTGCGCCGCATCTTGCCCAGCTGTGGACCCCACCGGCTGGGACGCGTCTCCCGCGACGGGCGCCCCCCAGGTCACCTCCTTCTTGTTGGTGGCCGCACGGGCGGCGGCGGCCTCGGCGGCCGTCGCGGCGGCCGCCGCCTCGACCGCCTCGAGCGCCGCCGTCGCCGCCCGGACGCGGCTCCCCCCCCCGGTAACGGGGAGCGGGGGGTAGGCGGCGGCGCCTGGCACGCCGTCTGCGTCGGGGTCGCCCCCCCCCCCCCCCCCCCCCTCCCCCCCCCCCCCACGCCCCCCCCCCCAGCGGGGCCACCACCAGCTCCAGCGGCGGCTCACTCACCACCGCCCCGTCCATCGCGCGGCGGGGCGCCCAGCGGTGGTCGGCGCCCGGCGGGGGTGTCGGCGGGCCGCCGCCGCCGCCGCCAGCCCCCCCCCCCGCCGTCGCGGGGACGGGCACCACATGAAACTCAAGCGCGTGCACGGCGGCGGGGAGCCAGGCGGTGGCGGTGTAGGCGCGGCCGTCGGGCTCCCGCTCCAGAGGCACCACCGTCCGGCGGGGCAGCCGTCCACGGCCGCCGCCGCCGCCGCCGCCGCCTCCGCCGTCACGACGGTCCAGGTGGGCGGTGACGCTCGCGATGCGGCCGCCGCTGCCGGCGACGGCGTCGGCGTCGTCTGGGGGGGTGGCGTACGTAAAGTCCACGGGCCACTCGCCCGTCTTGGCCGCGTCCCGCCGGTCGGCGGGGACGAGCGTCGGCCACGGCTGCTGCCGCGCGCCGGTGGGGGGCGGGGGCGGCGACATGGCGGCAGGGACAAGAGCGGGAGCACGACACGGATGGAAATGGGTGGGGGGGAGGGGGGGAAGGGGTGGGTGGGGGGGGGAGCGCGGGGGGGTGGGGTGGGGGGGGGGTGGGGGGCTCGCGCGCAAGGCGGGGCACACCGCCGCAACTCGGGGGCGCGCCAAGCGCGCGAGCGCCGCCGCGTTGTGGGGAGGGGAGATGGGGCGCAGACGACAGAGGGGGGGGGGGGGGGGGGTGGGGAAGGTGGGGGGGGGGCTGGGAGACGGCCGCGCGGGTCCCGTCACCCCACAGGCGGGCGGCCGTCCTGTGCGGGAGGCCGTAGCGGGAGCGACGTCACCAAGCAGGGGGGGGGGGGGAGTGGCGGGAGCGCCGCGGCGGTGCACCAACGGGGTGGGCGGGACGACAGAGTGGGCGGTGCAATGCAAAAAGAAGAGGGGGCAGGGGGGAGGGGGTAAGACAGTGTGCCCACCGCGGGGTGGAGCCGCTCGGCCGGGCGCGCGCCGCCGGGACGCGCCGCACGGAGAGGGGGGGGGGGGGGGGGGAGGGGTGTCGCCTTGGCAGAGGTGTCGGTCTGGTCTGCGGGATGCGCCGCCCCGGCTCCCGACCTCGCTGACAGGCGCGTCCCACCGTGTGGCCCGCCGGCCCACCGGGGCGTGGGGTTGGTCCAAGGCAGTGGCACGGCGCCCGACGCTCCCGGGCTCTCTCGCTCTGCCTTTTTTGAACCCGGCCGTGTACCGCGATGGATTGTACCGTACTGTACAAGTACAGTGCACGGGTTAACCTCGTTTGGAATTTTCAAACGGGGCGCGCAGGCGGCAATGAGGAGGTATGTACGTAGCGCGCCCGTCGCGCAGCCGCCGCAGCCCAACATACAGTAAATCCATGGGTATGCCGCAGGTGACCTTTCGGACTGCTCTCGGGGAGGTAGCGCTTCAGCCGTCCCCCCATGCGCCGGGGACGGCTACGGTAGATGATAGCCAGTCGGCGGCAACAGCGTCGCGAAAGGCGGGCCTGCGGACTTCACCCGATCCGCAAACGGGGCTTGCATTACCAAACTGGTCACGGAACGCACATCTGGCACATGGCGGCGGCCCGTCCTGGCCAGCTGTTGCTGCCTGTCCCCCTCGTCCCCCCCCCCCCTCACCCGTACTGACAATGGTTCAGCGCTTCACGGCGCGTCTCTGGACGTTCGGCCACTGGAAACCGCGCGCAAGTCGGCCCAGCGGAGGCACCGCGGCTCGGCACGTGACGCTGCGCAGCGTCTCTACGGCGCGCCGCCACGTGGCTTTTCCCTCAAAGCAAGCGCACGCGGAGACGGGCTGAGCCCATGAACCCCCTGCACCCATAGCTGCAAAGGCCGTGCGGTGGCAGGCGTCACCCCCAGTTCCGGTCAGGAGTCCCCCTGGAGGCTGAGTGCGGGCGGCTGGGCAACGGGCACGCGCACCCACGCCGCGGTCACGCCGCGGTCACGCAGGGCGTGGCTGCGACAGGTGTGTACCACCACCGGGCATAAAGGAAAGGAACAAAAAAAATGACCAACCCGCAAGACCAGGAACAAAAAGAATGAATGCCAACAACAGGGAGACGAAGATGAACCAAAGAACGACAACGAGGAAGAAAGAAAGAAAAATTACATGTTCACGTTGAGGATGGGCGCCGGGTGGGCCAGCAGGTCCATGATCTGTGGCGGTGCAGAGAAACAAAACGCAACAGCGCACAGCAGGAGAAGACAGCAGACAACCCCAGACAGCCGTACACAGGTGAGTGAGATGCTCTGGAATAAACAGCAAGAGTCACGTGCCCTCGCCAGCACACTCGTCGCCTGGTGCGGACACCAGCCCGGCAAAGGCGCTGTCAACACAACACCCACCAAACATACCGGCTTATGGGAGTAAAACTCCTGGTGGATGAGCCCCCCAATGCCAATCATGGCCAACCGCCCATTCTTAATCTCAGACAGCTCCATCTGTGCCCGCTTGGCAGGCGTGGACGCCATGTTGAGCGGGTCAAACGAGAAATCACCCGGCTCGCGGTCCCCGCCCTGCATCGTGTAGTTGACGGCGAGCAGGGAGAAGAACTCGGCGAAGCAGAACCACAGCAGCAGCTGCTGCATTCCACCCGTGTTGACAAAGTAGTCATGCGCATCGACGGCAATGACATTGTTGGGGAAGTAGGAAGCGGGCAGGGTGAAGGCCTCCTGCACAAAGAAGCCGAGGCACGCCAGCATGGTGATGCGGCAGTGCTTCAGCTCCGCTTCCCTCATCCACTTAACGTCAAAGACGTTGGTAAAACCCAGAGGGTCAAAGCCAACGTCTGTGGGAGCGGAGAAAGAGCAAAAAAGCAAGTGCAGCAGTTGAATCAACACAAAACCGAGAAGAGAGTGAGGCAGGGTGGACAGGCCGTCAGGTCATCGCACGTCAGGGACACACAAGAAAACCCATCCAGGCGGACACAGCATCCACACCACCACTTGCTCGCTTCCCACAGCCACCTGAGACACGGAGTCGCGTGCCTGCCCCACCGCCACAAGTACCAACCCACAAAACATACCACCCGCAAGCGTCCCGTCGAGCGCCGGGGGTGCCTCCATAAACGGCATGGCCTTGGACTGGACCATGGACCAGCGGGCCACGCGGGCGGCCGACGCCGGCGCAACCGCCACGGCGCGGCCGGCCAACGCAGACGGCGTCCGGAGGGTGGCGCCCGCAAAGGAGGACACGAAACCCATCATGGTGCTGAGGAAGAGGAGAGAGTGGGGTGGCTGGTGCGGATGAGCAGCACAAGTGACGGACCAGCAGCGGTGCGATGACGGACGTCAAGACGGAGGCGACTGTGCAGGGCAGGGACGCTGGTCGCGGGTGCGGATGGAGCGTATATCCAAGCAGAGGGTCAAGCCAGGTATTCTCTCGGCGGGGAGTATGAGGAAGGCTCCCGACCGTCGCACTGGGCCTATCGCCGCAGCCGTCCGCTCTGATTGGCCAGACCTCCGGAATCGGGGCTCTCCCAGCCTCAGACCCACCCAGTTCTCGCTGTGTGCTGGGACCAAGTGCGCTGGGGCCCGCTCTCGCGAGAACCCACTGGGGGGTCGTCGCCCCGGGCCGAGGACGCTTCGAGGTCAGGCGGCGGCGGCGCAGCTGCCAATCGTCGCGTCGCCTCGATCTCGATTGCCAGCAAGGGGAGTGGGTGTGCTCCGCGTTGGCGATCAGATATTTTCAGATCCGAGCTATCCTGCATCCTACGATGCAACTTAGCAGAAATACATGGCCTACTCCCATACAATAGCCTCCACTAAACTTTAGTAAGTGGTACACGTACATGTAGGTATTCTAGATGTACACCTCTGTACACATGTACTGTACATGTATACAGTACAACAAGTCCTGCCGTCTGTGTCGTACAGTGCATACGCTCATCAACGCCGTCCTCATCGTGGTGCTCTCGCTATGAACATGGGGCTCTCGCTATAGAATACCCGCAGCCGCCGCTCTTGCGATGGTCGCCAGCCGCCCTCGTCGGGGGGGGTAGGCCGCGCCCCAGCGCCGGCGCCTGCCGTATCGTCCGTGCGGCGCGCACCCCCGCCTCTCCGTCCCGCCGTCTTTTGACAAAGCCTGCCGCTGCGGCGCCGTCGCTGGGGTGGCCTGATCGCCGGGCCGTAACTAGGATGGCTGTGCAGCCGGGAAGGTAAAGAGCTGTGGGGGCTCCGGGACGGGATGGGTGGAGCGGCTGACGGTAGGACGGTCTGCTGTGGTAAAGAGAGGTTGAAGGGCGGCGGCCGTGTATGTAATGTATCTCCCAGGCGGGACTGCGTCAAGCAAAATGAGGGTTACGGCCCAGTGCGCTCACCACCACCACCCCCACCCATGTGGCGATCGCCCTGCTCAAAGCCCCTGGTGCGCCACCCCCGCCGAGGCGCCCACCCGCGCCTTGGCGGCGGCGGCCCCCCCCCCAACGGCGGCAAGCAGGCGCGCCAACCAGCCGCCCCCCCCCAGGGCGGTGGCCACGGTGGCGACGCGGGCGGCCACCCGCGCCGCCGTGGATGCCGCAGCCGCAACCGCCGCCGCCACCACCGACCCGCCCGCCGGGAGTCGCCCCTCCAGCCACCACCCCGAAAAGGGGACGCCCGCTGCTGCCACTCGGACGGCAACGGCAACAACGGCAACGGTGATGGCGGCGGACGCCGCCAGCCGGCGGCGCGACAGGCGCGCCACCGCCGCCGCCGACCACACGTGCACCGTCCCGTCGGCGGACGCGCTAAACGCGGTGCCGCCGTCGGGGGAAAACGCGACCGCCGTTACGGGGAGGAGGTGCGGTGGCCGACGAGTGCGCTCAGTGGACCAGCGGGGGGTCAGCGACACGCCACCGCCGCCATTGCTGCCGCCCCCGTCGCTGTTGCCGCCGCGGCTGCTGCCCACCGTCGCGACGGCCAGGTGGCCGTCGGCCGACGCGCCGAGCAGGAGAGCCCCCGTCGGGGAAAAGGCAAGCGCCGACACTGGCGACGACAGCAGCGCCACCGACGCGGTGACGGTGTAGGAGAGGGGCACGCCCCCGCCGTCCCCGCCGTCCCCGCCCGCGGCGGTCCAGAGGCACACGACCGCCCCGCCCGTGGCGGCCGCGTGGGCCGTTGCCACCACCCTCCCGGCCGAGGCTGGGTGGAAGCGCACCGCCCCGATGCGCGCGGGCGGGGGCGGCCGAGCCCGCCGCCGGCCCGGCCGGGCGCGCCCCCCCGCCCCCGCACGCGGCGGCGGCGGCCGCGCCACGCCCGGCACGCCCGGCGGGAGGACCAACTCTGCGAGGCGGCGGAGCCCCCGCACCGCCCACACCACCGCAACCCCGTCACGGGAGGCTGACACGCCCCGCGTTGGTGACAGGTCTAGCGAGCACAGCGGCGACGCGTGCAGGGCGGTCGACGACGCGAGCGTGCGCAACGACGGGAGGGAGAGGAGGGTGAGCGCGCCCGACGCGCAGCCGACCGCAACGACGCGAGACGACGACGCAGACCCGGGGGGCGCGGGCGCCACCAAGCGGGAGGGGGTAGACGCAAGCGCATCGGGGGGTCGGGGTTGGCCGCCAGGGGGTGGGAGGGTGACCGTCGCAAGGTGCGTCGGCGGGTCAGCGGTGGCGAACAGGCGCGTCGCGTCAGCGGACAGGGGCTCGACACTAGCGCGGCGAGGGAGAGGGAGAGGGAGCGCGCACAGGGGAGGGTACAGTCAGGAGCAAAGATCGCAAACCCCTCCGCGCACCATACACAGCAGGCAGGCGGCGAGGGGCAAGCGGGCCACAGCAATCAAGCGAGTGCATCCACACGGACGGGGTGGTCGTTAGCGCAGCTGCTCTCACGGCCGACGCTCCCCCGACCCCCCCCTCCCACACTCCCCTTGCCCCATGCGCCCTAACGTACATGCAGCCCCCTCTCCCTCGCACACCGGCCACCACACCGGCGCACGACGCCTCGCCGCCCAGCCCGCCACGCCCGCCCCCCTCCCCCCCCAACCAAGAACGCACCGACGCTCGTCCAAAATCAGCTCACTGAGCGCCGCCCCCACCGCCGCCAGTACCCGCACCTCCTCCCGCCGCGGCGGCGGCGGGGCCGGTTCAGTGGCGGTGGCGGCGGCGGCGGTGGGCGGCGCGACCACCGCCAGCGGTGCGTCGGCCAGCGGCAGCGACGCGCAGAGGGAAAAGGGGGATGCCCCCTCGCGGTCGGCAGATGGGGGCGGCGAGGGGGCAGCGCCGCGCTGGCGCCCACCACCTGGCTTGGCAGCAGGGGTGTAGATGTGCACCTCCTGAGGGGCGGGGTACCAGTGGGACAGGAGCACGAGTGGGTGGGGCGGCAGCCATGGGCGTCCACAACAAGGGCAAACAATACCACAACAGACGTCAGCGGTTGGCTCCCCCCAGTCCAGTGGTGCAAAGGCGGGCGGTGCCTCCCGCCCCCTCCACCACCCACCCCACCCCCCCCCCCCACAATCCCCCGCACATTGAAAAACAAGGAGAAACAATCCGCCGGCCAAACCAACGTACCACCCGGTTGGCCACGCCCGTCCGTGCAGACCCCCCCCCCCCACCCACCACCAGCCGCACTGGTGCGGCCGGCGCCGCCGCAGCCGCCGCTCCCCCGCCGTCCCCGCCCGCGTCGGACGACGTGCCCGGCGGCGGCGACAACACGGCGAGGGCGTAGAGGGGAACGCCCACGACCAGGCGGCCGATGGGCGTCCCCGCGGGCGGCGGCGCCATGGGCGGCCCGGCACGGCAGTCGCACCACCCCCCCCCCCCCCCAACCCCCAACTCCTTGACGGCGCGGGCCGCCGCTCTGCCTGCAAAGGGAGGGAAGCAGGGGGTCAGGGGCGGGGGAAGGGAAGCGACAAGGGGGCAGAGAAAAACCAACAACAACAGCAACAGCAGACACAAATAGGACAGGGGGGGAGGGGCAGGGCTGGAGGGGGGAGGGGGGGTCGCGGCCGTCACCACGTCAGAGCTGAGCAGAAGTGCCCGCGGTGGTGGCGGCGGCGGCGGTGGTGGTACCGCACGCTCGCGGCGGTACCCACGGGGCGCACGGCGGTGCGAGGCCGTGGTCCCGGTGCCAAGAGGGGTGGGGAACGGGGCGGGCCCTGGCGCCGCACTTTCTCAGGTCGGGCGTCACCGAGGCGGACGACAGCAGTAGGAATGGAAGGGAAGGCGCGGTCGCGGGCGGTTCATACTGCACTGTAACCTGGTCGCGGCGGGCTGTCAGCCAGTCCCCCGGGGTGCCAAATCGTGACCCGCGTTTTCACCCGCCACCGCATCGTCGGCCACTCCTGCACAGGCGTCCTGCGCACGGCGTCGAACCCAGCCAAATGGGGACCTCGAGCTCGCCGGGGTCGACGCAGAGCTGGTCCACGCCAATCGACTGGATGTTCTTTGGTGTGCTGCACGCAGGAGGTGCGGTGCCGCAGGAACGATCATATCATCTCGTAACAGTTTTGCGACGTACTTCGTGCTGATACATGCTACTTGCTACAGCTACATGCTCGGGTGGGGAGCACCCACGGAAAAAAGAAAATCCCCCCCAGACGATAACAATGTACGAATACAACCGTGGGCGGCACCCTGACCCGCGCTCTCAGCCCATCACAACTACCAACGCGTGACGTGCAGACGACCCAAACCCCACTCACCCCGATCGTGGGGTTCCATCCAACCGAGGGGCCCATCATCCCCCGCCAGGTCAGCGCCCCGCGCGCGTCGTCACCGGCCCTGGCTAGGCTGGGGCAGCCGCCTCCCCGGCGACCGCCCCTCCCCCCCCGGCACGCTCGCCGGAGCGGGCTGTGCCCATGCCGTTAGCGTTCCAAGCATTGCTGTTGAGGCCATTGATAGCGGTGGCGCCGCCAAACTCCTTGGACGGGATGGACGGCCGGACGCCCTCCGCGTCGACGCGGCGGATGCCGGCCTTTGCAGCAGCAGCAGCCGGAGCAGCGTCCGCTTCGGCCGCCGCTCCCGTGGCCGCCGCCGCCGCGGCGGCGGCCGTGGCGCGGCTGCCCGCCGGCTGCGCCGGGTGCGCCCGCTGCTCCAGCCGCATGTCATTCTCCGGCGGCAGCCCCACGCACGCGCGGAGGAGGTTGTCGAGGCAAGCGCGCTGCTTGAAGAGTGCGTTAACCACAGGCGCGCCGTCGGGTACGATCGGCGCCTTGAGGAGGTACGACAAGAGCGACAGGACTGGGTGGAAATGGGTGTGGCGCTGCATCTCGGGGGTGCGGTAGGTGATGCGGGTGGAGAGCTCCGCAAGGATGGCCAGGTCTAGGATGAGCGGCGACGCGAGGAGCGAATCCTCGCACGTATTGTGCGCCACAATCGTGTTGGTGCCGCCCATGAAGATGTCCGACGTGTACTCATCGAGGGCGCGCTTGCTGTCCCCAACGGCCGGCACGTACTTGATGACGACCACGTGGTCGGGGCCCTTGGGAGGAGCCCCACCGGGACCCGGGGGATACAGGAGAGCGTTGGAGGCAACCACGTCATCGACCACTGAGCTCTTGCTAATCTCCTTGGAGCGAAACTGCGACGGCGCCGACAGGTTGCGCCCGTCATTGTTGCCCAGGTGGTTGTACGACACGATAGCGGTGGGTTTGAGGCCGGCCTGGACCAAAAAGTCAACGAGGACCGACTTGAACTTGGTCTGCCCCGACTTGAAGTCGTCGCCCCCAATGAACACATCGTGACGGACGGCCAGGTCGACAGCACCCGGCACGAATGTGTTCTGCGGAGACCCATTGACGTACGGGCAGCCTTCGAGGATGGCAGCCACCGCAAACAGCGTCGACGGCGACACCTCTGGATGGGACGCGTCAATGGCTGCCAGGAGCGCGTCGGCGGTGTCATTGACGCCCGGCGTCAGCGCGGCGAATCGCTCCGTGTTGGCCGTCCACAGAACCACCACCGTGTCAATGTCATTGGCGGTCTTAAAGTCGCGAATATCGGCGCGGATGCGCGCCAGGTGGGCGCCCTTGTCATCCCCCGGCAGCAGGTTGTCGGCGCGCGCCGCCTGGTTGGCCGCGATAAAGTCGCCATACATGACCGACGGCAAGGGTACGATGGAGGACAGCTCCTCCTCCAGCTGCACCTGCGCACCAACGTCCAGCACCGCCGCGCGGCGCATGGCGGTGCCGAGGTCCGCCGAGTTGATGTCCCAGCCGCCCACGACAAGGTCATTGGGGTGCACCATGGGCAGCAGCGACCGCAGTGGCGTGTGCACCTCCTCGCCAGTGGCGGCGTCTGCCCCCACCCGCAGGGTGGAGCTCATGAGGATGGAGCCGAGGTAGTTGGCCGACTGCTCCCCCGCCTTGGTGCGCCACGACAGCCCCCGCCGGTTGGCCGCAATCGCCGCGGTGACGGTCGAGCCATTGTTGCCGCCGAGGCCGACGAGCATTAGCCCCACGCGCCCCACCTTGGTGGCCGTCCGAAAGTGGTACGTGGCCGCGGTCGGCACCGCCACCGCCTCGCCAGTGGCGCCATCCGTCTCAACCTGCGTCGTCTCGTAGCGGTACGTAGCCTCAATGGCGTCGGTGGTGTAGCGCACATGGGGGGAGCGGACCGTGAAGTTGGGGACAAACATGGTGGCGGGATAGACGGGACGGGACAGGCGAGAAAAAGGGAGAGAAGGGTACGAGAGCCGAAGCCAAGAGGGAAGAGGACGCGAAAAGGGTGGACCACTGGCGGGAAGGGAGGGGCAGGTTGGGGCGGTCCGGCGGCAGCTCGGGCAGGTCCAACAGGAACGGACAAAAGGTGGAAAGAGGTAGGGGCAGGCTGGCGGGTGGGTGGCAGCGAGCGGGGGCGGCAATGGCAGCGACGGCGGCAGTGACGACGGGAGCGTGGGGAGCGCGGGCAGCGGCAATGGGGACAAGGGGGGCAGAAGCGGCGGCACCGACGATGCAGACAGCGATGTGCATCGATGGCGGGACGAGGACGGCCAAGCCCCCCGTGGCAGTGGCAGGGGCCCCACCCTGGCGTGTCCCGCGGCCACGGCCCTCCCTCGCTCCGTAGCGGGGGCAGGGGCCGGCCCCCGCGGCGCGGCTAAAAGCGCATTGGCGGCGGCCGTGGCTCGCCAACGGCTGTCACCCGGCGGGCCGCCGCCTCAACGTCAACGGTGGGGGGTGGCCCGTGGGAACGTGGGAACGGGGGGGGGTTGGGGGGGGGGCGGGGCGGGAGAGAGAGGGGGCGTGGATGGTGGTTGAGCGCGCCGCGGGGGTCGCACGACTGCCGCCACCAGCAATGCAGCAGGCAGCGGCAGAGGCCAGCGGGGCTGGCCCCAACCGCTGTCGGGGCCTGGGCCCCCCGCAGCAAAGTGGCCCGCGGGGGGACGGGTGAGGAGGACTCCACCGCCGAGGATGTGGCGCGGCGTGCCTCTTCTTGGTTCGGGAACCAGCGCCGACGCGTGGCGGCAGCGGCCCGCGCGGGCACGCGCGCGGCTCCCGCGGCGGGATTCTCCACCCCGCCAGTCCAGAACCTTCCCCGCCGGTCGCGAGAGCAGAGAAGGGCCATCCGCCAAGCGCGTTTCCCCCTCCCCCGCCCAACCGCACCTCGCACGGTTTGGCTACGGTGCGGCTACGCCGTGGCCACACCGCCGAGGCCGATGAGGTGTCCATGAAGAGGACCGCCAGCCTGTAGGCCGCCGCAGCGCCGTCCCCTGTGGCAGCGCTGGCGAGGGCGGCCAGCAACGCCGCCGCGCCTGGGGGGCTTTCGGGGGGGCGGCGGAAAAGCGACAAGAGAGAAGGAAGTGGAAGAGCGCACGCTCGCCTCTTGTACAGGGAACCAGCGCCGACCCTGGGGCCGACGGCGCCGCGCTCCCGCGGCAGGACGACGGGGCGTTGGTGCCGCGGTTCATCCCGTGCCCAGAACCTTCCTCCGAGGTGGGGGGGGGGGAGGGGGTGCGGGGAAAGCTTGTGGGCCATCCGGTATTGTTCTCCACCCCGCGCGGGTGGCCACATAATGACTCCAGGATGATCGCACCTTGCCCACCGTTCCGGCGCCCAGCGCTCGTGCCGCAAAGGGCTCCACTGCGCGCAGCCGCGACCGCCCCCCCGGGACAGAGCCCCATTTTGTTTGCAGCCAAGGGGCAAGAGACGGCGAGGATACAGTACACCGGGATTGGGATCAGGGCGCTGGACCCCAGCGCCCGCTCTGTCCAGAACGCCTCGATGTCCCGATGGCCAGCGTCGTGCCGGCGCGCCAACGCACAAGCAGGGTGGCCGGCTTGTCTGCGCACGAGCAGTGGCGGCGAGTTGCCGCCCGGGCACCTCCACACTAGGCGTCAACCGAATCCTCTGAGGAGCGGCTGGCCCATCATGGGCATGGGAGTGCTGATGACACATGGATCTGGGTGGTCTCGGCCCGCGAGTGGTGACATCTCCCGTGCCCCCCACGAAGAAGAATCTGGGAACATGGATGTACACCGCGCGGCCACGGTCATGGGCAGCGTGGTGGCAGCACGACGCGCTCGGGACGCGCCCCACATGGATGCGGGGGAGGGACAGGCCAGCGACGACGCACGGCGGCCGGCGGGGGCTCGCACGCGCCCCGCGCGCTTGCTCCAGCGGTGGGACAGGCAGCTGGTCGTCAACGGTTCATGCCCCCCCTATCATGGGCGGGCCGTGGCCACGATGATTGCGCCCAGAACCTTCTTCACATGGTCGCGCGTGCCGCCCCTTCGCCCCCTCCCCCCGTTTGTACCCGCCGGGCTTCATGTTTCCCCGCTCGGACGTCTCCCCGCTGTCTCCGCCTTTGGGCGCACGCCCCTCGACGGCCCCATTTATGCACAGCCATACCTAGGTGCGGAGGCTGGCAGCGCAGGGGCGGGGCGGCAGACAGCGCACGCACGGGCCACCCCCCCCCCCCCCGTTCTGGTAGTGGCCCTGGCCGCGCGCGAAGCCGGCCGGACCGCGGGCCATGGAGTACGAGACACCATGGGGCGTAATGTATCTATCTACGCGCGGATGGGGCGTGGACGGGAGCTCTGGTGGTTGCCCGCCACTCCTCCCACCGTTTCGGTTGTGGACCATGGGCGTATCGTATCTACTTGCGGGTGAGGCGTGGACGGGCGGGAGCTCCGTTGGTTCTCTGTCACTCCTCACAGGTTTTGAGGGGGGGGTGGGGGG
Source organism: Pyropia yezoensis (assembly GCA_009829735.1). Lineage (NCBI taxonomy): Eukaryota > Rhodophyta > Bangiophyceae > Bangiales > Bangiaceae > Pyropia > Pyropia yezoensis. The sequence continues at coordinate 22,521,778 of CM020620.1, forward strand.
AACCAGAGACGACAAGTGGCGGCTGACGGCCTCTCGTACGAGCCCCCTCCCCCTCCCCCCGACTCCCGACGTGGTCCCACATGCCGGTCTCTCCCGGGGGGAGGGAGAGGGCGCGGGGCAGGTCCACCTCTGCGCCGGGTGCGATGCCAAGGGTGGTGGTTGGTTCCACTCGGCCATGTGCCCGACGTCCACACATGACCGCCATCCACCCTTGCTTGGCCGTGGCGCGTAGAGGGGCCAACAGGACTAAGGGCCCGTAGGGATAAGCGAAATAGTGGAGAAAAAAATAAGCAAGTCGCGGCGATGAGGAGGGGCACGGTGCGGGCACTTGGGCCCAACACCCACGACAGCCACCTCGTCCTGTGGCGGCCATGGCTTGGCACCCGCCCCGGGCGTCGCCGTCGGCGTCTTGCCCGGCCGCCGCGCGGGCTTCCCCCCTGGCCCGTCCAACCCTGCCATGCATTGTTGACGTCGACGGCCATGGATGGCCGCGACTGCCGCTACGGTCCGGACTCGGCTGGCCGCCGCATGTTTGCTCATAGAGTACATACATACTGAGTGTGCCGGCGGCCACAGCCGCGGCCGGCGTCACTAAACGGAGGGGGCTTCGAGGGGAGCCCGGGTTTGGGTCAGCTCGTACCCCCCCCCCCCCCCCTTCCCCCGCTCCGCAGCCCAGCATACGGCCCGTGCTCCTGCAGAGTCACCGTGCCCCCCCTCCCCGGCGTGGACGGCCACCGTTGTTTGTTGGCCCCGCGTCTTCCCCGGTCCCATCGTGGTGGTGGTGGTGGGTGTGTCGGAGGGGGAGGAGGCGGGGGGGCGGGAGGCCGCCACCACGAATGGGACCCACCCCCCTCCTCTTCCAAGGCGACGACGGTCACGACGGGAAAAAAATAGGAAAACAAATACGGCGGGAGACGCGCCTCTGTGTAGGGGGGTGCGCGCCGGCTCAACGGTGTGGAGGATGAGCAGGGGCGGTGAGGGTGGCAATCAGTCAGCCATGGCGGTGGCGGTGGCGGTGGCGGCGGCGGCCGCGGCGGCGGCGCGGCCGGCCACACACACGCACACACAACGGCCCAGCAGGGGCGGCGGGGGTGTGGGACGCGACACCCGCGCGCGGGAGTGTGAGGGGGGCACACTGGGACCGCCTGCCAGCGGCGGTCGGCGGGTCGACGGGTTCCGGCCAAGCGCTCCCCGCCGGTGGAGTGGAGGGGCCCACACGCAGCTCAAATGATTTTGAGCAGGACGCCACCGCCGAGGCCACCGCTGTCGCCATCCCCCCCGGCCCACCTCATTCCCCCCCCTCAGCACATCCCGTCCCGCCCCCCCCACTACCCCCCCCTCCCCTCTCCTACCCCCCGGGCGACGTCCTCCGCGTGCAGCTCACGGGGCCACCGGGGACCTGGCAGCAGCCGCCGCCGCCACCACCGCCGCGGCCGCCGCCGCGGCCGCCACCGGCCGCCACTCCCACACGGCGGCCGCCCAGAAGCGGCCGTGGCGGGCCCTTTTGACGAACCGGTGGCTTACCGCAGGGAGAAAGGGGAAGGGCAAGGAGGGGGGGGGGGGGGGCGGGGGCGCGGGAAGGAAAGGGGCGGGCGCCGGGGAGGGACCCCCCACCGACCCGCACCCCCGCCGTCGCCGCCACTGCGGCGCAGGGCCAAAAAAAAATGAGAAGGAAGAGCGCCGCGCCGCACCACCACCGCCCACCAGCAGAGGCCGCCCACCGCGCCGGTGTCTGCCGGGGGGGGGGGGGGGCGGCGGGACGGCAGCGCGGGATGCCCCCTCAGCCCCAACCGGCGGCGGACAGTGCCACCGTCGACAATACCAGGCCAGGGGATGGCCACGGGCGGGCAGGGCGGGGGGAGGGGGGGGGTGGTAGCTGGCCCGTGCCGTGACGACCGCCGCGGCCCGCCGGCCGGCCGCCTCTGTTCTCCACCCCCCCAGCCGCCCGGCCACCTGCGCCCACCGCCGCGCTCCCCGCCTTTGCCCGCCAACCGCCTCGTGTTGCCGCCCACGGGAGAGGCCCGCCCGCCCGCCCGCCCCCCCCCCGCCCGGCTGTTCATTAAAAGGACCGGTGCTCAGCCGCTGCGGCTGCCGCTGCGGCTGCCGCTACGGCTGCCGCTGCCGCTGCCGCTGCGGCTGCCGCTGCCGCTGCGGCTGCCGCTGCCGCTGCCGCTGCGGCTGGCGGAGCCCATCGTCGTCACTGAGGCGGCCGCCGCCGCGGTCGCCTCCCGTCCACGCTGCCAGCGATGGCGGTGGCCCCCTGGGAGAGCGGGCCGACCCCGCACGGATGGTGGGCGCGCCTGCGCGGATAGTCAAGCGCACGACCCGCAGCTTTCTTGCGGTGCCGGCAGACCAACAGGCGGGCGTGTGCAACTTGCAACTGGGAGCGTAATGCAACATTAGTCCTCAATATCGGCATCATTCAAGCCCTGAGAGGGGGTTGCAAAATCCTGCGCAAGCGGAAAACACCCGGAATGCAATAAGTCAGTGGTCCGCCCTTATATAGACAAGAGCTGCAAGATTTTTGGTAACAATACACCTGGGGAAGTAAACTCCCGTATTTTACCGAACATAATCGCAAAGAAGATTATTAATACTGTTGCTAACCAGTGTTGCGACACTTCTTGAGAAGTGGATGACCACCTGTCCCAAGAAGCCAGCAATGTTTTAGGAGGCCTCTCCTCCGTGCACTGGCGCCGCACACGCCACGCGATAGGCCGCTTAGATAACAGAAGAAAATAAATTTGGCGACACTCATCACGCTTCTTTGTAGCTGCGTCTGTATGTTTTGTCAATATGACGGTTGATCAGAACAGGTATTATGCCTCGCAGCAATGCTTTAGACCCCTCTGCGCCAATCCCGCGGACGCGACGCCGTGGGTTTTCCGCCGTGAATCGCGCAAAGGGCCCCAATCGACGACGCATGCATTCGGAAAGTAGACCCCTGGGCCTGCTGATGACCGAAAGACGCACAAGACACGCGTACGAGCACGACCACGAGCTGGAGAGCGCTTTTTCCCCTTATTTTCTCGCTTACGACGACCAGGACGTGTTGGGCTACGTCCTCATATAAGAAGCGGACGTTGTCGCTCTGTTCAGGCTGAGATGACTTAAAACCCGTAGATCTTTTGACAAAGTTTTCACATGCAACTTTTCGAAGAGCGCATCTCCAGGGGTAGTCAAACCATCAGTGCGCAGAGATGTGCGTGGCATGGTTGGCAAAAACGTAGCGTTTTCTTCCGATGTACTTAATATGGATCAAATCAACACGGTTTCAGTTTTCTGTTTTATTGCGTTTCATCGACCATAGTAGGTCCGCTTTCTAGTCAATGCAGGATCCATAAAATCCAACCCAGTACATCGGTCCGTCGTGGACGTACGACCCAATTCGGCCTCGGCATGCGACAAGTACGGCATGTGGTCTCTCTTTGGGGCCGCTCTACGCCGGCCAGGGGCGAGATCGGGAAGGCGCTGGTGGGAACAGTGCCGACCTTCTGTGCTGTTGAGAGATCTTTCTCGACGCAGGAGTCGTATATCTCCCTCATCTGCAAGAGACTGTCTGAAGACAAGGCGGCCATGCTGATGTTCGTGCACATGAACACTAAGCTCCTGGCCGGGGTCAGCATTAGCGAGGAAGGTCTTGACTCTTTTTGGCTCGGCTTCTGCAGGGGACGGAGATCGCGGTGGTGCAACGGAGAGTGGAGGCGAGGGTGGGCGCGCTCTGGAATCGTGAGAGGATGAATAAAGGTCCATTCCATATAGCTAGTCACCTGAGGAGACCCAACTTCATACCCCCCGCATAACACAGTGCTTCACGGGAGCCGCCAGGTTCTGTTTTTCCTCGAGTACAGTGCTCATAGGCATCATTTAGCACTATTTATCTGTCTTTTTGGTCATGGTTCCGTACGCTCAAACATAAAACACTCCGTTCGGATGCAGGACCACCGCGCATACCAGTCGCATATATCAGCAACTCCTCCGTTTTCCCGACTTTTTAGTTGCACTTGTACGGCTCGCCGTGCGTTAGTGGCCTAGGGGTCGCGGCAGAGTAGGTTCTTTTATCGTGTCACGTTATCTTGCTTCTCTGTTGAGACAGAGAATAACACACGGCTTGTTGTTCTTCTCCGCCAGATCCGACAGAAAATCGGCTACGGGGGCTTCCTAAAAGTACAATGACACGAGAAAAAATTGCGGACTGAGAAATGTTGTTGTGAAGCGCTGTCGTGTCTGCAGACACGCCTCTGCGCTTCACCCAACGTCGACTGGCGCTCTTGCACGGCGGTTGCACGGCGAACTGTACGCTACCACCTCCCCCCCCCTTAATCCCTCTGCCCCCGCAAGCTGCACCCCCCACCATGTCGTCTGCGGGACAGATTGCCGCTGGTGGTGGCCCGTCACGTCGGCGCCGCGCCTTCTACCGTTTGACTAAGGAGACGGCCACCCTCCTGGACAACGTCCGTCTGTTCTTTCAGGGGGAGCGCGCCGCAGGCCACGCCAAATCCATCGCTAACCCGGTGGCCATGTGCGGCGGGATTATGGAGTTGATACGGTAGTCACTGCTCCAACTCCTGATTGGATGTGGAATCGGTCATCATGTAACCCCCGTTCGGCCAAAATCGAATGTCGGCCAATATGATGTCAATCGGCATTCGGACCCGACCGCGCGTCCGGATCGCACCGGAGGGCCCAGAGAACCCCGCGTTGCGCTTCGGGCGTGCACACGGGCGCTAAGACATGGTCTTGGGTCCTGATTTTTTATCTCTGGCCCGGAGCGCGGTGGGAATCATTCTGACCAAGTTAGAGCTGTAGCCCATGAGATGCGGCCGAGAGAGAAATCATTTTCCAAGTGACTAGCTGTATAGTATGGACCTTGAGATTCCCTACGTTGCCGGCCCCCGCCGTGATGAAAATAGAACAGCCCATCCCAGTCGATACAACTGTCTCCGCATTTGCAGCAGAAATCATGTTTGTACATGCTCTGAATACAGGACTTGTTTTAGATTAATCGAAAAGCGCATGCCGGAGGGATAGTCTATATCAGGGGTTGTCAAGCGTACCAGGTTTGGTCCAGCGCATGGTATTGGGAGTCGTGGCTGGAGCACGAGTATCTACTGTCAGCCAGCCGACTTTTCGCCAAGCGTAGTGGCGCCCATGACCAGAGTCATGAGAATTCACAAGAGTACTATCCAGTAGTATATTTCGGCAACAGTATGAGTACTACAAGAGTATCCAGCGCATGAAAAACATGTCTATTCACAACAATGTACGGCACTTTACATTTCCGTGTGACTGGATTCCCTTGTCTGATGGCTCTTCTGCATGCTTGACAAGCGAAGGGAGCACGGGATCCTGCGCTGGGCCTGTCTGTTTTCACGACTCCTGGGGACATTCCAGAGCCAGATGGTGCATGGGCGCTGGCAAAAGTCGATGTCATTGGCTTCGGCTTGCCCGAGAGCACCGCCTGACCTTCCATCGCATCAGCAGGCCGCAAAGAAATTTGTAAGCCTCTCACCCGTCCCACCCTGCACCGCCCCGAGGGCCCACGGGACCTCGGCGACGCATCTAGGTTTGTTGTGGCGGGTGCGCCTGAGAGGCGTCGGTTCGAGGAGCGAAAACACATCAGAATCCGAGTTAACAGGGTCGTGCTACGCTTGAGTCTTCAAACTCCGCGTATCACGGGCCGAGAAAAGATCCCATGAGTACTGGCCGCCAGTACTTGGGTGAACTCTATGCAAGAGTATGGTGGATGCACGCTCATGAAGCGAGTATTCAGGATGCTGAGCGAAAATGGCACGAGTACCGTCACTACACTTGAAGAATACGCGCGTACACGCTTGGGCCAGATACGCTTGCCAACCCCTGGTCTATATATCTATAAGAAGTAAACGTAAACGTTCTTCCCAGGACAACCATGGCGTTTAGAGTCTGACGATGCTGAGAACTCTCAAAAGATTTAAGGTCGCGGAGCCGAGAAAACCGCGATGGCAAATTCTGAGTTCGAACTGCTCAGTTCTCGGACCGGCACGCAGGACCTGGGCTCACGGGGGCGTCATCAGCTGAAGTTGATTTCTGTGGTGATTCCGCGCTCGAGATGTGCATCCAGAGAAGGTGCCCCCATCAGCACCCTTGCCAGGCGTCCGAAGTGGCACTGGAGGACTGCTGACGAATCGACGGTGGTGGCCAACAGGTGGGGATGAGACCAAGTGATCTCATTGTGTGAGTGAGGCAGCGAACCCATGAGAAAAAGAGGAGACACTCGCGCTTCAGGGTTGGTGCGGAGGCGACTCGTTTATGGATTCAGGTTCGCGCTTACGAAGGACTTCTGGCGCGGCGGCCGGCAGTGAGGGCCCTCTAAGTGTGCACTGTACTTGCAGTACATACTCGCTCTCCGAGTCCAAAGACAGCGCCTCCTTTGTCTCTGAAAAGCTTCCCAGCAACGGTGCAGAGCTCTTGTGTGGAGCCTCTTCGACTAGGCCGTCTGTGTGATCTGACCCGTGGCTTTTCTGGAGACCTACTGAAGTAGCTCGTACGTCTGGGGGAACCTCGTTCGGATTAAGAAGCCCGAATTGCATCGTATTCGCCGAATGGTGGAGGGTTTTGGGTGTGACGAAGAAACCGGGCTTTGACTGAATTCTCCATAGCAGAACATGCCTACCAGAGAGTCAAGAAAGCGGGACCATCCGTCGCCCGTAGCCGTAGGTGACGTGCGTTCCGTGCGGCTGAAGCCGAAGGACGATGCCGGGGTTCATGTGGGAGGGGCGCTCTGTGGGCAGCTGGCCATTATCAGGCCCGTTCCCACTTCGGCTTCGTGTAGCGCCCACATCAAAAACATGCTTTCCCATTGGCCCCGGCGCACCACAGAGAGCTAACAGACGCGCCACACGTGCGCACATGAAGGAACCTACGCGAGCCGGCCGCGTATGTTGGTTCATGTGTGCACGTTGTAGGGGGCGGGACCTGGGATCGCCTCACGGCACTCAAATCTTGAATAGCGAATGAGAAGCCCTCTAGAGCGGTCCTGGGACGTGCAGTCGACGAGGTCACTCCCGCTTTCGGGCGCTTTTCCGACATTTTCGGCGCCACACGAAATTGAAGTTGGAAGGGGCATCAGGCTCTTCGTCGTGATCTCTGACCTCTTCGCCCAAATGAAGGCCACACTGATGTCCAGTACCCCCCCCACCCCCCAACCTCCCCGGAGGAGGTCCACGCTCCAAGGTTTCCCAACACTTTCTGACGGTGGCTAAAGTACCACAATTGCTCATATTCTTATGCTGTCACTATCCTTTCCGCCAAAAGTGCAGCTCTATCGATGGAACCTAGCTCATTCGACAGATATCGAGACGGTGGTCACGGCTGTGTGTCTAACTAATGCTTTTCACTCAATTTTGGCCAATGTAGGCAAGAACAACATGGCTGCACAACATCCCATTGGCTGGACGGTCGTATCCGGCTCAATCAATGGCTGAGTCATTCTTGGATCGCACTGTTGTCCCGCTCCACATCGGCCAAATTGATCAAAACAGCAATATGAAAGCTTCAGTGCCAAACTCAACAAGGCTTCTATTGTCAGACGCCTCACGTGTTGTACTCGTGTAGGACGTGTGGCGTCTGACGAAAGAACCCATTTCATTGCTCAGCAGAGTGAGGAACATTCTTCTGCAAGCACGAAGCCGTCCACCCGTCCATCTAGACGGTCGTGACGTATCGTACACGCTTTGTCGCCCGCGAGCTTGCGCGGGCGTGCTGTGAAGGCGGTGGACGCGTCGACGATCCGCACCCGAACAACAGCGGTCGCAAGCCAGCTCGGGCGGAGACGAATCACGCGCCGAATAGTCCTCATCCGAGGCAGAGGGGATACTCCCAAAAGGTATAGCGTACACCCTGGCCTCCCACCTTGTGAATGAGCATATAAAGCGCTGTAATCAGGTCAGCCTCTCAGCAGCAATGTGCGGTGTTGCAAAAATCGTGGAGAACTGAACACGCTCAGGCACCGAGTGTTTCAAATTTTCCACGACGTGCGGCGGAACGTCTGGGAAATGTGAAAAAGGGCGCACAGGATGTGTTTTGAAAAACATCTGGCATTCTCATCCAAGAACGTGAACCTGTTGTCTAATGAGGGAGCCAAGTTTAAGAAAGGTACCAAACGCGTCCGAGAAAGCACTTGCGCGCATCCTCATGCGCCAAACTCTACGTACCGGAAGACCCACTGCGCGGTCCTCTTTCCTACAGGAAATATAGACCTCGACAGGATATCCAGGTTGTCTGGATACGTGGCGGACGACAATAAAAACGTGATTTTAAATAACTTCGCACTTTCTTTCAGCTACACACACCGTTGGATGTGCCGTGATAAGATCAACTTGTTCCCTTGTCCTTCTCAAAGTGCACTTAATCCAGAGAATCATTTGAGCTGTGAGCAAAGCGTGAGCCTTTTAATGTTTTTAAAATGCCAAGAGATTACGCATCCGCGACAGCTGTTGGGTAAATAGTCTCTACAGTTTGAAGATTCCAGCGTGTAGAGCAAGCCGCGCAGAGGTCGATGGCTGCATGCGAACTGTTTCAGAAGAGAACCCCATCTCCTTGTACATGGTGACGCGTCCGTGTCGGGCCGTGGGGGCTGGTTGGTAGTGCGAAAGTGAACGAGGAAACCAACACGTGCGTGAAAAGTTCAGGTCAGCTCGTTATGACTTCTCGGCCCGGCACGTCGTGCAGTGGAATACTACTGACATACTATATGGCCGAGCAATTCGTAAACTAGCCACTACGAGCAATAGTTTACATAGTCTTCCGAACAGTCCAGATATTGGTAGGGCAAAGCAAAGATTGTTGCTCGGCATTTACTTTCCGACAGGTCTATTTGCGCCAATCGTTTGTGTTGGAAAACAGTTCTATGAACTACTGTACTGCCGACTAAGAAAACAAAGAAGATGAAAAATGTTAGACGACCCTGGCAACTGTTCTGAGAACAGTCCCAAGAACTTCTTCGAGAACTGTTGCAGCAAGAAAAAAAGTTGAGAGCAGTCTCAGAAGAGCAGTGTAAGACATCGTGATGATGAATTGTTGCCCCTTCTTAAGAATACGCGAGGAATGTCTCGCAGAGGTACAATTAAAAACATTGTTGACATTTACAACCGACGATGTACATCGCCAGCCACATTAATCCCTCTTCATGTCGAGTATCACCAGCTCAGGCATGGCGCGAGGGGGTGGCCAGATCATGGTGTACAACGTTGATACAGGGTCAGGGTTTTGTTTTCGCTGATGCCGTGAGGAAGGTAATCCTGCGCTCCGCCTGGACTCGAATTTCGGAGCCAGATGGACTTTACTTGGGAGCGAAGGCCTCAGACATTTGACGAGTTTATATCTTCAGGACCTTTTTTTTTTTTGATGTTATAGCTTGCACCAGAAGCCGCCTCCGACTACCAGTACAGGTGCTTACAGTGAAGATATACTCAGTACTCTTTCGGTACTCAGAAAATTGTGTGCCCCAGCGACGTCAGTTGCTCAGTCGACCTCGATACGGATTCGGCATTGGCTTTGGCAGCGGGACGGAGGAGATGGCGACGGCAGTGAAAGCAGGAATTGTGATAGGGTTGGGGCGCGTGGCGGTGGCTGAGGCGGCGTCGGGCGCACATGGGGAAGATGGCAAATGGAGAAGACTCTAAAGCCACGTTGACGAGGCGCGACGGCTACGGCGCCGCCAGGGCGACTGCGGCAGGGGGGTGAGGTGGTACGAAGGCGGATAGAGAGGCTACCGAACGAACGAAACACGTTTTGGCAGATTCCGCCAGCATACCGCCCGTTATTCTGGAGCAAGGATCTGCGATCTTTCCCGGAACAATCCCCACAACGGTTCCTGTACAACTTCCAGGAGAGGCACGAATTTTTCTGACGCTTTTTTTCTCTTTAGAGATTACTTCTTCAAGGAGCCCGGGGGCGAGCCTCACACGGTCCTTGAATTGAATGTAAACAAGTCGTCTGAACAATTACACGCATCGGTCGTGGGCGACCGCAGAACTTCCTTGAAGGTATCCTTGGTCGATTATAAACCAGACTCGGAATCAGCTTGGGAAATTGTCGAGTTCTATTCTGAGGGCTACTCCATGGCGCCCGACCTCAGTTTCGAGGAAGCGTCGACAAAACGCTGTGTACGTGGTGAATCAATAAATCTCGAGCATTGGATAAGAGCTTCATCTCAGCCTCTCGCCGACACACCCGCATTACTTGTATCATGACTACACTCACTTGTGCTCCTGAAAAGCTCGCTCTTTGTGGTCAGTGGGAACCGGAGCCAATGAGCACAGTGAAAGTGGCCCACACACCGCGTCGCGGCGAATGGATGGGGCTGCACTATCAAGAAGAATTTAATCAGTAAGCCTTCCACAAATAGTGATTTCGTAAGCCGCCGTCAAGATGTCTGAATATCTGAGAACATTTACGTGAAGAGTCACCGCTAAAGGTTTGCTACCAAGACCAGGCACCTCTCGAGGAGTAATGAGCGATGGTTCACCCACGACAGAGTATGAAATTCGCCTGCAAAACATGCACTTTGCAAGTGTCGGAGTTGATGTGGTGTTGATGTCATGAATTCTTGACCAAGCGAGTGTCAATACATGGGCCGATGTAACTCGCACGTTTTTTCCTGCTGCACACGCGAACAACTGTTTTTGTAAAAGCTGCCACATTTTTTAACGTAATTTGAGCGTCGTCTCGACACGAGAAGCGTTGAATGATGAAGTAGCGGGGAGACCGAGGGAAGAAAGTAAGGCAAAACTGTGCTCACAAATCTGTCAACCACGTCTCATTTCGAAAATTGCCAAGACAGTGTCATGGTCCAGATGTCCTTGATCTATAAAATGTTTCCGGTACAATGGTCAGCTGAGAACTTGCTTCCTGGTCTTCATGTTAGTGTTGAGGTCGACTTTATGGGCCTCAGCTCAGATGGGAAATGGCATTACACCGTCAATGCGACCGATGGTGGTCCCAATGTTGGCAGTACTGGATGTGCCACCTGCATAGCAACACATGACTGACAGCATTTCAACAAACGACAATGGTCCTTTTTTCAGGACGTTCTCCTCTCTCTTCCTTCGGTCACAGGCAACAGATGCGCGTCAACAGTCAGAAAGGTTCATTCGCTTGCACATCTCTGATATATCGACTCAGAAAGCACTGAGCCCCCCACTCCCCACGAGCGTATCCCTGTTCTCTTTGTTCAGCAACATGCCCGCATACGGAGCCGCCGTTGACCGCAGTAGAACTATCAGAGCCTTGCCATTAGTCATCCAATATTGCACTCTCGTCTTTCATCAGACCGAATTGTTCGGGTGGCAGCGATGCACTTTTGGAAATGTTGTAGACGAGCATTTCATGAATGGCTGAATGGTGTGTGACAAGCAGTGCAGAGCTGTAGTAAGCAACAGACCCGTGAAAGAGACACGCTTTTGGCGCCCCAGAGTACGCCACCACAGCCGAATTCGTCCTGCGATGTGTACTGGTCACTCGTCTTGCGAAATGTACTATTCAACAACAGCGTCGCCAATCTCTTTGGCTGTACCGTATGCTCTGTAGCGTTTCTTGGACACAGTGCACGCCCTAGGAATAAGACCATCGGTGCAAGGAACAAGGATCACAGTAATGAGGACAATAGCCGAAAAGAATCGTTTCAACGACAAAATGAGGCTCCTTCCGTCAGTATTTGTTTTGCGATGTGCTTCATGAGAAGGAATCACGAACACTAATGGAAAAAGGCGTCCATGTGTCAACTATTCGCACGCTTGTATAATGAATGCTGGTCTACAAAGCATTCAGTACTTCTGTCTGCGATTTGACCGGCTCGTTGGAAAAACTAACTCACGAACAACGCTTAAAATTCTTGCTGTCACTGTGAGGACGTAAATACGTTCTGGATGTTATCCAACATTTTTCTATGCGCTTGTGGAATAGAGATAGGCAAGGCGCGGTGCGGATACATAGCTTGTTGGCATACAATTCATGATGCTGCCCCGCGCGACTGGCTTTCCCCAGGTCGACGTTAGGACTCTTCATCATTAGAGACCTCGAAGAAATCGCGTTGCAGACACCCTCATGAAACATGAGCTTTTTCTTGATGTCCGCTCTATTTTGTGTCCTACATCTCAGGCTCAACGTGCTTCTAAGATAATGTGACGAAGTATCAGTTCTGATGACAGGGCGTGCAATATAGGGGTAGTTGGGGTCCTATGTTGTCTCCTCTGAGCTGAGTTCTCGGACGTTCCGGAAGAGTGTTTCAGAACCTCCGTAATTGCAATCACAAAAAAGCATCGCGACTGAAAAAGACATTCATTCTGATTAAAAAACATGAACCAGTAGTTCTTGAGTACTCCCAGGACGTAGTGTGCTGGTCGATGCACTCCTCAACGACGTATTTATTAGCAAGGATTTTGCTGTGAATCGACGCTCGTTGACTATCGGGCAGGGGCATGAGTTCTCGATCGCACCCTATTAAAAATCGACACTGAGACCCGTCATCGCGCCCTGGAAGCAATGTTGAGCACTCCATGAATGTCTTTCTAGGCTCCGCTTGTCGACAATGATGGCCACCCTGCGAGCTTAGTGCTTTGTTGGTCTAGACATTCGCAGTCCGTTGTTGCGTCTTAACTTTTCAAAGCTGCTACCACGGACAAGCTCATTTAATTCAAACTGGGTGGTATTGTGGCGCTCCCCCCCCGCCCTCCATATTCGCCTTGGGAAGTTTAGACAGCCGTGCTGCGCACCTCGAACACTTCCTCGATTGATTTTGGAATCCCCTTCTACAATGACACTGTTGATCAATCCTGGATGAGTACAATCTTCGTAAAACGGCTGTTGCATGACTGACTTGGAAGAACATTCGCACTGTTTGATCTACTATTTGTTTCCTCATTTTTTGATGAGCCTGCGGGGAAGCCTTGTGTTTCACGCCCATTACATGACAAGGATGTCAAGCTTCACGTGATCGCACGCACATATTTTACGTGATCACTCGCGACACCCAAGTCGAAAAGGGCGTGGTCTGGGGTGTGGCCAGGCCATAAATACGGCCATGACCAACTCAACACTGCGTTGTTGACACCTTCATTGCAGCGGAAGGGGAGCGTGGTGCTATGAACCCGCCGGTCGGCCCGCGAGCCCGCTGGCTCTTGTACGGCGCTCCCTTTTGTCCGCGCCACACGATAGGCAGGAACTTAGTCAGTTCTGCGCGCTTCAGCGACGTCACGGTCCGTGAGCTCGTTCCCCGCTGTACGAGTTCCGTTGTTAGAAACATATCACAATGCACGCTCGTCTCCTTCGTCCGCGTATGCTCCCCTTGGAGGCGGACAGCCATTAGATCGGCGAGCGGCAAGTGAACAGATCGCGAACCTCTCCAAACTGTCAACTGTGCAGTCAATTAAAATAGATACAAGAGGGGTGCTACATAACGAAAGTTCGGAAGATTGTCGGAAAACGGGTGCTACCGTTGTGTGCTGACGCCCCGAAAAGAGCGTACTTTGGTCGTCTTCTCACGTGATCCGGCGTGAATCACGTCTCGCCCCGGGTTTGGGGGCGTGAAAAACAAGCTCATATATGTACATATCCATTGGCACGTCCGCCAAAGCGTGCACATGCGCGTGGGCGCGTCTCTCATGCGCATCAAACTTCTATTTAATCTCGCGTTCCCCATTGGTTGTGGGATCATGCCTTTGTAGCGGTCGTCCTGTGGACCTGCGGGCGTGCCCATCGGAACTTGCCTTCGAGAGAGGCCTTCAGCAAGTGATCCCGTGAGATTCACTGCTTACCGTCACACCAATCAGAAGCACCCCTGCGAGCCACCATGCCTCCTAGCCCTTCCCTGACAAAAAAAACACCCTCCAAGCTCACCTAGGAACAGTGCTGTATGACTAATGCAACGGTCATGACCGGGGCGTGATTAATCTATGCTGTAAACTATGCGTTAATTAAAAATGCATGCATTAAACCCCTGACAACCATGTTGACGTCCCCTTGTCCAGGCGCATCTAGGTACACTATTCTGACATCACGGAGTCAGTACTTGTAGACAGGTATGTGACCAATGGGGAACCGGAAGACAGACCTGTCTACCTTCCACCCCACCCCCACCAACCTTACAGCTGTCGTTCACTGGCCTGCAGCCGCGCTGCTTCCTATCGCGGCCCCTTGCTCTGCACGCCTTCCGCTACCCCCACCAACCCTACAGCTGTCGTTCACTGGCCTGCAGCCGCGCTGCCTCCTATCGCGGCCCCTTGCTCTGCACGCCTTCCCCCCTCCCCGTGTCCCTCCCCCGCTTCCGCAGGGATGGCAGCTCCCCCGTCGGTGGCCGCCCCCGCCTTTGTCGTCAGTCTTCTCACCGCCGCCGCCCCCCGTCTACACCCCCCCGTCACCCGCCCGCCGCGGTTGCCAGGGCGCCCCACCCCGTGGCGGCCGGCGGCGGAGGGGCACGCCCGCCGCGGGGGCCACGGACTGGGAGCGGGTCGCTCGCGGCGTTCCTCCTCCCCACGGCACACCCCTACCATGGTGGCCACCTCCCCCCCCGCCCCCGATCCAAGGGCGTCGGCAGCGGCGTCGGCAGCGGCGGCAGTGGCCGGCGGCGGCGCCACCCCCTCTTCCCACCCCGGCGGTGCCCTCTTTGTCAATGCTGTGGAGGTTCCAACGCCCGTGGCGCTCCCTGTGATCGGCACCCTCCCCCCCTGGCTGGCCGGCACCCTCCTCCGCAACGGGCCCGGCACGTTTTCCATCCCCCGCGGGGACGGCGGCGCCCCGCCGCTGACCTTTTCCCACTGGTTTGACGGCCTTGGCATCCTCCACCGCTTTCATCTCCCCGGCGACGGGGCGGTGGAGTACAGCGCGCGCAAGACGGCGGCGGCGGAGGAGGCACGCCTGGCGGCGGGGGGCGTCCTGGGCGCCACCTTTGGCCAGGACCCCTGCGGGGGGGTGTTTGCGCGCGCCCGCAGCGCATGGGCGGGCATGGTCAACGAGCGCACCAACGTCAATGTCAGCGTTGGGCGCTTTGGGCGCAGCGGCGGTGACGTGTACGCCCGCACAGACGGCAACGTGTTGCTGCGGGTGGACCCAGAGAGCCTGGCCGTGACCGGCCGCACCAGCTACGAGGCGCACAACAAGGAGCTGCGGGGGCCCCTGTCGTCGGCCCACCCGTCGACGTGCCCGGAAACGGGGGACACGTACAACTTTACAATGGACTTCGGCGCGGCGGGTGCCACCTACAAGGTCTTTTGTGTGCCCGCCGAGGGCGGGCTGTCGGGCGCGTACGAGGTGGCCCGCTTTGACGCGCCGCCCAGCTACATCCACTCCTTCTTCCTGACCAGCCGCTACGTCGTCCTTGGCGGATGGCCCGCCCTGTTCCGGCCGCTTCGAATGCTGTGGGGGGGGAATGTGGCGAACGCCATTGACTTTGACGCGGCCTCCCCTGCTACCTTTTACGTTCTGGACCGCCGCCGGCCGGGTGCAGGCGGCGGCGACGGCGGTGGCGGTGGCGCCGCGGCGGCGACGTCGGCGGCGCCACTGGTGGCCACCTACACGGCGCCACCGCTCTTTTGCTTTCACACGGTCAATGCGCACGAAACCCCTGGCGGGGACCTATTGCTCACTCTCTGCTACTACCCAGACTCGGCCATCATCAAGGACCTGGCGTTGGGGAAGCTCGCGTCGGCACCGTCACGGGACTTCCACAGGCCCCGTCTGGCAACATACACCCTGCCCAACCCGGCGGCGGTGGCTGCAGCAACAGCGGCGGGCGGCGGTGGCGGTGGCCGTCGGCGGGCGGCCCGACCGGCACCCACCCCCGCAGAGGGCCCTGTGTTTTTGTCTGGCCAGCACCTCGAGCTGCCACGCATCAACCCCGCCTACGCCACGCGCCGCCACACCCACACCTACGGCGCGTCGTACGTGGAGGCGGATACGGAGCGGGGCGACTTCTATTGGAACGCTCTCGCCAAGATCAGCACCGTCACGCCGGCAGAGGGGACAGGGGCGGCACCGCCCACCGTGGTGGAGTGGTCCGAGGCGGGCTGCTACCCCTCTGAGCCCGTTTTTGTCGCCCGCCCCGGTGGAACGGCCGAAGATGATGGGGTGGTGCTGAGTGTGGTGGTGGACGTGCCCCGGCAGCGCACCTTCCTGCTTGTCCTCGACGCCCCGCGGTTTTCAGAGTTGGCCCGCGCAGAGGTGGATGCGGTCGTGCCCCTGACGTTCCACGGGGCGTTTTTGGACGAGGAGGCAGCGGCGTCGGACTAAATTGGGGTAACAAACCCGATACAGTGATTGATGGTAGCCGGTGCGCCCGCCAGTGGGGTGGGGGGGGGTCCGTGTGCTCTTGTGATGTGATAGCGGTCTCGGTGACTCTCAGGTACCCCGTGACCCGCCTTTGCATATAGATTCGATATGCATCTCTCGCAGTTGTTTCCCTTTGGGCTGCTGCTCACGCGGCGATGAATCCAACTCAATCCGTATCCCCGCGGCGGTCACTATCGTGTGCCAAACGCAACCATTGAGGTCCTCCGCGCCCAAGACCCCCTCCACCCCCGCCGCCGCCCGACGGGTGGCCTCGAGGCTGTCCCGAAGCCAGCGCAGCGTCGTCGCCGGCCACACGGAGGGCTAGGTGGTCGAGGCCCGCTGCAGACCGGCAGTCGTGCACGGCATCCCCAGCAGCCGCCTGCCCACCAGAAGTGCAGCACTATAGTAGAACAACCGTCAAGTGACGCAGAAACGCCTTCCCCCACAAGAGTGTGTAGGGTGGTGCTCGTGCTGTTTTGTGCCCCCTGCAAGGAGTGGGTGAGGGTCGTCTCTTTTCTTTTGATTCATGCTCCAATCGATCCGTAAATGATGACTGTAAGTAGGTGTCTGCCAGTACAGGATTTTCCGCCCATCCCGTAGGGGGTGGTCGCTGCAAGTTAGTAAGTAACCGTGGATGGAAGTAAGGTTGGGACCGTCTGTCACCATCATCACTAAACGTGCGCGCGCCCATTGAGGGGTCGATTAGACGTCTAATCACCTGTTGAGCTTCCAATGGGCGAATGGTGGGTCCCGTAACTGAGTCATTTTGGTGTCATTGAGAGGTGGGTTTAATGACCTTTCACAGGGGTAGGCTCAATGATCAGTCTGAGAGGGGGCCCGTCAGAGAGTTCCGAGAGCGACCCCCCTCGCAGAATTATTTCCGTCAAAGACCAAGCCACTTCCTGCTGAGCAGTGGCGCCGCACCGCCCGCGTCCTGCGGGCCGTTTTGAGGGGCAGTGCGTGCAAGTTTCTTCGTGGCAGGAGGGTGCCGGGGGGGGCACGTCCACGCCGTGGTTGGTGCGGCGTCACGCAGCGCCTCGGCAAAGCATTGCTAACAACGGCAAAGAAGAGGGGGGGACCGCCAACCGCGCGGGCACAACGGCCACCAGCCCTCCGCAAGCACTTCGACTTGGTCGTGGGGCGCACGGCTCGTCGGCTCGAGGAGCGTGGGGTGTGGACGGCGAGGGAGCGTGGGACAGCGAGGAGGGCTCGGGCAGGGACGACGACAAGGATGGGGACGAGGAGGGAGGTGGTAACGGAGGGGTAAGTGAGAAGGGCGAGCGGGTGAAGATGGCCGAGGACGTTGAGGCAAGGGATGTGGTCGGGAGAAGGGAGAAGGGGGGTGCGCGGGGACAAGAGGGGTTCTGGTGGCGGCCGCGGTGGGGGCCGTGTGGAAGGGTGGGTGGGTCTTTATTGATGGGGCGTCTGCGGCCGAGGTGACGGGGGTGGCACAAAAGGCGGCTGGAGCAGCTGCCAACGCTGCTGCCCCGTCGTTGTTCCTTGAGTCTGCGCCATCTGCCGCTCACGCTCCGCCGCTGCTTGCGGCTACGGATGTTTGTTCACCTATCGGTACGGCGGACGCTGATGTGGTCATGCCAATAATACCTCCGCAGAGGAACAGCGCCCGGAGTGGTCGATGGGCATGGAGACAGGTAGGTAAGTGTGGGCGGCGAGGGTCGGGTGCGGAACGACATATGACGGGCACGCCATTTGCGGCAGTGATTTTTTGTGGGCGCATGCGGCAGTGGGGAGGGAAGCATGGAGGGGAGGGTTCTGCACGGACCGCAGCATGGCAAGACTGGCGTTAGCGACGGAGGATGCGAGGTTGGACCCGTGGAGGGAGGCGCCGCGCGTGTAGCTTGCTGGTCGACGGTGCCCCCACCTCCGCGCAGCCGGCTGGTTCTCGCAACGCGTACATGTTGCTAGCGGCGGAGCGGCGGTAGGAACCTTGGAGACTGGTGTCTCACCGTAGGTGAGGGTGTGCTGGATAGGATATCAAAGAGAATGTCCGTGGCCATGAAACATCTGCGCGTTCCGAAAAACGTGACCATTTAAAAACAAAAACGGTGCCAATGGACCGCGCTGTCAGGGCACCATCGGGGCACCCCTCGTAATGGGACCAAGGGATCCCATAAAGGCATGCCTCATAATGGTTCCATTGGATGGGGGCCTCAATGGTGTGGCGCATTTTACTGACGATTGGAGCAGGGTTACTCGATTGGATTCCCGTACCTGGACTCGAAGCCAGGCCACCCCCCCACCCCCGAGTGCGGCGACCCCCCCCTGGCGGCCACCCCCCTGCGCCCTGCAGGCCACACCACCACCCCCGTGAGCGGCCACTCCGGCGGCCACCCCTCTCTGGCGGCCACCCCCCTGCGCCCTCGCTCTCGGCAGTGCCTGCTCCTTGGCCACGCTTTGGCCCCCCCCCCCTGGCAGGCACCCTTCTGGCGGTGCCACCCCCCTGCGACGCGCTCCTCCGGCGCGGCGCCGCCCTCTCCGGGTGTCGCTTTTTTTTGCGGCGCTCCCCCTCCCTTGTGGCGGCGGTGCTCGCCCGGCGTTGCCACCCCTCTGCCCGTCGTGGCCCTGTCCTGGTGTCGCCCCTCTTTGCCGTGCTCCCCCTCCCTCGTGGCGGCGGTGCTCCTCTGGCGTTGCCCCCCCCCTGGCCGGCGTGGCCCTGTCCTGGTGTCGCCCCTCTTTGCGGCGCTCCCCCTCCCTCGCGGCGGCGGTGCTCCTCTGGCGTTGCCCCCCCTCTGGCCGGCGTGGCCCTCGTCTGGTGTCGCCCCTCTTTGCCGCGCTCCTCCACCCTCGTGGCGACGTCGGGGGGCCGAGCGGCGATGACGGGGGGCAGGTTGGCGACGACGGGGGGAGTGTTGGCGACGACAGGGGGCAGGGCGGCGCCCACTGCGGGTGGCGCCTTTTTTCGCCCTCCTCGCATCCCCCCATTCCCCCCCCCCCCCCCCCCGCCCCGCAAATCCCCCCAGCCCTTTCCCCCCCCCCCCCTCCGCCCCCCCACTCCCCTGCCTTCCCCCCCCCACCCCCTCCCCCCCCCCCCTCCTGCCTCCCCGCCCCCGCCCCTCTCCGGCTCTCCCCCCCACTCCGTTTGCTCCCCCCCGCCCGGCCGCCCGCCGCTCTCCCCTTGTCCTCTCCTCGTCCAGTTCTCTCTGGCAGGAGCAGGAGGCGGGCGCCGGTCCCTCCTGTTGAGCCCGTCCTCCCTTTCCCCCATGGTCAACCGTGTGGTGAAAAAGGTGGACATTTTTGAGATCGATATGGCGGGGGGCACCCAGGTGCGCCCGGTGAAGAGCCAGATTGTTAAGATGTTCATGGAGCAGTTTTCGACGCCGTCGACAGCGTACGGGTCCACGGGGATGCACATCACGGTGCGGGAGGTGCCGGAGTTGGCGGTGCGGGAGGTGCCGGAGTTGGCGGTGCCGGAGAGCGGGCCGGGATTCGTCCTCGAGGACGGGCGCCACCGGGTGGTCGCCCTGAAGCAGCTGCATGAGGACACGCAGCAGAACGAGTATCGGTATATGGACGTTACTGTTCTTTCCTAGTGCGGGTGGTGGTGCGTGTTTCACGTATGCGGTGTGGTTGTGCTTTCTTTGTGGAAGGGATCAGGGGTGGGATGTCTACTCTACGTGGTTTTGTTCTTCTTCTTTTTCTTTTCTGTCTTTTGTACTCGACCGGTGCGCGGCACACGCGCGTGCATGTTTGCATTCTTTATGCGGGGTGGGAGGGGCAGCTCAGCGACAATGTTACCATCCGCGCTCGGCACTATGGTATTGGCCGCACGGACGTACGGTCCGAAAGCGGCGTCGGCAAATGCGTGTGTGTGATGCGGTGACGTTTGTGGGGCGCTCGTGCGGTCGACGGCCATTGAAGATTGCAAGATTCGTGCTTTTGGCAGCGCCAAAGGGCAACGCGCGCGGTCATCCTCTGCCTTCCAGTGAAACTGGCCGTGACTGGACTAAACTGACTAGACTGGCATAAAACTGGGCACGCCCTCCACAGAAGCGGACTTGTCCTTTCAAAACAACGTTTCTGTGATCCGCCACGAGTCTAGGGATGCGGCGTTACAGCCGATGAAAATTGACCCCGATACATTCCCGGTCATCGAGCCGTCAGACGGTCAACAGCTTGTCACGATTCCCTCTTCCTAGGGGCGACTCGGTGTTCCGTGGAGCACTCATTTTATGGGCCTCTCGACTGGAGGAAGCTGAATTGTCGGCACAGCGCCTCCTGGGCGCCTGTACCGGCGCCACAGCGACATTGAGGGGTTTGAGGCTTACGGACGTTGAACGTGCGATCCCAATCCGTCTCCACCATTGCACCAGAACGGCCACATGTCGAAAATATTGCGTCAGAAACGACCTGACCGGTAATCCCCGCGGTCAGACGTAATAAGGGGGGTGGCGAAATGACGGGTAATAGTACGTACTTGGCACGTCATGACCGCATTCCTACACGAAACCTCTCTTGGGACGCCACCTCGCCATGGCTTGGGTTTGTTAGTGGGACTATTCTTGGCTTAGATTGGTCGAGAGGAGCGCCCCCCTATTCTTGACAGCCAACCACATGGAGCTCCTATTGCAGCCGTCCCAATTTTAGCCGAAGTGGACATGAACAACAGTGCCGAACAAGAGTGTCTCAGCCATTGATTTAGGCGTATACTGTCGAACAGCCAATGGGATGCTCTTCAGAGCCACTGTTGTTTCTTGTCCACATCGGCCAAACTTGAGACGCCTGCAAAACGTGATTGTCTTCGCCATCAAATGTCCACGTGGCGGAACTATATTCAGTGGAATAGAACATACTGTAGCCCCCCGTGAAGAGATTGGCCAGCTATTTTATGGACGTGCCTCGATTCTGGGCCCATCACTTCGTCAGTGCCCGAAGCAGACGGTCCGGGGGACCTGTGAGGGCGCCTTGGAGCGCGGCCGGCGCTCTGCGAGACTTTTTTCAAGCGGGTTTTCTACCGGGGCTCCCCCTGCCCCCCCCCCGCCCCGCCCCGCTTCTCCCTTCCCTCCCCCCCGCCGATCCCCCCCGCTGGCATGAAAACTCACCCAGACGCTGAAAGTGGGGCCCGTACTCACTGTACCCCCATCAGGGCAGACGCCGACGGGGAGCCCCCACCCGCCCCAGCATCCCCAGTTCCCCCATCCCCGCAGGCAGCCGCGGCGGCTACCCCTGCCAGGGCAGGCCCGCGCCCGCCGCGATGCGGGCGAGGGCTTCCAACGCTGGAGCGCGGGGGAGGGCGGCGCCTAACGTGCACCCGCCCTACGAAAAAAAAACACCTCGATATCCAGGTTTTGGTACCTCGATATCAAGGTTTTATCCTCGATATCCAGGTTTGTGGATCCCATGGCGAGTCTGTGTGTGACAAAGTCTCCGAGGCAGGCTACATATGAACCCTCCAGCGCAGGCTCTGTCCCAACTGACGTCGATACGTGGCCAATTCAGGCCAGCAAGGGACGTTGTCTGATCGTGGCACACGCCAGACGCTTCTGGATGCTTTCCGCGCTGCTCCGAGCGCACCTATTGCTCTGACCTCACGTCTGGCACGTGTGGCTCTGAGCTCACGTGTGGCCCTCCCTTCCATCACTCTTGGCCGCACCTCAGTTGCTCAATTTGCCTTCCATGCGAGCATCCCACGTGCACTCACCCGCCCCTTTAAATGAGGCCCGCGGAACACACGGCCACAACGTCCTCCCACCTCTCCACTACACCCACCGGCCTCACTTGCTGGTAGCATTTGCCATCGCTGCACCCTTGCACGGCGCTTACTCTCCACTTCGCCCTTGGGCCCTTCGCTTGGCCGCTTCTGTTACTGCCGCACCGCGTCGGCCAGAGCTACTTTTCTGGTAAGTGTCTGCTCACTCTGACACACAGCCAAACCGCTGTCATCATGCGCCGCAACTCGCTGTTTGGCGCCCCTTTTTCTCAACCCCTGTGTGCAACTGGTTGCTAACACGTTCTCCCCCGCGTCCATTGCTTTGTACATGTGTTATTGCGCAACCCCCTTCGTGTGCCGTGTCAATATCTCCGTGCGTGCGCTTGTGTTGGTCATTCTTCTCCTGTGCGTCTCCCGCTTGATTACCACGGAGGACAGCAGCGGACGCTTGATGTCGGACGATGGCTACCGGCCGTGCCCATGCTCCAAGCGCAGTGACAGCATCAAGCGCCGGTGACTCGTAAGCAGGGCTACGTTTTTTCGTCATCAACTGGAGGAGGCCAAGGCGCGAGTGAGTGCCGGCGGCACCGCCCTACCCCCCCCACCCCCCCCCCCTGCTACAGACTCACCTCTCCCCCCTGCCATCCTTCCCCCTGCCCCCATCCCCCTCCCCCCCTTCCCGGTCCCCCCTGCTTCTCTTCCGTTCTCCGCTGACAGCCCTCCGGGGGCTGCTCCCGTTCCATCCCCAGGGGGGGTGGGGGGGAGGGGGGGGCCTGCAAGAAGACGGCGCGACGTTGGATGGGGATGACGAAAGAGGCGCAGGCCGGACGAGCGGGGTGGAGGACTCCAGTGACTCGTCCTCGGCTTACAGCGACTGGTTGGACGGCTCGTCAAGCTCAAGCTTTTCATCAATGTCTGAATTTGAGCCTGAAAGTGTGGAGGGACTGGAAAACTTCCCCAACCCGTTGGTCGACGAGGACGCGTCGTTCGCGCCAGTGAACAAGGTTGTCCTTCCCGTTGACCAGTTTACCAGCCTGGTGGACGACCTTGTCGCCCTCACTTTCGGGACCGACCACAACCTGACGGGCGGCGCGGTCCGAGACTACCTCCGCCAGCGCAGTCGCCTCCTTACGTATCGCACACGATACAAACAGGCCGCTTTTATCAACGCAAGCGTCGACCTGGACGAACGCCAAGTTCATGCTTTTCCGCAGGGGTGTGTCGCGTTCACGGGGAGCCGGGAAAATTAGCCCTCATGCGACGTGTGCGGTGCTGGCAGATACAAGAACAGCGGGGCGTCTGCACGCCCAGTGACGTACTGGTCTTTGACGGCATGGCCGACGGCCATGTTGGCCGACCCGGAGCTGGGCCCCAGTATGGTGGACGCCATGGCCAAGGCCAGACAAGCTGCGACTGAGCCTGTGTCCGGCGTCGAAGACTGGTACGATGGGTCAAATTTTCGTACGGCTGTGGCAAATGGACTTTTCAATTTGAATACTTCCTTTGCGTTGTCGATTTCCACCGATGGATTCGTGGCGTGGCGCCAATTGGGCTTTCAAGGATGGCCGGTCGTCGCAATCATTCTGAACTTGGACCCAAGTACACGCACGAGGATTGTGTCTCAGGTGCTGCTGACCATCACGCCGGGCCCCAGGCAACCAGTCGACCTGGACTCCTTCTTGCGCCCCATCGCTGACGAGCTCAACGTGTTGGCTGCGGGTATCAACGGCGTATCCGTCTGGGGCTCTGACACAAGTCACACGTTGTCGGCCTTTGTGGTCCAAGTGACGGCCGACATGCCCGGGGGCGACAAGGTTACGAACGCGACGGGTCACAATGGGCGCTGCCTCAACCGCTTCCGCAGCTTCCACGGCGTGCACCACGGAAGCCATTACTGTTCCCCCCCTACTCAACCGTCCACCGGCGAAGTTCTTTTATCCCTCTCAAGCCCGTGCAGCTCGCGCCGTCAGCTGGGAGCTTTCCGCTTGCATGCAGCAGCAGTGGAGCAGGCGCAGATGCACAACCGCAGTGCGCACTACATCGCGGAGCTGGCCAAGCAAACCGGCGTCAAAGGACCGTCCTTGCTCTTTTCACCAAGTCAAACGGACAAGAGCAAGTACCCCAACCTGAAATACGTTGGGGACTTGGGCCCAAGTCTGGCACCCTACGACACAATGCACCTGATTTTGCAGAATGTCGTTCCGTTTTTGTGGAAATTATTTTCCGGCAAGATCGTCATTCAAGAGCACGAGAACGAGCCTTACTGCATGTCGATGGCGGACGCCATTACCGTAGGGCAGGAGATCGCCGCAAGCAAGGCGACGGTGCCCGCGTCTCAGGCGCGCGCCCTACGAGATGTGCACGTCCGGTTCCGCTCTTACAAAGCCGTTGACTGGATGATGTTCATCATGTCCACAGGGGAGGCAGTCTTGGCCGACCGCGTATCGGAGACCGCGTTTTCCATGTTTATGGCCCTCTGCCAGGCCTGTCGCCTTCTCTTCCGCCCGCGGGGGCTGACGGAGGAAGACCTTGAAGAGGTTGATGCTCTCCTGAAGCGGTTCTGCGACATGTTCTACTCTCATGTGTACAGAGGTGGCTGGAAGCGTGTGTCTCTCTGTCGGCCAACAATCACCGCCCTTCTGGACGTCGTGCCCAACATTCGGGCGTGCGGTCCGGCTTGGGTGAGCTGGCAGTTTCCAATGGAAAGGTACATTGGCACACTGCCGCGGCTGATCAAGTCGATGAGTCATCCGTACCCAGCGCTGGCCAACGCAGTGTCAAGCAAGTACAAATCCGATATTGTGACAAGTTTTGCGAAACGACATTTGGGCGCGGAATGGCGCGCTGCTACCGGCACAGCGGACGCTCCTAGTGGTGCAATTCCCGCGCGAGTTTTTTTGTTGACCAACGCAGATGAGTCTACAACGGTGCTGTTGCCCCAAGTGACGCGCCAAGGTACCTGGCTGGCTCTGAGCTGCAAAACCTGAAGGCTACTTTGACCCTCGAAGGAGCGCGAGACGTACCCGATGAAATTTATGCCAAGAAATACTTTCGGCTGCAATTACCTAGTGGAGTGCTCGTCGGGTCGAGCCGTTCAAGCTCAGATGACGACACGCACAAGAGGCGCAACAACTGCGTGCGCATCCAGTCCACCGCCAGGCGACGGCGGCAGGACGGGTCTGTGGAGGTGTACGAGCTGAGCACCTACGGGCTGGTGCATCACTTCGCCCTCGTACTTATCGAAGACCAGCCACGATCCTTTGCCTGCATTAAGTGCGTCAAGTCTCCGGCTGACCGGGCCGGTCGGTATGGCCAAGCGGAGCGCCGCCGCGAGATGGATTGCTTTTTCAGCTTCGGAGGCTCTCATCGCTATGTAGACGTGGCTGCTATTGACTCGGTCGTCGGCACACTGCGGCGAGACGGGCGGCACGTGGTGCTTTTCAACCGAGAGCGGTTTAGCGACGTACCCTAGAAGCACTGTTTAAATAGAATTAGACCTGGATTTAATACTTCCTACAGCTTTTCTGTCGGACAGATGTCGCCTTTTTCCATATGTATTTTGAATTATTTGAATTGTGGCTATGACTGCTCGCTGCTGGAGGACGGGGACAACGCGTGCCGTCGATCCGCGTGCGCCTCGCTGTCGTGGATCGGCTGTCTTGCTCACACATGTGCACGTTCGCACCGTCGTGCATCCCTCGGCGTCCATCAAGCCACCACTATGGCTCGCGTCAAGCGGTCGTCAACCAGCGAGCCCCAACCGCGGAGATGTGCGTTGCATCCTACACCGCGGGGGACACGGTGTGCCGGTGTGTGTCTTTTTTGTGGCGCCTTGCGACGTGTCATGCCCACCTTGTGCTGTGCAGTTCTCTGACGTCCACGTCCTCACCTGCTGTGACGTCGCCTACCCGCACTGTACGCTGCTCTTTGATGTCATCTGTTTTGACCGATGCGTATGTAGACTCGCGCGCCCTCCGCGCGGCCGGCTGTGTCGCTGCCCACCTGCCTGACAGTGCACGCGCTGCACCTCCCCCCCGCCCCCCCCCCTCCCGTCCCCTGTCCCTATCAAGCCCTGATATGGCCGGCGCTTTGTCAAGCCGCGCCACACCCGCCGCCCCTTCTGCTGCGACCGTCCTCCCGCGACGCTCTGCTGCGGCCGGCACTCCGCCCGGCCCCGCTACATCAGCTGCCGTCCGATTACCCCCCCTGGCAGAGCCAGCGCCCGCTAGGGCCGGTGCTTCGTCGGGCCGAGAGGCGTGGCGGCGCCTTCCCCGAGCATCTCCGGCGGTGGCGGCGTCAAGGGCAGCTGATGCGGATCTCGGTCCCAGCGCGAACGTGGGACGGGGGTTTGAGGACGACGAAGAAGCCGCGGGAAGTGCGCTGGCGGCCGCGGCTGCCGTCCTCGCCGGCCGTCCTAGCAAGCGCCGCACGAACGGGCGGGGGGGCCTTCAAGTTGACAGCGGATTGGCCCGGACCGTCGAATCACCCGAGAAAACTATTGACAAGATTCGGATTTACAAGAATGGACTTCTCGGATATTCGCTTTCGGATCGGAAACGTGTGCGGAAGGTGCTACGAGAGGCCTTCAAGAGCAGCGGTTTACAGAGTGGCGTCTCATTTACGCGGCAGTCGGAAGACAACCTGCGCAGCGCCGTGCTGTTTCTGGAGCAGCCCGAGCCGCGTCTGGCGACCTGTCGCAACAGCTGGGGGGCGTGCTCTTTGCTGTCCCGTGCAACGTCGTACCGCATGGGCACTGGGCGCCACGTCGAACCGTCGGGAGCGGCCGAGCGCGGCGGTGGAAACGGCGCGTGGATTGCCGCGGCGCTCCTCACGGCAAGGCGGCAGCTGGACAGCTTGGCGGCAGGTCGTGTAACGCAGGGGAGAGGGAGGGGCGGTCTTGGGAGGGCGGGAAGCGGTATGGAGAGGGGAAGGGGCGGTGTTGGGAGGGGGGGGGCGGTGTTGGGAGGGGTGGGGGCGGTTTGGGGAGGGGGGAGGGCGGTATAGGGAGGGGGGCGAGCAGTATGGGCAGAGAAGGGGGCGGGATTGCGACGGGGGGGGGGGCCGAGAGCACGTCTTGAGGCGATGGTGGACCGTCGGGGGCGGCGCCAGTTGGCGCTGGGCGTACCGGCCGCGGGAGCGGAGCTGCTCAACCTGTTTGGCGCGGCGATGGCAGAGGCGGACCAGCTGCTGCCGTGCGGCGCGGCGGCGGGAGGGGCGGACCAACTGCAGCCGCGGGGCGCGGTAGAGCGAGAGGCGCGGCAGCTGTAGTGGGGGGGGATGGCCTCGTGGGTGATTCTGGCGGTGGCACGGCGGCGCCTGGTCCCGCTCGTCCCGGTGGCGGTACTGGAGGAGACTTTGCAGCGTCCGGGCGCCGCGGCGGCAGGGCAGGAGCTCGTTCTGTCGCCGGGGGGGGTGGCGGCAGCGGCAGTGCACGTGCAGCTACCGAGCGCCGCGGCCGCAGGAGCGGAGAACGTGCAGCCGCCGGGCGCCGCGGCGGCACTGGCGGAGCACCTGCTGTGGTGGGACGAGTTCCGCGGAGGGAGGGGGGGGGGGCATGATGGGTGAGAGTGGCCGATGTGGCAAAAACCACTAGCACACACGGCAACCAGGTTGGGGCGGTGTGCTAGGGCTGCCTCCCGTGTCGGGGGAACCGGAAGAAGTGCAAGTCGCACACACTCTGTCCCTGTTGTGGGGCAATCCCCCCACGGACAAACAAGAGGATGGTGTGTGGTCCAACAGTTTCTTGGTCGGGACGGGGACGCAGGGCCAAGCCCCGCTGTCCCTCCCCTTATCCCCCCAGGGTCCACTCAGAATCTCGCCACTCAGAATCTCCCACCCCAGCACCTGCCCACCGGGCCACACGAAAATTCAAGACGATAAATGCAGAAAACCCTCAAATCCAAGTTGGATTTACTACTAAGCTAACTATCCCAAACTTAGGGAATATG
Source organism: Pyropia yezoensis (assembly GCA_009829735.1). Classification (NCBI taxonomy): domain Eukaryota; phylum Rhodophyta; class Bangiophyceae; order Bangiales; family Bangiaceae; genus Pyropia; species Pyropia yezoensis. Next base: position 22,549,699 of record CM020620.1, read on the forward strand.
GACCCAAATGCAGGGGGAGGAACGGATCAGGCTAGTGGCCTGCCGCCCCTTGCATGGCACGTGTTGCCCCCCTACCTGGGGGTCAATACTGCCACACTCCCCTCTCCTCAGTTCCGACCGACCCGGTCGGCCCTGTGAGGGGGTGCGTAAACGCACGTCTCGGCGTTGGGGGCGCGACTTGCTGTCCCCCATCGAGTACGTAACGGGGATGTGGAGGCGGTCACGTTGACCGCCCCTCTCCTCAAGCTTGCCCACTCGGCAGCTTGCTCTCCTCAGTTCACACTTCACCATCACCACCACCTCCCCTTCACCTTCCACTGGGCCGCCCCACGCTGGGGAGGCCACCCGAATACCCACGATCCGAGTCCCCCTCAACTCGAGGCGGGTCTCGTGCTGCGATAGCCAGAGCGTCTCTCCCCAACTTGGGGAGAGCCATGGCGACCCCGGGAGTGGAGACGGACTCTCTTGACGAGCGCATGGAGGACACCTCCTACGGGGCAGCACCCGCCGGGACTTCCGGCGGGGGCTCCGCGATCGCTCCGGGGGACGGGACTCCCGCGTCACCCGGCTTTGGGTTGACGGCGGGGTCTCCCCCGGAGGCGGGACAAGTTGTCCCGCGTGAGGCCTTGGGGCGGTGGTTTTGCCCCGCTTGGCCTCTCTATGAGGAGGGGTTGACTGTTCTTCGCTGTGGCCGACTTGGCGCAGCGATGGGTCGCGTATGGGACCGCCTACGGGAGAAGTATCCCCGTAGGGTCGGGTTCCCTGCCGGCTTCAGGACGGACCAGTTTGCCTTCCTGGACGATGAGGAGGTTGAGGACGTTCAGCGTGCCAAGGCCATGGTGGACCGCGGGGGAACTATCCCGGGTCCCGGCGACTTGCCGACCTTCACGTGGGACGCTGTGGCAACTCGCCCACCGTACCTCCACGAGGCCGATCCGCACACTCATCACTTTGATGTGCGGATGGAGAAAGACTTCCGGCGAGGTCCCTACTTGGTGACCTCGGCTCAACTTGAGTTTCCTCAACAGTCTGCTGCCAGTAAGGAGCAGTACTATCCGAAGAAGCCCGAGTGGTGGCCTCAAGTTGAGGTCCCCTACGGGTTCCCGGCGTTGTTGCCCCGGTTGCTTGACCACTTCGGCTCCGTCATGTTGACGGCTGCCCCTGATCACCTGGTGTGGGCCATGTTGGCCACCCAGTGGCTCCTCGAGGTCATGTCGACCTGGGTGTCCTGTGTTCAGCGGCGGGGGATGCTCTGGCATCTCCCCCTCCGGCTCCTCCAAGGTTTGGAACAGCTCACCCCTCAGCTAGTTGCTGAGGGGTGCTCATCAGGACAACTCACTCTACTTGAGGAGATGCTCCGGCTCCATAAGTTTATCGAGTGGGAGAGCATTGAGCACAAGTTGCGCCGCCCCACTCGTGGGCCCAAGGACGATGGCGCACTTCGCCAGTTCGTGTGGGTCGCTCGTGAACTTCACGACGGCCGTGTGGTCCTACGAGAGGGGTTGGGCATCGGGGACTACCCGTATGCCCCGGGGGTGGATCGCCACACTGCGCCACCCCCGGACAAGCCCATAGTTATGGCCGTGCCGTCCTATGATGACCATATGACTCAACCCACTGCGGGGGCCCCAAGTCGGGGTCGCAGTTACACCCGGGTACCGCCACCTCGGCGGGCCCCTCCGCTTCCTCCTGTTCCTTTCCAACCTCACGGGAACATCCCGATCAGCGTGGCCGTGGAGTCTTCCACCCCGGTGTCCCCCAACTTGGGGGCCACCCTCCTGACGGTATACCCCAAGTTGGTGTTGCCGCCCACGCCTCTAACCTCAGAGATGATGATCACCACGTTGGTGCGCACCATTTCCTGGTTGGCCGCGTCGACCGCAACCCTACAGAGTTCCGAGACTCCTCAACTTGAGGAGCGCGTTCGTACTGCAGTGGCGACCGCGAGTTGCGAGTCGGTGGCGGAGTTTATGACAGCCGAGTTGGCTCGCATTGGGGCTATTATGCCCCAGCCAGCCCCACTTGGGCGTGGCAAACGTCGCGCGAGCCGGGCATACTCGCCTCCTCGCCGTCGTCGCCGACACTCGCGGCGCTCTCCTTCCGTATCGGAAGACGAGTTGTCTTACTCCGTTTCGGAGTCCTCTACCCCGTCGGAGACGGAGTCTGTCCAGCGTCTGCGTCGCAAACTTGCGCGCAAGACCAGGCAGAAGAGTGGTCACGGTCGGCGCCACTTGCGCGACCGTGAGGGGCGCGACGGTTCCGACTTGGAGCCGCCGCCCCCTCCAACGAGTGGAGACCGTTATCGGCGTGGGTCTCGCCGCTCGCCTCCACGTGAGGGCGAGGGCCGTGGAGTGGGAGAGTCTAGCATGCGTGCCTAGTTGGCAGCTGCCTTTGTTGTGAGAGTGTGAGGGTTAGGGCTGTAGTTAAAAGCCACTCTGCGTACCACTTCGACTCGAAGCACTCTCTTGGCACTGTTGCTCGGCCTTCCCTCACGTTGAGGGAGGGCTGTTAGGGTCTATCTCATTCCGGGCACAGTACGCCCGGACCTTCTCAGCGGGAAGGTCCTCCACATACTCCCACGTATCATCCTTGGCTTTGTAGCCAAACCAACGCACCCTCAACATGAGGCGGTCAGTGTCTTCATCCCATCCGTGGTCGATGAACTTATCGAACACGTACTTCTGCGGGCCCTGTTTGGCCGCAGGCAGTGAGGGGAGGCGCCACGCTTCCAAAGCACGCGCCCAAGCTGGGTCGCCTGCAGGCGGTGGTGCAACTTTGACCACGTCCTGTCCGTTGACTGTGCGGACCCCATCGTCACTTTCGATGGTGAAGCGCCGCCCATCAGTACGAAGGACCTGGTACGGTCCCTTCGTCTGGAATACCAGCTTACCCCCAGTTGGGTTGTGCGAGTGTACCAGCACCCAGTCACCCTGCTCGGGGACATGTTTAGCATTGCGCACCTTTTTGTCAAAGGTACGCTTGTAGCGCTTTTGTGCTTTGTCCATCTCAGCCCTGACTTTAGGGATGAGGTTTTCAAGCCTAGCGGCGAACTCCGCCTTACTCTCAGTAGGAGTAGGCGTACTGCCACCATCCTCCCTAGTTGGGAGCGACCGCCGCACGGCAATAGACCGCACGCGACGGGGGGTCACAAAAGCGAGGGGTACTTCCCCTGTAGATGAGTGAACCTGCGAATTGTAGGCAGTAGTAAGGATAGAAATGTATTGGTCCCACGTCTTCACGTGCTCACTCACATAGTGGCGCAGCTGCCTAACAATAGTTTTGTTGAAGCGCTCCACCTGCCCATTAGTTTGTGGGTGGTAGGGGGTGGCATAGTTTGCCTTAACCCCCAACATATCCAGCACTCCCTGAAACAGTACAGACGCAAATTGCGGTCCATTGTCCGATAGTGTACTATCCGGAATGCCATACGCGGCAACCCAGTGATCTAAGAAGGCTGACACGACCGACATGGCCGTGATCTCTGCCAGTGGGATCGCTCGCGTAAGTTTCGTGAAGCGGTCACAGATGACCAGGAGGTACTGGTTGCCCTCCTCGGTCACGGGCAGTGGCCCAAGGATGTCCATCGCCAACGCGGCGAAGGGCTCCTTGGCCGGGAACAATAGCATAGCCGTAGTAGGCCGCCGTTCCATCAGACGATTCTGTGCACAACTTGTGCAGGCAGCCACCCAACTGTAGATGTCCACCACCATGGACGGCCAGTAGTACCTGGTCCTCAGGGTCTGGTACAGTTTACTAGACCCCAGGTGTCCACCCGTGGGAGCGTTGTGCTCCCTCTCAAGGATACTGTCCTTGAGGGATGCGGGGACGACAAGTTGTTCGGTCCCCTGGAATACCCCCCTCCTCATGAGGAGGCCATCGTCTCCCAGAAAGAAACGCGTCTCTACCACTGTATCCAGTATATCCCTCTGCGACTTGCAGAAGGGATCCTCGGCCTGGGCCTTCACCACCTCGTCCAGGGACAGGGGCAAATACTTCTTGTTCCCTGGCGCCTCGGGGTTCAACGCCTGACCCGAGCGCGTGACTACCCCCACGATGGGGATGTCCTCATCGACTGGGTTAGTGTCCAGCCCCTCGGTAGGTACCCGAGAGAGGCCGTCGGCAAGGGCATGTTGCCTGCCAGGTCGGTATTCAATGTCAAAGTTGAAGGGTGCCAGTCGCACGCTCCACCGGTTGAGACGAGTGTTCGTACAGTCCGTCTTAAAGATGAACTGCAACGCGCGGTGGTCACAGCGGATGAGGAACTTCTCACCCTCCAGGTAGTCACGAAGTGACGTCACCGCCCACACCACTGCGAGTCCTTCCAACTCGGTGACTCCGTAGTTCTTCTCGGCCGAGTTCAGCCCCTTACTAAAGTATCCCACCGGCAAGTACTCCTTGTCCGGCTGCTGCTGAAGCAACACACAACCAAGTTGGTCGTAGCTAGCGTCCACATCCAGGATGTACTGGCCTCCCAACCTGGGAATAGCCAAGATGGGGGGCTTCAGCAGAAGGTCCCGAAGAGTCTCAAAGGATTCCTGCTCCACCCGACTTGGGGGAGGCAGGTTCCTCGGTAGCGTTGAGCTCACTAGCTCATTCAACGGCTTCGCCACCTTGGCGAAGCCCTTGGTGAAACGTCGGTACACGTTACACATCCCGAGGAAGCTCCTCATCTGGGTCTGGGTCCGAGGGTACTGAGCCTTACGAATGGCCCTCAAGTTCTTCTCGTTAACACTGAGACGCCCCGGATGGACAACATGTCCCAAGTACTCCACCTCTTGAGTAAAGAGGTGGCACTTACTCGCCTTCAGTGACACACCGGCGTCAGCAAGTAGCTTGAACACCTGGCCAAGATGGCCAATGTGTTCCTCCGGACTTCGGGAGAACACAATGATATCGTCTAGGTACACAAGACAGATCTGCCACCGTACTCCGGCCAGAATCATGTCCATAGCGCGCTGGAAAGTTGCCGGCGCGTTACACAGACCAAACGGTAGACGCTTGCACTGGTAGGTACCACAGTGACAGGTAAAGGTAGTTTTATGCCTGTCCTCCGGGGCAATGGGAATTTGCCAGTACCCCGCGCTACAGTCCAGGGTAGAGAACACGTTTGCCTCCCCCAGAGAGTCCAGACAGTCATCCATCCTAGGTAGGGGATAACTGTCCTTCACCGTGCTCTCGTTGAGCTTACGGTAGTCGATGCAAAACCGGGGGGTCCCATCAACTTTGGGGACGATAACCACCGGACTCGCCCACTCGGCGTTGCTGGCCTCGATCACATCGAGGGCCTCCATGCGAGCAACTTGCTCCTTAACGAGGGCCCTTGAACGAGGTCCTCCCCTATACGGTTGTTGGCGTATAGGGGGTGCACCGGGCTTCAACTCGATCCGGTGTTGGGTGGCTCTCATGAGTCCCAATTGACCATCCCACAACTTGTGATATTGGTCCAAGAGGCGTTCAACTTGAACCCTCAACCTGGGGGGGACACCCTCCATGTTCACATGGGGTCGAGGAGAGGCGGCCGACTTGGCTTGGTGCTTCTCCTTTCCGGACTTCGGGTCGCTACTTGCGCCCGCGTTGAGGGTGACCGCTACTACCGGTCCCTCGTGTTGGTCGATATAGCCGAACTTGGCTCCCGACTTGAAGTACTTGGGCGTCGGGCTCAGGTTCATCACCTGGATCCTCCACGGGACTCCGGCTTTGGAGTCCATCGTGCCAAGGCAACATGCACTTGGTGCTTGCGAGCAAGACCGGGGTGAGGGTGCACCAACCCGTTCCCCGTATAATCAGTTACAACATCAACGTGCGCCACCGAGGTGGGGGGCAACGTGACTTTGCGGGCTAAACGCAGGGTAGCAGTAAACTTTTCCCCTCACCGAACAAAC